>SJYO01016970.1:90421508-90890714 GCA_006410555.1 Capra ibex
TGTGTTTTTATTTGAGTTTTACCTAATTTCTAGATTTACATTCTAGTCTTTGATATTTTGAGGATCTCCTCTTGTATCCGTTTTGTGAGAGTCTGTATTTAGTGTCGTCCTAGGAGATACTAGGTGGAGGGTCTTAAGACCTTTATTTTCGTTTTTATTTGTTTACCCTAGATTAATTTTAATTTTCGAAGACGTGTTGTTTCCTTTTTATTCGTTCCACTTTTCTGTCGGAAGACTTACCCTCTTTTATTATCGTTTACTTCGTTGACTGTTTGTTGATTAGAGTTTTTATATGTTCGTTGAATACGTCGAGTTAAGGTCTTTTTATTTGCTGGGTTAGTTTTTTACCCGGTTTCTTGATTTATCTGTAAAGAGGTTTCTTCTGTATGTCTACCGATTGTTTGTGTACTTTTCTACGAGTTGTAGTGAGTAATAATCTCTTTACGTTTAGTTTTGGTGTTACTCCATGGTGAAGTGTGGTCAGTCATACAAATGAAAGAATATTAAACGGGAAGACCTACCGACAATTGTCTAAGGAGCTTAACAGACATAAAGTTTATGGATTTATCTAAGGGTCTCCGGGGTTTCGCGATTTTAACCATACATTTCGTCATATCAGTTCATTTTCTTACCGTCGTTATTCGGACCCCAGCTCGCTCTGGAGACAGTGATTCTTCGAAACCGTTTAACACGTTTGGGACATTGAAATAACTGAAGGATACACACACACACACACACACACAAGTCAGTGAGTCAACACAAGTTGAGAAACACTGGGGGTACCTGAAGTCGGGCGGTCCGAGGAGACAGGTACCCCTCAGAGGTCCGTTCTTATGACCTCAGTCAACGGTACGGGAGGAGGTCCCCTAGAAGGGTTGGGTCCCTAGTTTGAATCCAGAGGACGTGACGTCCGTCTAAGAAATGACTGACTCGGTGGCCCCTTCAGGTTCTTATGACCTCACCCATCGAATACGGAAGAGGTCCACTAGGAGGACTGGGTCCTTAGCTCGGTACTAGAGGACGTAACGTCTGCCTAAGAAATGGTCGACTCGATGGTCCCTTCGAGGAATAACCTGGAGTCAAAGAAGTGTATCTTTCGCTTCATCAATCGTATCACACTGTCTCAGAGAAATTTGACACTTGAAAATGTCATTTACAACAGGACTCCTTGAGTAGACCTTTTCATAAAATATTTAAGTTTTGATTTAGATCCTTTTAGTGTTGGTCATATAAATTATTTAGAGTTAGTTTATGGGTACACTCGGAAAACTATTTGTGCATAAAAAACCGGTTTACAAAGAAATTCCTAATTCCCTTTCTTTGGCATACGGTTCTATCTCGGTCGTCTCCCACGAATCAGGGGTTTGGAGAACGACTTCTTCACCAGGTCCAGGGTCATTGTGTCTTGTGTCACAGGAACCGAACGTTGAACCTGACGAGGTGTTGCAAAACACTTTCCGACGAATACGATAAATGTCAGAAAGTTTCCCTATTTCTTTACTCAACAAACTTTCTTCATCGATATGTTTTGATCTCAAAATCCGTTCTATATTAAAATTTATATATATATTTGTAAGAAAGGTAACACACTTGATTTTGATTAAATGACGTCTGATAAAATCCGTTAAGAATATGTTAGGAATTTTTTGATAAATTTACAACAATATTAAAATCTATAAACTTCTTAGTATTTTACGGAAACTAGTATGAAAGGTTTTTCTTGTTAGGTCTTGTTTGACGTACGTTTGACGTACACACTATATTACTTTTTCAAATGGAAAAGACCTTTTTATAATTCTAATTTTCCTTGATTCTTACCTGAAACGATATAGTAGAAAATATACAACCCTCAATAAAGACTTGAGTAAACTCACGTAGTTAAGTTTCTGTATTTAGTTAGATTGGAGTTATTTCATATGTATTTTCGTTCTTTTAGTAGATCAGTGTCATTTCTTGATGAAATGTTTCTATTATAAATTCATCTTTTTACTAATACTTTTACGAAAGTACGAAAAACTTTCATATTGACCTATAACGTTAATATTTGGATCTTTAGTTCTATGTTATCTAAACTTTAGATTTCAGATTGAAAGGATAGGTTTTAAACGTTACTTTAAAACCTTTTGATTAGTGCAATGAAAATTTCTGAAGGTGATCGTAATCCTTAATCCTTCATATAGTCAAAGGAGTTTGACGATATCGTTTGGTAGTGTTTGATCTACCGAATTTGTTGTTTTTAAGTAACTAAGTGTCACAAGTTCCAAACCTTAGACTTTAGTTCCACGGTCTTCCCCGTATAAGAAAGACTTTGGACATTCCCTCTTAGTAATGACCGACAAAGATTGAACGTCACAAACGGTCGTTAACGTCACCGAACATGTACGGAGTCAATTAATAAAAAAAGTTAACGTTTAGGTTTCTTTCTATTAAATAGTATGTACCAGTCTATCATAAGATGTCTATATAAAGAATTAACATTACATTTAATGTATAGATAATTAACTGGTTTTACTTAGTTTTAATCTTAGTTCCTTGTTTCTCATAAAAAGTCTAAAGAGAGATCTTGAAAGTTATTTTAAAGGTTTGATAGTACTCTCTGGGCTCCTCTTAACGAGGAGTCCGACACTAATACGAGTAATACGTTTTAAGTACCACTTATACCTACGAAACCACAAAGGTAAATGTAATGGTAGACATATGTTGATTTTATTTCGTCGAAGTTTCACGTTTTAATAGGAAACGTAACTTTATTGGGACATCACCCGTTTTCTATAAAGAGATTTTTAATGGGAGATCTTTACAGATGATGGTCTGAGTAAATAAATTAATTTATACAAACATTGATATCATTTTTATGATTAGTATAAACCCTTTCTATGTTTATGAAGAGGGTACATACAAAGTAAACAACAAAATCGACGAATAAAAGGGTACTTTTCCTATTTGTAATTTTTCATATGTGTATATGTACTGTGAAGTTTCTGTCCTTAAAAAAGACTTAAATTATATATTTTATATGTTATATTAAATATAACAAGTTCATTTACTTGACATATATACAGGGTTCAGAAATATAACAATTTGTCTTACATATTAGAAACACTTTTAAGAGGAAAATTCTACAACCGAATAAATTCCCCCATGAACCCAAGGTAGTGACTGAAATGTAGAAGGAGAATAGTCGTGAACACTGAAAGGATCTTCGGAACTCATCGTCAAGACATCTCCATTGGTAAAGTTCTGATTGAATCAGTTGAATGTCTGATCCTGAGTCAAATATTCACTAGACATCTCGACTGAAGGAATCTAAAGTAGTGTAACGAAACCCTTTACTTTTCTGGAACTTTACTTGAAGGAGGAGTATGAGGGAGAAACGTTTTTTTATTTATTTATGGGTGTCTTATGACTTCGTACGAATAGTATTGTCTTCTTTTGAAAATATTAATACATGAATTATTGGGAACACTTTGAAATTATTAGTTACAATATTATCAAGTGTGATCCTTGTTTTATTATATGTGATAATATTATAGTAAAAGTTAATCGATTGTTACTCAGATGGTAGCCGGAACTGTAAAGAATCTATAAAACTCTTAATATCAGTTCGGGTCGGTTTTGGTGCACTCTTTGTATTTGTATCTGAGACGGAAATGTCTTTAGAGATCTCAATTAAGATGTTGGAAGTCTTTAGGTGACTGTTATGAATTATTTTACATACACTATATATCCCTTCACATACATAACACTTCAGGTACCCCAGTGTATCTCAACCTGTACTGAACCACTGATTTGTGTATGTATATACACTACATGAACTCAATACCTTTCCTTTAACTACTTTTTTGTAGTAACAGAGATCTGAAACCCTTAACCAGTATACCATTACCCTTTTTCCTGACGGGAAATACCTCGAGGTACATCAAATGTTTGAAATGAAATAACTCGGACAACATATTCGACATATTCCGTTTGTGTCAGGTCCTTTTGTTTACGTTTGTGTATTATTCCATATCAATTGTGACAGATTGTGGTGTGTGTTTTAATTTGAGTTTTACCTAATGTGTGGCTTTACATTTTGACCCATGATATTTTGAGATCTCCTTTTGCATCCGTCTCGTGTATTTAGTGTCGTTATGGAAAAGTTTAGGTATTTGTTTACCCTGGATCAATTTGAATTTTTGAAAACGTGTAGTTTCCTTTAGTATTTTGTTTTTCTGTTGGATGTCTTACCCTCTTTTATAAACGTATGCTACTCTGGTTGTTCTCTAATTAAAGATTTTATACAATTGTCAAGAATATCGAGTTATAGTTTTTTTCTTTGTCAGGTTAGTTTTTTTACCCATCTTCTAGATTTATCTATAAAGAAGTTTCTTCTGTAAGGCTACCGGCTTCCCGTGTACTTTTCTACGAGTTGTATTAGTACTCTGCTTACGTTTATTTTTGATGTCACTCCAGATAGTGGAATGTGATCAGTCTTACCGGTAGTAGTTTTTGAACTTTTCAAAAACTTTTCATTCACGACCTTTCTCCCACCTCTATTTCCTTGGGAGTATGTGACAACTACCCTTACATTTGCCTATGATGGTGTTACCTCTTGTCATACCTTCGAGGAAATTTTGGATTTTCATCTCGATAGTGTACTAGGTCATCAGGGTGAGGACCTGTGTATAGGTCTTTTCTACTTTTGAGATGACCTTTTCTATGTACGCGGGGTTACGAGTGACGTCGTGATAATGTTGTCGGTTCTGAACCTTCGGCGGATTTACAGGTGACTGTCTCCTTACCTATTTCTCCTACGTTATATACTTATATATGTCTCCTTACTGAGCCAGCATTTTTTCTCACTTTATTACAGTAAACGTCGTTGTACCTACCTGGGTCTCTAGTAGTATGATTCACTTCATTCAGTCTGTTTTTACTTTCAGTGAGTCAGCACAGACTAAAAAACACCGGGGTACCAGATATGTGTCGGGTACCTTAAGAGGTCCGGTCTTATGACCTCACCCATCGGAAAGGAAGGAGGTCCCCTAGAAGGGTTGGGTCCTTAGCTTAGGTCCAGAGGACGCAACGTCCGCCTAAGAATGGTCGATTCGGTGTTTCCTTCGGTCTGTTTGTTAATTGTATATAGTGAATATGCACCTTAGATTCTGTACTATGTTTACTGGTTTTCTTTTTGTCTGAGTGTCTGTGTCTTTTGTTTGAACATCAATTGTTTCTGCTTTCTCTACCCCACCCATCCCTATTGAATCCTCAGACCCAATTGTATATGTGATATATGTTTTCTCTATTAGTTCTGTCTGGATGACATATTGGGTCCCTTATTATGAGTTATACAGTATTGGATATTACCCTTTCTTATGTGTGTGTGTGTGTGTGTGGGGTGACACGACATGTGGACTTTGATTGTGTTGTAACATTTGGTTGATAAGTTAAAATGTCTTTATTTTCCTTTTTGTATTTTGTTCAATCTTAATGTTTTTATTGTTATTATCAAATCAAAGAATTTGACTCTCAAGTATTTTTGGAATTTTTGGTGTACTGTACCATGGATAAAACATAAACTCCTCTTCTTGTCTCTCTCTACCTGATCGAAAGAGTTCTAGTGTATTGTCTCCAGTAAACTTTTGTGTTCAAATGTACTATACTTTCGAAGGTGTCTATTTAGACGATATGACGTTGTAAAAATTTTTCTTCTATAATAAAATAATCGACGGAAAATATAAACGTCCATAAAAGAATATGACGACTGTTTCTTTAGGCTTGGCTACTGAACACGAATCTACAAAGATCTGAGTTACCTGGACACTAGTACAATTTTACGGTGGTATACTCTCCTTTAGTTAATACCCTCATACTACGACTCCATATCATAAAAGAATTGAAGAATAAATTACGATCTGAGTCAGTACATAAAGTTTATAACTAGGAAGTTCGATTCAAAGAGACGTAACTTTCTTGACGTGAAATTTCGTGAGTACGAGTGTCGACTTTTGTAATCCTACCATATAGTGTGTTTATCCAAAAATGTCTTGATGCGGTAATCATATTTTATACTTACTCCTTTTATCGGTAAAAATACACGAATTTTAAACAATAGTGGTGTTTGTACGAGTTGTATTTAATCCATTGCCTACCCGGTACGGGGAGATTCTCCAAACAAACGCACAGGAGATACTTCTACACGTATGTCCTGTTATAGTTATTATAAAAGTTTACAATTGAAAATGTGATGACATTAGACACTATAAATACGAAGAGTTTCCTTTTTCTTTTTTCGATGTTCTAATCGTACTTATAAGAAATATAATCATTTATAAACGTCTTAAGTTACTTAATTAATACATGTAAGAGTCGATTCCTCATAGAAATGTTATATTGTGTAAAAAGTTATCTTCTCTCCCTGTCTTTTGTTATTTTAATGACAGCCCTTAAATATCGGTCCGTCACACATTTTTAGTCTAGTTGGTAGTCTACCTCGATTATTTTTTCTTTATAAAAGGAGACGTATTCCTTCGACCTTACCTTTGTCGACGCAAAGAAAGTCAAGAGAAACGAACCGTTATAATTGACCAATAGAGACGATGTAAAAAGTGTAGTAATTTACCAACCACTGAATAAATTTCTATTCATTTAAAATAAGAATGTTCTATTTATTATGTTGTCTCCACTTACTTAAAGTGTTTACATCACAAGATACGTTCGGACATGACGAGATGTCCTCATTGTAAAATTTTTCGTTTGATGTCTCAACAACCATAACAACTATAAAATTGTTCCAGAAGAAAAATTTGTGAAAAACTTACTGTTAAATTAAACGTTCTACAACATCAAAGAATTCACCTTATAGTCCTTTTGTTACTTAAGATTACACTAAACTTCGATCAATACATCCAAACTATAATCCGAGATTTTAAATATGATTTAATAGTTCGAGGAATCTGTAGTTTATAAAAAGAAGCCGTTGTAACAATTTCTGTCTGTGGAACTTAGGAAGGATAGAAAGTGTTCACACAAGGAAACCTAAGAAAAGAGAAGGATTATGCAATAAGTAGAAGAGACAGACTGGTGGTTCTAAAAGAGAAGTTGACAATGGTAGGTAGTGGTTGGAAATTCTAACCCATAGATGAGGTTGTTATGTGCACCTGTTAAGACCTGGGACTCGGAGATTGACGAAGTCATTCCTTTTTATGTCTATTTTCATGTTTATTTCCTCTTTACGATGTTCAAAATTTTATTTTTTGAAAACAACAAGGAATCAAAAGTGATCCTTTGATCCTAAAATACCCCAAATACGATTTTTTGTTTGAAGATCGTATATAATTCCCCCTTTACTTACGTATATAAAAAACATTCTACTTACTCATATCTTAAAGTGTTATGGTGTAGTGTAGAAATTTGAAAGATATTAAAAACTCACTGTTCCGAAGATTTCAGTATTAAGTTTAAGGAAGTATAATTTTTATTGATAACAAATATTAACACATATGAACAAATATAAAAATAGTCGGTCATCGTTCTAATAACTCCATAAATTCCTAAAACTTCCTTTCCATTTTGTTTTTTTTTATCCATCGAAGTCGATTCTATATCAAAAGAATATTTAAAACTTATTGATGATCAATAAGATGACATCATGTGTCATATGTCATTAAGATGACATCATAAAAATCTCGTGACATTATACTTTCTGTGTACTATTTCGAATATTATACGGTATTCATAACACTTTACATTAAGTAAGTAGAATTAATATAAGTATCGAATTAAATGAGACCATCAAAAGTTTTAATACTACAAGTTGAACAGATTTGTATTTTAAAATTTATTATGTATAAGAAGACGGTTTACTTTTTTACATCTTTAGTATTACATCTCCTCTGTGTACTTTTATCTTATTAATGTCTTTATTACACCAGGTGACCTCTTCCCTTACCGTTTGGTGAAGTCATAAGAACGGAACTCTTGGGGTACTTGTCATACTTTTCGGTTTTACTATCCTGTGAAAGTCCAGTAGAAAGTCTACTTGAGGGGTCCAACCATCTACGGGTTATACGATGACCTCTTTATTGATGTCTTTCTTACTTCCCTACCTCGGTTTCGTTTTTGTTATGGGTGGACACCTACACTGACCACTATCTTCGTTCCAGGTTACGACATTTCTCGTTATGACGTATCCTTGGACCTTACAGTCCAGATACTTAGTTCCGTTTAACCTTCACCAGTTTGTCCGCTACCGTTCCCACTTGCAACTGTAAGATCCTTAGTCGCTTGATTTTACCTGACCTTACCCACTTAAATTGAGTCTACTGGTAATATAGATGATGACACACGTCCTTAGGGAATCTTCTTTACCTCATCGGTATTACCAGTTGTTTTCTCAGACTTTACGTCATGAACCTACGTTAGAGTTTTTGCCGTTTTACTAGAGACAAGCAGAGGTTCCGTTTGGTAAGTTATAGTGTCATTAGGTTCAGATACGGGGTTAGTCATTACGACTTCTTCGACTTCAACTTGCCAAGATACTTCTGGATGTTCTGGTGGATCTTGATTGTAGCGGTTTTCTACAGGAAAAGTAATATCCCCTGACCTTACGTTTTCATCCTTCAGTTCTTTGTGGACCTCATTGTCCGTTTAAACCGGAACCTTATGTCTTACTTCGTCCCGTTTCCGATTAGCTCAAGACGGTTCTCTTACGTGACCAATATGGTTTATGGGAGAAGGTTTTGTGTTCTCTTCTGAGATCTGTACTTATAGTGGTCTACCAGTTGTGGTTTTAGTCTGACTAACATAAGAAACGTCGTTTTCTACCTTTACGAGATATGTCAGTCATTTTTGTTCTGGACCTCACCTGACACCGAGTCTAGTACTGAGGAATAACGGTTTAAGTCTGAATTTAACTTCTTTCACCCTTTTTAGTGATTTGGTAAGTTCATACTGGATTTAGTTTAGGGAATACTAATATGTCAACTTCACTCTTTATCTAATTTCCCTGATCTAGACTATCTGTCTCACGGACTATTTGATAACTGCCTCCAAGTACTGTAACATATCCTCTGTCCTTAGTTCTATTAGGGGTTCTCTTTCTTTACGTTTTTTTCGTTTTTGCGACAGACTCCTCCGGAATGTTTATCGACACTTTTCTTCTCTTCGTTTTTCGTTTCCTTTTTTCCTTTCTATATGGGTAAACTTACGTCGCGAGGTTTCTTGTCGTTCCTCTCTATTCTTTCGGAAGGAGTCTTTAGTTACACTTCTTTATCTCTTTTTGTTACTTTACCCTTTCTGATCTCTATGGATTCTATGGTTCCCTTGTAAGTACGTATCTACCAGATTTATTTCCTGTCTTTACCATACCTGGATGTCTTCGTCTTTTATAATTCTTCGTCACCGTTTTTATGTGTCTTGACATGTTTTTTCTAAAAATGCTGGGTCTATTAGTACTACCACACTAGTGAGTGTGAGTGGATCCCGGTTTGTAGGACCTTACACTTCAGTTCACCCAGAATCTTTCGTAGTGATACTTGTTTCGATCACCTCCACTATCTTAAGGTCAACTTGATAAAGTTTAGGACTTTCTACTACGATACTTTCACAACGTGAGTTATACGGTCGTTTAAACCTTTTAAACCGTCACCGGTGTCCTGACCTTTTCCAGTCAAAAGTAAGGTTATTGTTTCTTTCAGTTACGGTTTCTTACGTGTTTGATAACGTGTTAACGTAAGTAGAGTGTACGATCATTTCATTACGAGTTTTAAGAGGTTCGGTCCGAAGTCGTTATGTACTTGGTACTTGAAGGACTACAAGTTCGACCAAAATCTTTTCCGTCTCCTTGGTCTCTAGTTTAACGGTTGTAGACGACCTAGTACCTTTTTCATTCTTTTTGTAGATAAAGACGAAATAACTGATACGGTTTCGGAAACTGACACACCTAGTGTTATCTGTCACCTTTTAAGACTTTCTCTACCCTTATGGTCTGGACGGAGAACTCTTTGGACATACGTCCAGTCCTTCGTTGTCAATCTTGACCTGTACCTTGTTGTCTGACCAAAGTTTATCCTTTTCTTCATTCAGTTCCGACATATAACAGTGGGACGAATAAATTGAATATACGTCTCATATATTACTCTTTGCGACCCGACCTTCTTCGTGTTCGACCTTAGTTCTAACAGTCCTCTTTATAGTTATTTGAGTCTATACGTCTATTGTGGTGGGAATACCGTCTTTCACTTCTTCTTGATTTCTCGAAGGACTACTTTCACTTTCTCCTCTCACTTTTTCGACCGACTTTTGAGTTGTGAGTCTTTTGATTCTAGTACCGTAGACCAGGGTAGCGAAGTACCGTTTATCTACCTCTTTGTCACTGACTGAAATAAAACCCCCCGAGGTTTTAGTGACGTCTACCACTAACGTCGGTACTTTAATTCTACGAATGAGGAACCTTCCTTTCATACTGGTTGGATCTGTCGTATAATTTTTCGTCTCTGTAATGAAACGGTTGTTTCCAGACAGATCAGTTCCGATACCAAAAAGGTCATCAATACATACGTATACTCTCGACCTGTTATTTCTTTCTACTCTCAGTTTCTTAACTACGAAAACTTGTCACCACATCCTCTTCTGAGAACTCTCAGGGAACCTGACGTTCCTCTAGGCTGGTCAGGTAGGATTTCCTCCAGTCAGGACCCACAAGTAACCTTCCTGACTGCAACTTCGACTTTGAGGTTATGAAACCTGTGGACTACGCTTCTCGACTAAGTAAACTTTTCGGGGACTACGACCTTTTCTAACTCCCGTCTTCTTCCCCTGTTGTCTCTTATTCTACCAACCTACCGTAGTGGCTGAGTTACCTGTACCCAAACCCACCTGAGGCCCTCAACCACTACCTGTCCCTCTGGACCGTACGACGTCAAGTACTCAGCGTCTCAGCCTGTTCTGACTTACTGACTTGACTACTTGACTGACTATCTTTATTACGTGACGGAAAGATTTAAAGTCGAAACTTTCTTTTGTGGATAACACATCCTCAGTCGTTTTTGTCTACTAAAAACATTTACTTTGACTTTATGTTATAAATTAAAAATATTAATGGAAAATTCAAAACCCAAATACTAGTGAAATCAGATGTTTTATCAGAGTTGGTAACGATCGGTTTCACATTAAGGTCCTGATGATTGTAGTGGACCCTTGGACAATCTTTAATCCATAGACTCTCTAGTGAGATCTATGGGATATAGTCTCAGATATAAAATTGTTTTAGGGGTTCAGTAAACGTCTCTACAATTTCTCAAACTCTTCCATTTCAGATCTGTCACCGGTTTATAGACGAATAGAAAGAATCAGAAAAATATACGTGATGACTTTTTATAACGTTTTGATCCTTTTTGGTATTTATTTATGTAAAATCTTTTACTGTTCCGAAAGTTGGTCACCTTTCACCAATTCACGGGGACGATAAAGAGATTAAGAAATCGTTACCGATACTACCCGTTTAAATAACTGTTTGGAGACTCCACCACGTGAAAGTTTCGTGTTATTTCAAACTACCTCAAGTGTTAATATCTCAACTTTATATGGAATTACAAGAGAGGAAGATCGGGAATAGTCTTCTTTCGATTTCGTCTTTTTAATATGGTGGTCGTCTAAATCCAGGATTATTTCATTAGTTTCCCGAAGGGACCACCGAGTTTACCATTTCTTAGGAGGACGTTACGTCCTCTGTATCCAAGTTAGGGACCCAACTCTTCTAGGGGACCTCCTCACGTACCCTTGGACAAGGTCATAAGAACGGACCTCTTAGAGGTACTTGTCTCCTGGGACTTCCCGATACCAGGTACCCCAACGTTTCTCAGTCTGTACTCACTCGTTGATTCGTGTCGTCTCGTTTCTTTAGTTTCTTTCGATCAATAGTCGTGTCGACACTTAGAGTGTCGCAGTTGGTGACTTGATAAGGTAGTGGAAGAGAAGGTATCAGTAAAGTTAGAATTTTTTCGTTCAGTGTTTATCCTCTTAACAAGTCTATATGTCTCTTTTTGACTTTGCCATAGTATTTCGGAGTTTTGTAACTCACATAGGTCGACGAAACCAAACAAATGAAGAATTCACTGACCCCCCATTCTGTCTCTTCTTTTCAAAAAGACTCACAGATTAAAATAGATAACAGAGTGCGTTAAGAATGTTATCAGGATATTCTATTATGATAATAATAAACATAAAAAGTATAGTTATTTTGTTTCGAATCACACCAAATTTAAGGAATGGATTTACACATGTCGGGTTCAAAGATCGTGATTTAAGTCGTTAGAAAAGGTGATATGATTTGACGAAGGACTAACTACAAGGACTGTGTCCGGCCCTGGACTCTGGGAAACGACGTCACTATATGAACGTGGATCTGTTTGCAGAGGAGGTTGATGTTTAATGTTTCTTTGACATTCCCTGATCTTTGTTGACGTACGTAAGTATCAACCCCGTTTAATACCGGGTGTTTGGGTTGCCGGTGGAGACTTGGCGGACCTTGTTTCGTGTGGGAATGGGAATAAGGTACATTCCTTTTCCGAGTGGGGATAGGGGGTCCTCCAGTGTCTTCTCTCACTTTTGTTCATTAACAAAAGGAAAGAACGAGAGACCACCCCCTAGAAACATACTCTACTTCTATCCCCACACAGGTTCCCAATCCGATCTCCCCACCGAATCCACAAAACGGGTAGGGAAACCAGCCGTCCCCCGTAAGCATCATGGGACGAAAACGAGGGACAAAAAGTCAGAAAAACATAGAAAAACAAGTATTAAATGGGGTCGACACGTACATACGCCAAGATAAAAATCAAGGAATTAGACATCGATACCTTTTAGGGTACCTGTCTCCTCGGACCATCCGACGTCAGGTACTCCAGCGACTCACCCTGTGTTGACTCGTTGAAGTGAAAGTGAAAAGTGAAAGGACGTAACCTCTTTCTTTACCGTTGGGTGAGGTCACAAGAACGCACCTCTTAGGGTCCCTGCCTCGTCGGACCATCCGACGGCAGATATCCCAGCGTGTCTCAACCCGTGCTGACTGTGCTGAATCGTCGTCGTCGTCGTTAGAACATCGAGTTCCTTTACAAACAGGTCCACGTTCGCGACGTCGTTTGCCAGGGTCCAGGGTCGTACAGACCTAGATTATTCGATTGACATGTCATAATGTTTACTTTCTTTACCATTTTATAGTAGTTAATAAAACCATGGTTTAACATAAGTGTGTCTTAAGGAAGAAAGGATTTATTACCCTTTCTGCATGACGTCATTTATAACAGACAAATCTATTTACCATTCAGCATTCTGATGAAACAGTTATACCAGACAAATGTTTAAAATCGGTATGTATAAGTATTATATTAATTATAGATTAACAAAGTGGAAAATAGACTCACTTTGATTTCGTGTACAACCATTATTTATGTATAGAAACCGGTTGAAACTAAACTTTATGTCTCAAAGGGTGAAAGAATTTATTCATAAAGAATTTGTCGTGTTGGTACTTTAATTAAGTCATGGTGAAATATGGACAGGTCTACACAAGTAAAACCTCCGTTGACTTCGTAGTAGTCGTATTGACTCTCTAGGGGTGGACCAGGTCTTAAGAACTTATTTAATGAACTTGTGAAACCACATTATTTTCGGGTGACTGTGTTTCAATTTTCTTTTTTCTGATTTAAAGTAGAGGGACTTTATAAAATTTCTAATGACAATATTCCAGACAGTAGGTAGGTAAGAGAATAAGTCCAAAAGAAAAAAAAAAAAAAAAAAAACGAATTGAAATAAATAAATAATAAAAAAATTAAAATTTTAGAAATTAAGAATGTACGCAAGGGTTTGTACTTGGGGGGAGGGTGGAGGGAGGGGTGTTGTAGAGAGACCCAGTAGGGGTACGTGGTCGGGGTTCGTACGACGTGGGATGCAGTCTGTACCTGACCGCTAAGTTAAGAATGTACTGTCATATGTACAATCTTAAGGGTAAGAGGGTTTAGTAGGGTGGGAGAGGGAGAGGGAGACTCAGGTTTTCAGGCAATATGTGTAGACACAGAAAAAAGGACAGAACGTATGTCCCAGCAGTAACGGTAGAAGGATTTAAGGTATATATACACAATCATATGACATAACCACAAAAAGGAAGACCGAATGAAGTGAGACATATATAATAGGATAAAACAACGTTAACACAGGGTTAGGTAAACTTTAAATGTAAAATGACGTTATTCACGTGTATCATTGTAAAGAAAAACTTGTAGGTCCGACGATGTATGTCACACTCTTAGATTAAAATCTTGTCTTGTGAATACAAGGTGTTTGTGACACGTTGATTCTTTTTTTTCCTTTGTTTTATACTTCGATTTTTATTCAGACACAGAGTACACTGACTTGTTTAACTGACTCTTTTATGAACAATACTTAAACTACAGGTAGACATAGTTTACAAAGAGTCTCAGTGTTATAGTCCTTAAAAGAAGTCATCCAATTTATACACCCTAATATAAATGACTTTAGTGTCTTCTAATATAAATCTAAAAATTGTTGAGGAGAAAATAAATGGAAATGGTCTTTCGTCCATTTACCCTTATATTAAAGTTCCATTCAGTAAATATCAACTGTTGGGTCGGTTAAGGGACTCATCGTAAGGATTATTTTTATCACCGAACTAAATGAAAAACTTCCGACACATATAGTCCGTTCATAATATAAAGGTATCAAGATGACTGGGTATCGACACTAAATACATAATAATCTTTTTTAATCACTTATCCTTAAAGTCATCAAATCATAACAAAAATCAAGAACGAACAATTTATGAATGGGAATGTCTGAACAAATTATGAGTATAAGATTGTTCACGTGTCTAGTGGAATAACCCTCTAGTATGAATTATAAAACTTATTCTTGAAATGATATAATTATAAATTTATTAGAAATAAGACATGAATTAGTTATCCCCTTTAGGATAACGTAAACGATAATTTAATTTATGGATATTATCAGGTTCAAATAAGAATGAAATAGTAATATATATCGTTATTGATAAAAGTAAAGTTTAAAAATCATACCGTATAAAATTTGACTGTGGACATACCAACCAAAAGTTAGTTGGTACGTCAGTGAAGATAAACACGTAATTTTATAGTCTAAATGATCCACGAAAAATTAGGTTTCCATAACGGATTAAAATATTAAAATACTAAGTATAAAACAGTGGTTTTAACAAAGGGATCGGACTAAGATCAACCGAAAGTCGAGATTAACATAGAAATTTCCCACTTCAACCTTTATGAGGTACTGTGTGGAACAGAATTTATCGTTTTAATACAAATTTCTGTTCTTAATAATGAAAAGAATACATAGAATTTTATCATACTGACTTTAAAACATTTAAAATCCTTTATTAAAAGGTATGAAGTCATTTCTTATTAATTATGATATAATATTTGTTTTTTGTCATAAGAATCCCAAGTATAAAGGAACAAGATCACTTATAAAATTTACGGTA
This sequence comes from Capra ibex, assembly GCA_006410555.1. Taxonomy (NCBI): domain Eukaryota; kingdom Metazoa; phylum Chordata; class Mammalia; order Artiodactyla; family Bovidae; genus Capra; species Capra ibex. The sequence goes on from SJYO01016970.1 coordinate 90,437,023, forward strand.
CGTTTTACTATAAACCGTCATACGACGAACAGTCGGACATACAGTATAACGGAAGTTTTGACTCAATTATACTGTCGAAGGATTTCAACAGTCTCCATAAACAATATTTATTCCCTACCATACGAATTTTCCTCATAAATTTTCTTTTTTACATGTGGGTTATATTTTTATAGGTGTCAGGACATATTTCTTGTATCCTTTTTATCTTTAATTGGTTACTTTTTCTTCAATAAAATTTATTTATACTTTTTGGTAATTTATTGATATTTTTCAGTAAAGTGTACAAAAGAAAATAGGTATAGTAAGAAATAGGACCGGTATACAGTTCTTTACAAATATCACCGTTGTGTGTCATGACTACATCTAAGTCACTTTGGCTGTGTTTATGTCATAATACTGTATATCAGGGTACCTACCTCCTCGGACCATCCGACGTCAGGTACCCCAGCGATTCTCAGCCCGTGCTGACTAGCTGAAGTGAAAACGAAAAGTGAAAGTCCGTACCTCTTCCTTTACCGTCGGGTGAGGTCACAAGAACGGACCTCTTAGGGTCTCTGTCACCCGGGGACAGATACCCCAGTGTGTCTCAGCCTGTGCTGACTTCACTGAATCGTCGTTGTCGTCGTCGTTCGTGTTATTTCGACGACGACGATAATAATGTTTAATAATATCTACAAATTATCTTAAAAATATAACGATTATGTATAATTTTACAAGTATGGAAAAATAGAATCCTAAAGTGAAGATTCTTAGTAGAGATTTCTTTACTCTATGTGTACCTTCCCTCTACAAGTCTCTACAAATAGGGCCGTAAGGAGGATCATCGAGGTTTTAACGTATAGGGGTTACTTCTCAATTTACTAAAAACCGTTCTACGAAACATCTTTAATAAAAAATCCAAAAATCTTATAAATTAAAATTTTTACTATGGGTCTTATATTTCACTCCGGATAAATTGATCTACTCGAGTTAATGTATTTTCACTAATTTTAATGATCTTTTTTTATAATTGTTAACCATAGAGAAGATATGTCTTATGATTCCTTTTTTTTTTTTGAACAAAAAAGTTTGTTTACTTCCGTGATTTACAAAATACATAAAAAAAATCTTTTTATTGAATAGAGTTTTCCTAATAAAGTCTAAAGTTTAAAGGAGACCAATTCCAAAAAAGACTTCATGAATCTCTTTTTGTTAAGTGAATTACCATTCTCGTAAAATAACGATCCTACTTGTGATTCGTATATTGTAAAAGATAGGTTTTATTTGAAAACAGAGTTGACAAAGTGGTAAACTAGAGTCCGAAAAGAGGTATAAGAGTCAGAATCAATGAGGATGACTTCCCTACATCGAATTTCAAGGTACTTAGGTCAATCACACTACACACGAAAGACACGAATGGGTCATCTTTAATATATAACGACTCTTACTGACTAAATAATGACGGAAACATGAACTAAAACAGTAATAATAAAAGAAACAGTTTGTCTGGGTGTGAGAAGAAGTGTATTAGTGGGTCAGGACAGAGAGTCATTCGTTTCATCGACTACCGAGGGTTGTCGGGCGACACCTTTATACATTACTATCGGGAAACGTTTTTACCGAAGATTCTTTAATATGTTCTTACCTTTAAAAATCTTTATAAAAATTCTTAAGATGACTAATGAAAGAGTTTATTAAAACCTCCAAACATAACACCTGAAATATTTTAAAATCACAAAAACAATACGAGACATAACTTTAGATTTGAATGAAGAAATTTTACACAAAATTTTAAAAAATACACGATAAAGAGGTACCTCGATAAAAAGTAGAAATCCACGAGTAATGAAACCTCCGACGTATATAATTCACCATAAACGAATAATGGTTATCCATAAAAGGTCAAAAAAGGTATAAAGTTTATATATATTCGTATTCACTACCTTAATGTAATACCGTATATTCGAGAAAAATCCGATTGATATGGGTACAGATGTACTGTTCTCTAAAACATAATGTCGACTTTTTTTTTGTTATTTTTTGATTGTATCGGTTTTTAACAAAAATCTTCCGACTTTAATAATTTAAAACAATTAAAAATAAATCTATACAATACACTTTTATTTTGTATAGGAAAGATTTCAAATGATAAAATTGACCTTTGAATTTACGTAATAACTTCTGATTAAAAGTTTTTGAAATACTTCATTTAATAAAGATTCGTGAAAGACACCAATGAATTCACTATATTATTATTTTCGAAAATTCTTGACATGAAGGTAAAGACTGTACACTAACACTTATAGAAGTGCCATCCGTTATTATATTTGGTAATAAGTCAAATACAGTTTTTTGACCATACCGTAAGAATATTCCTCATGCTTAGACATGGACAGGACCAAGAACTAAAATTCCCCTAATAACATGACATTTATTTTCGATAGTATTACAGGTTAAGAAGGGATACTCTTGTATGTCCTTCAGTCCCTCAACCGGACTAAGTCTAATTATTATTTTCCAACTATCATCTTCTGTGTTAACTCGAACCTTATAAACACTGTTCTAACCTTTACCTTCGTACCTCTCCTCTCCTCCTCTTTCTTCCCCACAACAAATCTAATTAATCCGAATGTGAACTCTGTTCCCGTAAGGTTTGTACGTGACCTTTCGACCTTTTCAGACCTGAAAAACGTGTTTCTCTTGCACATATGTTCCGTTAAACGTAGCTAATAGAAGAAAACAAAAGTTTCTTTGTTACCTTTCACGTTACGGGTAGTTCACCAGAAGAGTCTAAATTGATAAATCAGAGTGTTCAGTTGAATATCTTACGTTCCCGTCTTTGGTGTTGAACGAAGAGTCTGAGACGTTTTCAAGGTGTCGTCAAATATATGAGAATACTCTCGTTCGAAGAGGTGTCCATTATCAGGACTCGTTCCCGTACTCTCAGTGTAGTTCGTCAACACCTTTTGATGGGACCACATTATCGGATACGGAGTTTCCTCTGTTATAGAGATTGTCGACGGGCTTTGGGTTCCCTTATACGTTTTCATGTGAAACGTGAATCTTTTCGGGCGATAAACCGAAGGACAGTCCATAATATTACGTCAAATAGTCTACTTCTACGTCTTTTAGTTAGTTTCCAGTACAAATGTTATTGATACGGAAATTTGTATAATATCAATTGTTAAAATGAGAATAGCCCAACCGTCCTCTAGTGTTTATCAACTGATCAGTCTAAAAAATTCGTCATCCCTTTTGTCGTAAACTGACTTGACTTACTTGACTATCATTCATATTAATATCATTCATATTGATTCGTAGACTTCCTTAGATTCAGAAGTCTTACTAAATCATCGAACGGGTTTAGAAGTATCCATCATTGAACCCCTCGCCTTTAAGTGTAAATATCGGTATATTGGATTTTACTGACGAGAAAGATGGGGTGATGTGACTTTTCCTCTTATGAAAGGAACCAACCAACAATAGAATTGTCGTCACCGAAAACTGATGATTACTTAAGGAAGTTTTTTTAAAAAATTTCTTATGATTACAAAATTTTTAATAGTAATATACATATCAACTGTTATGTATAAGTTAGATTAGGATTTCAGTATATGTACAAAAAATTTTCTAGATTATCTTCGTATGTTCCCATTCACCGAAAAAACCTTTTCCTATATATATGTGTTTCCTGGAGTCCATACATTGTTTTTACTTTTTATAAAACAACTAAAAATTGATCTTAAAAGATTTTTGTTACGAAAACAAAATATAGAAAAAAGTTAGACCGACAACCAAGTATTTGGTGGTTGTATTAAAGACCGTAATATTCGTATTTAGTCGATAGAAGAACGGATAGAAACCGGTAAAGAAGAAATACAAAAATTCATATTTACCGGAAGTACATAACTTTTCTCGTTGTTGTTTCCGGTTTCAAAAGTTTAGAAGAAGTGTAGATTATCGGAACGAGAAAATTAAAGGACGAACAACAGATAATTCGTAGGAAATGATGTTCGAATAAAAGGTAAGATATAAAAGAGTCCTGTCACGTCAGGTCCCACAAACATCAGGATTAGGTTTTGTTAAACATTAACAGATCCGTCACAAAGAGAGGGTGAAAACACACACACACACACACACACACACACACACACACACACACGTACTGGGGACGTAAAAAATAGAAGGTTGAAAGTTATATTATATTTCTCGGGTATGATTCAACGAAGTCAACACAGACTGACACACTGGGATACCTGATATCGGATGGTCCGAGGAGACAAGTACCCTAAGAGTCCCGTTCTTATGACCTCACTCGACGGCACGGGAGAAGTTCCCCTAGAAGGACTGGGTCCCTAACTTGGGTGCATAGTATACAGAGGACGTAACTGTGAAATGGTCAAATGGTGATCGTGGTGACCCTTCGGGTAGTTCTCAGGTAGGGAGGGGGGCGGTTTTTTTCACAAACAGAGGGAAATTAAAACCATTAAACGTTGTTTTCATATGCCGTACAAAAAAAGTTCTATATAAAGGTATAGTGGAAGGTATAAGTTTGTATGGAGAAGACCGACCCCTCAAAAAGTATATCATACCAAGATCTGGTTACATTTATACTTGAGTTTTCTCTACGTTACTGACCAATTGTACTACTTTAATAACCTTAATGTAAAATCGTAAACCCATGACTCTTCTACGAATAATTATTTATAATACTTTTATATATCTATATTATAAAATTTTATATACAGGTAGTGTAAAAATAAACTACAACCATATATTCTAGGGATTTTGCCGTTTGATTTATACTAGTGTGATAGTTCATTCTGTCTAGAAACAACGGTACTAATAATGAGAGGATATTACCTACAGAGTGTTAGTGTCTATGATACCGAATATCTTATAAAACTTTACCTTTGTAGAGGACTTCAAAAGAAACTCAGGGTCATCACTGTAGAGAAACGTACAAACGGTTTACCAATGATTTATTGTGTACGGATTCTTTTGATTCTAACACTTTTCTAACTATTATAAACGTGAGAAGTTGACTTGAGACTTGAGTGTTTGTCCAAAAAACGTTTCTTCAGACTTAAGAACCGTCACGTACTATTTATAGTCGGTTAAAGAAATTGGTAGACGTTTATTTCCACATAATCTGTTACTACTTTAGTATTGTTACTTTCAACATATTATTAATTGAGTCTCGGTGGACACGTGTCAAGGAAAATGTAGTAGTGTTACAAATATGGTTTTTCAGTATTTCCTATAAAATTTCTCATCTAAATTAGACTACTCGATCACGTCAAATTGTATTTTGTACAACGTGACTAATAACCAATAGAAAATGTCTCTGAGTGGAACTCTGTACAATTGTCATTAGTTACAGATCTACTTGGAAGACTTCTTCTGTTTTACCACGGATGGTACGTCCTGACATCACCTTGTTCTAGAGTTGTTACCGACGACTCCTTGTACTGAGACCCCCGGACTTCTGGTAAAGGGGATTCGGTACTTTCACAGATGTGAATACAAAAAGGTAATAAAGTTAATCCCTTTTTATAATTGAAACAACTTAACTTTTAAAATTTTAGGAAAATCATAAGATTTTGTCAACAAATATTAAGTAAAAATCCTTACAAACGAATGAAGGGATGATTTTAAACATAGACTAATTTTTCGTGTATTTTTCTTATTTATTGTCGGTTGACAATAATTTGTAGTCTTGTTACACTTTTTGTTTAACACAAACGAATTTTTTTTTTTTAACGGTACTACAGTGTCTTAATCAAACCCCACCCCAATGAAAATAAAAAACGAACAGTATCACACCGCTCTCTCTGTTACATTTACGGAATATTCCATTTAAGTAATACTTTAAAATATTTGAGACAAAGATGACCTGGAAGTGTTTTTGTACGACTTAAAGACAGTCGTAGTTCATGTATGTGACTTAATAAAGACTCGTTACTTTAGAGTGACATGTTTTTAGTCAAGATTTAAAACATGGTCCTTTTTTTTAATCTATAACTGTAGAGTATTCCAGAATAATTTTGTAGTGTAAATTTGTTTTTTCTCCTCCTCTTATACTTTTAAGTTAAATTTCATGTACTTTAGTCTTCTTTGATCGATCCGTTAGTCAAGTCAAGTCAACGAGTCAACACAGGCTGAGAAACACTGGGGTACTTAGCGTCGTCCGGTCCGGAGGGACAGGTAGTGGTTGAGGGCCTCAAGTGAGTCTGAGCGTAGGTAGCTCGGTCACTACGGTAGGTCGGTAGAGTAGGAGACAGCAGGGGAAGAGGATGACGGGAGTTAGGGAAGGTCGTAGTCTCAGAAAAGGTTACTCAGTTGTGAAGCGTACTCCACCGGTTTCATAACCTCAAAGTCGAAGTCGTAGTAAGGGAGGTTTCGTTAGGGTCCCAACTAGAGGAAGTCTTACCTGCCCAACCTAGAGGAACGTCAGGTTCCCTGAGAGTTCTCAGAAGATCCGTAAGTCCCCTCGTTTTACTTCAATTTTCCGTTATCGACTTTGCAAACTTTTCTATGAGAAAACCCAACGTTAGTGAAGATTCCGTCCGATTCACATTATTAATCGAACCAGGGTCTTGACTACACCCTTTGAGTCAGAAATTGGTAAGGTAGAGTATTTGACGTAACAATAAAAGGAGAAGTCTGTGACACTGAACAGTGGATCGGATGCCTCTTAACATCCACTTCCCATCTTATAATCGGAATTATAAATTAAGAATCCGTAAATCCTAAAATCAATGTAATGATTCTAGTTAAATAAAATATAATTTTTTACGTAATTATAGTCTTAAAGTAACGACACGGTCTTATAGATTTCAAAATTAGTGACCCTCTTACTTGAGTTATATATGGTTAATTTGAAAATTAACTTTCCGGTATTTAATACAGAGTTCCTCGTGTTAGTATTAATTAGATGGAAGTGTACAATAAAAAGGTAGAATTTTGTGAAACATAAGTTTTATGTATTCATCTTCTATTCTTTTTCATCTTTTTAGACACTGTGGTAAACTGTGGTGAATTTTGTGGGTATTTCAACGAGATGTATACATAAAATAAACGACATTTACATAAGTCGTCGATTCTCTTTAAACCCCCAACATCCCCCTTTCCTTCTTCACTGGCGATCTCATCTCCTACAGTGTAGAAACTGAGAGTAGTGAAGAATCTTTCGAGATTGTCTTTTATAATTAGTCAAACTAGTCCAACTGATTTCCAACTGAGGGGGGTGGGTAGTGGNTGTGTTTGTGTGTTTGTTCGTGACGAAGTATTACTGTTCCTCATGTCAAAGATTTCCGATCATTTTAGTACATACTAAAAGAATCGGTTGGAAAGAATAGAAAACCGAAATTTGACGATTTTAAGATTCTTAAAATGGTTCTCGTAAAGTCCAAATGAGAAATTTCATATCTGTAGGGAATAGACCTTCTGAGACCTTTATAGATAAAAAAAAGGGTAGAAATTCTGGGAAACACAAGTTTTATGTACTCTTCTTCTATGATTTTCCTTCTTTTCAGGTACTTTAAACACGACAAAAGTTAAATAAAAAATTTAAATAAATAAAAATTAACTTCTTGTTAACGAAATGTCATAACATAACCAAGATGGTTTGAAATTTAAATAAATTAATATTTAATATTCATTTTAAAATTACAACCCCGTAAAAAAAGACCACTCACTTAGCTGACGAATGTGGTTTGAAGATTCCTTCAACCCTGAGGATTCTCGATCGATTTGTGACTGAATTTAACTATACTATCACTGGAGTGTTCAGTTGACTCTAGACTGAATTGTTAGTGTACAGGGTAAAATTGAAGAGAACAAAACAAGAACGGGACTCATTTTATACTATTTTACAGGGACGTGTCGTAAAGATGAGTCTGAATTTTTCGAATTTGTGAGTTCCTCTGAGTATTTTAAACAAAGGGAATAATACCTAAACAGTTAGTTTTTCGTATACAATAGATAGTTTCTCAGTTACTGTCCAAAAGTTTTTATGTCGATACAGTGACTTTGACTTAAACTGTATGAAGTCTTCGTAGACTTCATAGAGTTTCAAGTAATACCAGGATCGTTTTTATGTCCTTTATACTTTTGGCGGACTCGAACTTACGGTTTCTTCTTTAAAGTTTCTTAGGAGTCTACCAAAATCGTGTACGAGGACCTCATAGATTGTTTGTTTGTTTGTTTTTTTTATTATGTTTTATAGTGTTTGGTGGTTTTTACTTACTGATTAAAAGAAAAGTTTTTATAAATAACATAAGTTATGTCTTTTAATTTTAGTCCTCACCTAAGTGTCACGTAATTAGATTATATGAGAAACAGGTACCTTGATCTGATTATAGATAAAGTTTAATAAAATTAAAAGGAGTAGACTCCAGAACACGTAACTTCAATTACAGTTGAGGTCCTAAGGTCACCTGTCTCTTCGGATCGTCCGATGACAGGTACCTCAGCATGTCTCAGTCTGTGTTGACTCGTAAATTGTAAAAGTGGAGTGAAAGGTCCGAAGGTCTATAAGTCTAGTTTTTGAATGAGGAGATAAAGAGAGAGTTGAAACTAAGTCGTTTAAAGGAACTAAAACATGAACTTTGTATTGGTTACTTAACAGTGGTATAGGTGACATAGTGATTGAGATTGGAAGTTTTAACGTCATACGTATATTAAAACAAGGGCTTAAAGGGTTAGAAACAGGGTTATCAGAAAAAAGTTATGTTGTCAGTATCACTTCACTTTCAGAGAGTCAGCACGGACTGAGAAAGGCTGGGGTATCTGATATGTCAAGTACCTTAAGAGGTCCGGTCTTATGACCTGACCGATCAGGAAGGGAGGAGCTCCCCTAGAAGGGTTGGGTCCCTAGGGTCCCTATCTTGAGTCCCTAAATTGACGGAACGTCCACCTAAGAAATGGTCGACTCGGTGGTCCCTTCAGGTGTTGTCGGTATCAGTAAGGCAATTTGTATTTAAACTAACAAAGTGAAGAGACGAGTGTTGGGGGGATACTGAAGTACAAAGAAGTTGGTTTGAAGAATGTCACCAGGAATCCCAGGAAGTACCCACTATAGGGAGAAGTGACACTATAGGACCCATCTCAAGAACCGTGTATCATTTATAAGAAATTCGTACATGACTTAATTGCTTAACTTCTTACACACAATTCCAACGATTCACGATGACATAGTATAAAAAACGTGTAATAAAATTCATAATTTCAGATCATTATATAAATCTGTCCTAAAGATATTGACAGAGATTTATATTAAAAGTAGGATTGTAAGAAGTATAAGTACATTCCTGATATAAAACAAAAGATACTTGTTTATGGGACGGAATACCTTTACTTTATACTGTAAAATATTTGTATGACGATATTCAAAGAGATAATTCTATTTTATTAAACATAAAAATAACACAAGTTACCGGTAAACTTTCGTATCTAAAAACAAATATCTCCCTTCTGTATTAAGAGCATTCTTAGAGAGTATCAAGAATATTAAGAGAATTCTTATACATAAAAGTGCTAAAGTGTCCTCGTTAATAAAAGATACCCGTTCAGATACTTGTTTTGTGTCAATCTCTTTGAGACTTTCCTGAAATGTCTAATAGATAAGAATCAAATGGCAACTGTCCATTATTTGGACTCTGTGTCTACACATTTACACCAAACAGGTTTCTACTATATCGATATTCGTCACAAAGTCCCGAGTAGTAACAATTGTATTGGATCTTATGACAGAAGTTAAATTTTCGGGAGTCTTTTTCTTCCGTGTTATTTCTCTTTTTACAGAAACAATTTGTAAAACAGTATTCATGTGACTAAGAAATCTATGCATTTATGATGGAAAGTATGAATTTATTCTAAGTCAAGTCAAGTCAGCAAGTCATCACAGGCTGAGAAACCCTGGGGTACTTAGAGTCGTGCGGTCCTGAAGGACAGGTAGTGATTGGGGGCCTCAAGTGAGTCTGAGTGCAGGTAGCTCAGTCACTACGGTAGGTCGGTAGAGTAGGAGACAGCAGGGGAAGAGGAGGTCGGGGGTTAGGGAGGGTCGTAGTCACAGAAAAGGTCACTCAGTCGACAAGTGTACTCCACCGGTTCATGACCTCAAAGTCGAAATCGTCGTAAGGGAGGTTTCTTTAGGGTCCCGACTAGAAATCTTACCTGCCCAACCTAGAGGAACGTCAGGTTCCCTAAGAGTTCTCAGAAGAGGTTGTGGTGTCAAGTTTTCGTAGTTAAGAAGTCGTGAGTCGAAAGAAGTGTCAGGTTCAGAGTGTAGGTATGTACTGGTGACCTTTTTGGTATCGGAACTGATCTGTCTGGAAACAACCGTTTCGTTACAGAGACGAAAGGTTATACGATAGATCCAACCAGTATTGAAAAGGAGGTTCCTCATTCGAAGAAAATTAAAGTGCCGACGTTAGTGGTAGACGTCACTAAAACCTCGAGGTTTTTTATTTCAGACTATGACAAAGGTGACAAAGGGGTAGATAAAGGGTACTTCACGACCCTTGTCTACGGTACTAGAAGCAAAAGACTTACAACTCGAAATTCGGTTGAAAAAGCGAGAGAAGAAAGTGAAAGTAGTTCTCCGAAAAATCAAGGAGAAGTGAAAGACGGTATTCCCACCACAGTAGACGTATAGACTCAAATAACNAATAACTATAAAGAGGGCCGTTAGAACTAAGGTCGAACACGAAGAAGGTCGGGTCGCAAAGAGTACTACATAAGACGTATATTCAATTTATTCGTCCCACTGTTATGTGTCGGAACTGCATGAGGAAAAGGATAAACCTTGGTCAGACAACAAGGTACAGGTCAAGATTGACAACGAAGGACTGGACGTATGTCTAAAGAGTTCTCCGTACAGTCCACCAGACCATAAGGGTAGAGAAAGTCTTAAAAGATGTCAAATGACACTAGGTGTGTCAGTTTCCGAAACCGTATCAGTTATTTCGTCTTTATCTACAAAAAGACCTTGAAAGAAAAAGGTACTAGGTCGCCTACAACCGTTAATCTAGAGACCAAGGAGACGGAAAAGATTTTGGTCGAACTTGTAGACCTTCAAGTGCCAAGTGCATAACGACTTCGCACCGAACCTCTTAAAACTCGCAATGAAATGATCGTACACTCTACTCACGTTTATTCTAATCAAGATATTTTATGACGACATTTGTTATTGATTACCGGTGTATATGCGTACGTCCTTTTTATTTCTCTAATTGTCCTTTGTCGTAATAATCTCTTGTAAGATCATAATAACCTGTTATTGTGGAGAAGATGTCATTGATTTTTTCTTAGGAGGGGGGAGTGAAGATAAAAGGAATATTAATGTAAGTTCCACTTTCATTCTAACCAAATGTCGAGTGTATCTTAATCTGGTAGATAATCGCCCTGGTGACCTCATCCAAGATCCAATGTGTCGAACTTTCTGACGTCACATTTATGGTCTTTGAATATTTGTAGGGTCATCCTCAAGACACCTGACATCATTTGTGTTGGGTGTTAAAGCTAAAACGGTGCCACGAATTTTTATTGGATTATTATTTATTTCCCCTTTACATTCTCTCTTTTATTATGTTGTTTTTTTGTTGTCCTTTCTAAAGTGAAAAAAAAAATAGAAAACCACCCTCCGATTCATGTCTGACCAGGGTTTTTTGATTTTTAAAACCGATAGGGGATGTGACAAAAGTACTAAACACTTTACTACTAGACTAGTGTTGGTAAAATAAACGTTGACTAAATGTTTACGATTTAGATCAGAGTCTCCTCCGTTTTAAACATACGTAAGGATTCTATATTTCGTACGACTAAATTATTTATACTCCTTAAATCCTTTAAGTTCTAGAATCACCTACCTAGTAGTAGGCGTTAGACAACAATACGTATCGACTATAGATGTTTATAACTTATTAAAGGTTAACCAACCCGTCGTCTTTAAGTCAATTTTGATAAAAAGACCTAAGTCGGTGAGGGGTGGTAAAAAAGGGTAAAAAGGAGTTGTACAGTTTTATACCTTAGCTACTTCAGTCGATAATAAGACATTTCGTGTGTTTGTGTAGACCACACTGTGTGTGATACAAATTCGATGATGATCCATATTCCGTACTTAAATTCGATGACTTACTTGTAGTCGTTACACAAAATTTATCAAACAGATATAAACACAGGTTGAAAAGGAAATATAATAAGTTATTTAAGATTTCCGTTAAAATTAACATAAACAAATTTTTTTAGGAAGACTTTATGATCACTACGTCCTGTCGAAGAGACGATTGATAGAAAATTCTATTTCTGTTAAAGATGTTATAAATAAAGTAGTAATATATTTCAATTGTAAAACGAAAACAAAAATCGATCCATCTTGTTTAGTGAATTATAATTCAAAAATTACTCGTACTTTTTCCTACCCTTTAATCTACTGATTCCGACATAGTTATTACCAATTTTTTACTCTACAAGGAGTACGAAAATTAAACCCTATTTTCACTTACATTCGAAACAAAGTCAACATGAAAGTCGATTTTTATCGTGTTCACCCCTTTTTCCTGAACTACTCAAAACACCTCGAAAACGAAAAAGTCATCCACATCGGTCTCGCTTCCTCTTTATTAAAGAGGTTACAAAATCTATATACCAACAGTGTGTCAAGAAATTGTAAATATTTTCCTCCGACACGCATTTCTTAACGTGTAAAGTTATTATTTGTTTTCTTAATATATAAAGTTTGTGACATTCGTAATTATTTTCCATATGAACACGGAAACGATATTGAAAGTTTGTAAATATGTAAAAACATCTTAATTTTATATGGTTAAATCAAAAGGAAACGATATATGACAAAAAATTTTTCAAAACAATCGTAAATTTGATCTGTTTATTAGAGTCATAAAATTCGAATACAAGGTAAAACATCTAATAAATTTATTTATTGTGTGTATTATACCTATAGAGAACCGTCATTCTTTTATGACGCCAGGGTTTTGTTAAGACTATGGTTTTTATATATTTTATATTTGTAATTTTATACATACTAAAAAATTAAAAATTAAAATAAAATTTGATCAAGACAAAATATTTCTACTGAACTTTGTCTTTTCAATTTTACAAACGATAATACTTTTAATAAAAAAGTCATACTCAAGGTCTTTTTGTAGATAAAGACAAAATAACTGATACGGTTTCGGAAACTGACACACCTAGTGTTATTTGACACCTTTTAAGACTTTCTCTACCCTTATGGTCTGGTGGACTGGACGTAGAACTCTATAAACATACTTCCAGTCCTTCGTTGTCAATCTTGACCTGTACCTTGTTGTCTGACCAAGGTTTATCCTTTTCCTCATACAGTTCCGACATATAACAGTGGGACGAATAAATTGAAGATACGTCTCATGTAGTACTCTTTACGACCCGACCTCCTTCGTGTTCTACCTTAGTTCTAACGGTCCCGTTTATAGTTATTTGAGTCTATACGTCTACTGTGGAAATGCCGTCTTTCACTTCTTCTTGATTTTCTCGGAGAACTACTTTCACTTTCTCCTCTGACTTTTTCAACCGAATTTCGAGTTGTAAGTCTTTTGCTTCTAGTATCGTAGACCATGGTAGTGACGTACCGTTTATCTAACCCTTTGTCACTTTTGTCACTGTCTGAAATAAAAACCTCCCGAGGTTTTAGTGACGTCTACCACTGACGTCGGTCCTTTCATTTTCTGCGAACGAGGAACCTTCCTTTCAATACTGGTTGGATCTGTCGTACAATTTTTCGTCTGTAATAAAATGGTTGTTTCCAGGTAGATCAGTTCCGATACTAAAAAGGTCATCAGTACATACCTACACTCTCAACCTGATATTTCTTTCGACTCTCGTCTTAACTACGAAAACTTGATACCACAACTTCTGAGAACTCTCAGGGAACCTGACGTTCCTCTAGGTTGGTCAGGTAGGATTTCCTCTAGTCAGGACCCACAAGTAACCTTCCTGACTACGACTTCGACTTTGAGGTTATGAAACCGGTGGACTACGTTTCTCGACGGAGTAAACTTTTCTGGGACTACGACCCTTTCTAACTCCCGTCCTCTTCTCTTGCTGTTTCCTACTCTACCAACCTACCGTAGTGGTTGAGTTACCTGTACTTAAACCCATCCGAGGCCCTCAACCACTATCTGTCCCTCCGGACCACACGACGTCAAGTGCCCCCCAGAGTTTCTCAGCCTGTACTGACTCGCTGACTTGACTTGACTACATAATATGGGTTAAGGAACTGAGGACACGACCTCAGGACTTTCTGTCAGACAGTCTCAAACCTCCCCTCCCGCCTCCGATGGGTGTGATGTCTCTTCACACTAAAGGGTCCTAGTTGGGATGTAAGGATCGGTGTGAGTCTTAGTTCCCTCTTTATTGTTTCATAGTAAACGATACCATTTTCTTTCTTCGGTCCTTTCCTCTCTCCTTCCTGAGATTATAATAGATAAAAATATTGAAATAAGACCTTCTTTTGTGGATTTTATGACATTAAGGCTTCAAGGTCATGGAAAAGATATTGACAGTCATTCACAATTATATCGGATCTGAAATATATAATTTAGGTTTTTCCGGGAAAAGCCGAAAGACATTAGACTACCCTAAGGTGTAATATGGATAGAAGATAGACGATACAATGAAAGACAATGAGAACAGATTCTCTTTTGGAGGAGAAAGTTCATGTTTGGTACAATTGGAATCCAAAGTCATCAACATATTGAGTGGTACAAAACGAAAAGAAATCGTGGACCGTCTTTGTCTTACTTTAACGTTCGAGTTGTTACCGTGAGAGGACGGAAGAGGAGTCATTGATGAGGAGTCTGTGATAAGTATAGAGATTATAGAGTGCGAAAGATTGTGTTACCACTAAAAAAAGGTGTACAGTCTCCTATAATTAATGGTTCGAGTCAAAACTGAGAGTCTTTCTCAGCCGTCAACCATCTATCAACTGACTTAAAGACGACTGTTTAGAGTTGTCGTCACTTTTGGAACTATTTGTACGTTCTTAGACAAAGTGTCAAAAGACAGTGACTCTGTGTACTTGAATCGCGTCGTTCGGTATGAGTAGATGGTACACTATTGAATATATTTGTCTTGGAGTCCGGAGTTGTGGTGGATCTACTGACTCCAGTCTTGACTTTTATCGGGAGTGTTTCTTCTTACTGTGGACACGAACAAATCGAGGACTCGAGAGTCGAACTAAAGAGACACATATGAACTCCGGAAGATTCCTACTGTACCTCGATGTGTTGTATACATTTTCGTAAAGTTTCAAGAAGATTAATATACTGGGTTTGACTTACCACCCACTTAGGTAAAAAGAGTGCGTGACTCGAAAACTTTTGAGACCAAAGGTAATCGTCTTGACCGTTGTAAACTGAGTCGTCTAGTGGTAGAGAGGGAAATTATATATAAAAGAAGTAAAGAACCAAAATGAGGATGAGCGATCAGTTGACTAAAGTCACAGGAAAGATCTGAACGAAGAAAGAGGGTAGAGAATTAAGACCTTACGAAGTTCCACGTTAGAACCAGTAGAAGAGATAAATGGAAGTGAGGGAACCACTAGATTACGTCTTTGTACTTAAACCTATTGAGAAAATACAACGAGTCCGAAGGGGACACCAAGTCGACCATTTCTTAGACGGACGTTACACTCTCTGGACCCAAACTAGGGACCCAACCCTTCTAGGGGTCCTCTTCCCTTTCCGATGGGTGAGGTCATAAGACCGGACCTCTTAAGGTTCCTGACATATGAGGTACCCCAGTGTTTCTCAGTCTGTACTGACTTACTGAAAGTGAAGTGAAATACGGTGAGTGTTACTTTACAGAGAAGGGTCCAGTATTGGACGAAGTCGTAGAGGTTGACCTACTGATTATCTATAGAGTTTGAATCCTATAGGTTCAGACTAGAGGATTTAAGTAGGATGTTTAGACAAGTTAGGTTTCTCTAAAAGGGCAGAGTTACCTACTGTTGAGATAAGAAGGTCAACGAGTTGTAGATTTTTAGAACCACAGGAACTTAGGAAATAATCTTTTAGTACAACTAAGGTTGAAGTGTCATAAAGGACTCAGGTTAGTGAAGAATTGTGGGGGTGACGATGGTCGGACCATGTTCAGTAGTAGACTTAATAACGTCATCAGAAGATTAACCAATGTTGGAACAGAGAAGATGTAGATAAGAGAGTTCCTTGGTCTTATTACTATATTTTACATTGGATCTATACAGGAAGGAGACGAGTTTTGGGAGGTCACCGAATAAAACATGTCTCATTTTCGGATTTTCCTAGACGTACTAGATGAGGGACAATTTAGGGATTGAAGGAAAGTATATTCGACAGGGGAACAAGTCAAGTAGGATTAGTGAGAGGAACGGTAAAGAAACTTGTTCAATCCACACGAGAACTAAATCTTAGAGAGGGACCTTATAAACAAAGATCTATAGGTGTACGGTTGAGGGAGTGGAACTTCACTTCAGTTTCAACGAGTCACCACAGGCTGAGAAACACTGAGGTACTTGATATGTCAGTTTCCTTAAGAGGTCCGGTCTTATGACCTCACCCATCGGTAAGGGAAAGATGTCCCCTCTAAGGGTTGGTCCCTAACTTGAGTCCAGAGGGCGTAACGTCCGTCTATGAAATAGTCGACTCGGTATCGAATATAAGAGTTAACCTAAAGGGTACGTGGTAAAATTTGCGATCTCGGATGGAAAGTAGAGAGTAGTTCTATACGGTTAGGTATTGGGACGAAGTTAAAGAAGTAGGGTATCGGGAATAGTGGACAATGACATAATATTTTAAATGAATAAATAAATACCAAAGGAAATGATACGTTTATGTAAATTCAAATTAGTCCAGGACAAACAAATAAAAACAAAAATAAAGGTAATGAGGTCCTCCTCCTGAATTTTTCTAGAACGACGTTATATACAGTCTCACAAGACGGAAACAAAAGGAGGTTCTCAAAATATTATAGATCGGAAATCTAGAGGTCAATCTAGAGGTTAGGTAAAAACTGGAATAAAAACACGTACGACATTCTCTCATGAGATTAAGTAAGAAAATGTACATCGATAGATCAAACGGGTCGTGGTGAATAATTTGTTTGACAGAAAGGAGGTTACACATAAAAACTTATAAAACCGTATGTACTATACTGGTATCCACTCACATTAATAAAGACCTGAAAATAGGACAAGGTAACTAGATATAAACAAAAACACCGTCATGGTATGTGAAACCTACTGACATCGAAACATCAGCTCGGACTTCCGTTCCTCGGGCTAAGGAGGTCGAGGTAAAAAGAAAAAGTTCTAACGAAACCGATAAACACCAGAAAACACAAAGGTGTGTTTAACATGTTAAAAACAAGATTAAGACACTTTTTTTTACGGTAACCATTAGACTATTTCGAACGTGACTTAGACATGTGACACAACCCATCATGTCAATAGAACTAATATAACTAAGAAGATTAGGTTCTTAGTACTATATAAAGAGGTAGACAAACATAGTAGAAACTAAAGAAAGGATATAATCTCGAAAGACTCATATCCATAAAACGGAGGAATGTTTCCAAATAAGGTTCTACAAAATATTAAAAACCGTACTACCATTTACTCTAACAAAGGAACTAAAGAGTAAGACTATAAAATAACAATCACATATCCTTATGTTCTCTAAAGACTGGAATAATTTTAATTTTGTGACACGTATTTTTACTTTGGTATTCTTTTTAATTTTCTGTTGAGAGTCTTTCCCTCTTTTACAACAGTCAACGTTTGTTTCGTTGGTGGTTGTATAAGTAGTGGTGTTATGTGTTTGTCGAGTACGTTGAGTTATATTTTTTAGTTGGGTTAGTTTTTTACCCGTCTTCTAAGATTATCTGTAAAGAGGTTACTTTTATACGTCTACCGGATTTTCGTTTACTTTTCTACAAGTAGTGATTAATAATCTCTTTACTTATGATTTTGATGTTACCCAATAATGGAGTGTAGTTAGTCTTACCGGTATTAGTTTTTGAGATGTTTGTTATTAACGACTTCTCCTACACTTCCTTTCCCTTGGGAGAACTTCACAACAACCATTACATTTGTCCATGTCGGTGATATCTCTTGTCATACTTTCAAGTAAATTTTTGATTTTTGTGTTGATGGTATTCTAGGTCGTCAGGGTGAGGACACGTATATAGACCTCTTTTGGTAGGAAACTTTTCTATGTACGTGGGGTTACAAGTGACTTCGTGGTAAGTGTTATTGATTCTGTGCCTTCGTTGTTTTTACAGATAGTTATCTCCTTACCTATTTCTCAACATCGTACGTACGTGTGCACGTGTATGTGTGGGGAACTTCCTCCTTTACCGTTGTGTGTGTGTGTGTGTGTGTGTGTGTGTGTGTGTGTGGGGGGAGGGAACTTCCTCCTTTACGGTTGGGTGAGTTCATAAGAACGGACCTTTTAAGGGACCTGTCTTTTCGAACCTCCCGATGTAAGGTGTCCCAACGTTTCTCAGTCTGTACTGACTTGTGCACGCGTGTGTGTGTGTGTGTTTGTATGTGTGTGTGTGTCACCTTATAATGAGTCGGTATTTATTCTTATTTTATTACGGTAGACGTCCTTGTGTCTACCTGGATCTCTAGTAATATGATTCACTTCCGTCTTTCTGTTTATAGTATACTATCACGAATGTACGCTTGAGATTTTTTACCCCCCTCTCTTGTTTACTCGAATAGATGTTTTGTCTTTGTCTCAATGTCTACGTCTTTTGTTTAGATACCAATGGTCTCCCAATCCCTCCCATCCCTATTTAACCTTCTGACCCTAACTCTATATGTATGATGGTATATATTTTCTCTATTGATCATTCTTAGATGACATATCTTTTCCCTTGAGATGAGTTGTGAAAGATTTCAGGATATACCCTAGGGGTCCACTGTGATCACCATTTCGTCTACATTCTCTGTACTCAAGCTAGGGACCCAAGTCTTCTAGGGGACCTCCTCCGCACCGTTGGATGAGGTCATAAGAACGGACGTCTTAGGGTACCCGTCTATCGGACCCTCCGATACTAAGTATCCCAGTGTTTTTTTTTTTTTTTTTGGTCTGTGCTGACTTCGTTGATTCGTGTGTGTGTGTGTCCTTTTCTTCGATGTTTTATCACAAATTTTTTATATATATATGGGTGAATATTATTCACTAAATGAAACGACATATGGTCTTTGTTTGTGTTGTAATATTTAGGTGACATGAGGTTACTTAAAAAAAATCTTTTTATATTTTAAATGAATACGAAATTTTTCTTATTCATTTTAAATGAATAAATAACGGACATTATAAGTACAGGAATAACGAAGGAAGAGAGGTGGGAGGTCAGGATAGTTCATGGATGGTGAGCTTAGGACTAGGGAACGTCACTCCCGTCTTAGAAATGGTTGACTCTGTGGTCCCTTCGGGTCTCCCTTTAATGGAGTTGTTTTATTTCCGGTACTTCCACCGTGACCACTATTTCTTGGACAGACGGTTGTGTCGTCTGTATTCTCTACGTCCAAGTTAGAGATCCAACCCTTCTAGGGACCTTCCCCGTACTTATAGGTGAGGTCATAAGAACGGACCTTTCAGAGTACCTGTCTCCTCGGACCGTCCGATGTCAGGTATCGTAGTGTCTCAGTTTGTGTTGAATTTGTTGAATCGTGTGTATGTACTATTTGGATATCGATCGTAGTAAGATTTGACACTATTAGACTTTCGTAATTGATATTCTGGTCTTTGTTCTGTTCCTACAGGTAAGAACAGTAACAATAAGTTGTATCAAAACCTTCAGAATCGGTATCGTTAGTGTATTTTTTTATTTATTTACTTTCCTTATGTTTAGTTTTTTCTTCATTTGGACAGTGACAAATATCCACTGTACTATGATATGTATCTTTTAACATTACTACGATGGTCTTTTGATGATCTCCAGTTTCTTAAGTCATTTTCAACGTCCATGGTTTAATTATGTATCTCCTCTAGTCCAAAGTGGAAATCCACAAACCTTGACTCAACCCTCTCATTCAAGGACGTCACCCACGACCTGGCGGGACCCCACACCCTTCTGTTTCCCTAGGTGTGAGTTCAGTGGTGAAACGGTGAAACTCAGAACCACGGGACGGCAAAGTATCGGGAGTCCGGTCACCGGAACGAGTACAGTCCACAGACCTCTGTCCAAGACTCCTAGTCACAGGACTACTGACTACCTCGAAGATGTGGTCCAAGTTCCCGTCACCAGGAGTCCTCTGGGGTTGTGAAGTGTAGAAGTCAACCTATATTGTACACTGAGTTTCTAGTTCGGGTCTCGGAAACCTCACCCTCGTGACTAAGGTTCTGGGATCTCATAGTCTCTTGATTGGGATCCCTCATAGTTTATCACTCTTGAGTGTGTTTCCTTTGGTGAACTTATGTTTTGGACGATAGTGGGTTGGCGGTCATCGTGAGACACGTCTTACAGAGTAGATTTGTTTGTTTTGTTTTTATGTTTGGGTTAGTAGTGGTCTGTCCTAATGGTGGAGTGAGTCGGAATGGGTATTCTCCTTTTTGTTTGTTTTTGAGTCGTGTTTAGAGTGGGATATGTTTCCAGTGTGCTTCCTGACCTGGTTGGAATCCTTTCGCCTTTGGTTTTCCTTCTTTCTTAAGTTGAAAGAAGTTCCTTTCTTAAGTTGAAATGAACTTCAGATCCCTTTCCTCTGAAGTTTGTGTCACTCAAATTTTTATATTACTTTTCCGTCTCTTTATGACTCGTTTACTTCCTTATTTGATCTTTGTCTCTTCAGGTTAATTTACTTCTCCTTTATCCGTTTGATGGACTTTTTCTTAAGTCTCATTACTGTCATTTCTACTGTTTTTAGGAACTTCTGTTTTACTTCTTTTACGTTCTTAGTTAATTGTTTCTAGATCTTTCTAATTTCTTATTTGTATGTCTCTGTTTGTTGTGTTAATGACTTTAATTTTTATGAGATCTTCCTTAGTCATCGTCTTATAGACTTCGTCTCCTTGCCTAGTCACTCGACCTTCTATTTTACCACCTTTATTGAAGACTTCTCGTCTTATTTTTCTTACTTTTCTTGACTCCTTTAAGAGTCTCTGCAGACCCTGGTATAATTTGTGTGGTTGTAAGTTTAATAGCCCCAAGGTCATTTTCTTCTCCCTTTTTTTTCCCGTACTCTTTTTAAAACTAATATCAACTTTTAAAGGGGTTGTACCTTTTCCTTTCTCTGTTAGTTCAGTTCTCCGTGTTTCTCAGGGTATGTTCTGTTTGGGTTCCTCTTTGTGTGGTTCTATATATGACTAGTTTGATTGTTTCTGATTTGTGTTTCGTTCTTATAATTTATGTCGTTCCCTCTTCGTTGTTCATTGTATGTTCCCATTGGGGTATGTGACTTGACGACTAGAAAGTCGTCTTTGAGACGTCCGTTCTTCCCTTTCCGTCCTATATAAATTTCATGACTTTCCCCTTTTAGATGTTGGTTCAAATGACATGGACCTTTCCTATAGTAAGTTTTAACTACCTCCTTATTTTTCGAAAAGTCTGTTCGTTTTCAATTTCTCTTAAGTCATGGTGGTTTGTTCGAAATGTTGTTTACAATTTCCCTAAATATATCAGTTCTTTATGTTCTCTTCTTTTTTTAGATGTTTTAGTTGGGGTTTGTTAATTCTTTTACCGTTATTCTTGAATATATAGTTATTAATGAAATTTACATTTACCTAATTTACGAGGTTGGTTTTCTGTGTCGGACCGACTTACCTATATTTTTGCTCTGGGTATTAATACGACAGATGTTCTTTGGTGAAGTCTGGAGTTCTGTGTATATCAGACTTTCACTCTCCTACCTTTTTATATAAGGTACGTTTACCCTGCCTTTTCTTTCAACCTCATCGGTAGGAGAAAAGTCTTTTTTATCCCGAATTTTATTTCTAATGTTCTTTATTCCTTCCTGTGATTTATTACTAGTTCCTTAGTTAGGCTCTCCTTCTGTATTGTTAAAATTCATAGAGACTTGGGTTGTGACCTCTTCCTTTACCGTTGGGTGAGATCATGATAACGGACCTTTTAGGGTACTTGTCTCCTCGGACAGGTAACCCATTGTTTCTCAGCCTGTGTTGACTCACTGAAGTGAAATATGTGGGTTACATCCTCGTGGAGTTATGTATTTTGTTTGTAATTGTCTGTATTTTCCTCTTTAACTGTAATTGTGTCATTATCATCCTCTGAAATTGTGGGATGAGTGTGGTTACCCGTCTAGTAGTTTTGTCTTTTAATTATTCCTTCGTGTTCAGAATTTATATGTAATCTACTCTACCTAGAATAACTATAGAAGTCCTGTAAAGTAGGTTTACGTCTTCTTATGTGGGAGAGTTCACGTGTACCTTGTAAGAGGTCCCATCTGGTGTAGAACCCAGTGTTTAGTTTGGAATCATTTAAATTCTTTTAATTTTAGTATAGTTCGTAGAAGAGGCTGGTGTTACGATACTCTGATCTATAGTTAATGTTCTTTTTTTGACATTCTTTGTGTCTGTGTACCTCTAATTTGTTGTGTAAATATTTATTGGTTGTCCAACTTTAGTTCTCCCTTTAGGTTTTTAAAGATCTTTATTTACTGTTTTGTGTCGTTGAGTTTTGGGTACACTACATCGTTTTCGTCAAGATTCTCCCTTCAAATATCGTTATGTTGGGATGGAGTTCTTTGTTCTTTTCGT
Organism: Capra ibex; assembly: GCA_006410555.1. Taxonomy (NCBI): domain Eukaryota; kingdom Metazoa; phylum Chordata; class Mammalia; order Artiodactyla; family Bovidae; genus Capra; species Capra ibex. Next base: position 90,459,765 of record SJYO01016970.1, read on the forward strand.
AGTTTATCTGTTGGATTGAAATGTGGATTTTGTTGTCCTTTTTCTTGTTTTTTTGAGGTTTTAATCATACTCCTTTCTATTCACTTTTTCTTTACTTTCTTTGTTATCATTTTTAAGTATTTTGATTTTCGACCAAGAAACTCTTCTATTTGTTTTAACTGTTTAGAAATCGGTCTGAGTAGTTCTTTTTCTCTTCTTATAGTTGTTGTAATCTTTACTTTTTCCTCTCTAATGTTGTCTGTTACTTCTTTATGTTTCCTTATATTTTCTGATAGTACTTGTTGATATACCACTATTTTACCTATTGCACCTTCTTTACCTGTCTAAGAATATTTTCGAGTTAGGAGATTGTGACTTGGTCCTTCTTTGTCTTTAATACTTGTTGGGTTAACGTTCGTGACTTTAACTTCGATACTAGTTTTTAAAAGTTTTTTTGTTTTAGGGTCCTGGTCTACCGAAGTGTCCTCTTAAGATAGTTTGTAAATCTTTTCTTGATTATGGATAGGAAGATTTTGAGAAAGTTTTTTAAGGTCTCTATCCTTGTGAAGGTTTGAGTAAGATGTTCCGGTAGTAGTGGGACAATGGTTTTGGTCTGTTTCTGTTGTGTTTTTTCTTTTGATGTCCGATGATAGTGACTACTTGTATCTACGTTTTTAGGAGTTGTTTTAAAATCGTTTGTCTTAAGACGTTGTGTAGTTTTTCCAGTATGTGGTACTAGTTCAACCCAAATAAGATCCTTACGTTCCTAAGAAGTTATATACGCTTAGCTAGTTACACTATGTGGTATTGTTTGACTTTCTGTTTTTGATATTGGAGTTATCTACGTCCTTTTCGGAAAATGTTTTAAGTCGTGGGTAAATACTACTTTTGAGAAGTTTTTTACCCGTGTCTTCCCTGGATCGGTTGTATCATTTCCGGTATATACTATTCGTATGTCGTTTGTAATAAGAGTCACCACTTTGTGACTTTCGTAAGGGAGATTCTAGTCCTTGTTCTGTTTCCACAGGTGAAAACGGTGATAGTAAGGTATGTCAAGACCTTCAAGACCGATGTCGTTAGACTCTTCTTTTTCTTTATTTTCCTTATGTCTAACCTTTTCTTCATTTCGAGAGTGACTAACGTCTACTGTACTATCACATGTGTCTTTTGGGATTTCTGTCATAGTCTTTTAATAATCTCGATTAGTCACTTAAACCGTTCCAACGTCCTATGTTTTAGTTATGTGTCTTTAGTGAACGTAAAGATATATGATTGTTACTTTTTAGTCTTTTTCTTTAATTCGTTAGTTATGGTAAATGGTAACGTTGTTTTTCTTAATTTATAGATCCTTATTTGAATGGATTCCTCTGTTTTCTTGACACGTATCTTTTAATATTCTGTGACTACTTTCTTTAGTTTCTACTGTATTTGTCTATCTCTCTATAAGGTACAAGGACCTCTTAGTTCTAACACTTTTACTGTTATGAAGGTTTGTGTTAGATGTCTAAGTTACGTTAGGGATAACTTAATGGTTACCGTGAAAAGTGTCTTGATCTTGTTTTTTAAAGTGTTAAGTATACCTTTGTGTTTTCTGGGGTTATCGGTTTCGTCAGAATTCTTTCTTCTTACCTCGACTCCTTAGTTGGAATGATTAAAGTCTAAAATGAAGTTTCTATGTCAGTAGTTCTATCATACCATGACCGTGTTTTTGTCTTTATATCTGGTTACCTTGTTCTAACTTTCGGGTCTTTATTTGGGTACGTGGATACCCACGGAATAAAAACTGTTTCCTCCGTTCTTATATGTTACCCCGTTTCTGTCGGAGAAGCTATTCACCACGACCCTTTTGACCTGTCGATGTACATTTTCTTACTTTAATCTTGTGAAGGGTTGTGGTATGTGTTTCTATTTGAGTTTTAACTAATTTCTGGATTTATTCTAGTCTTTGATATTTTGAGAATCTCATTTTGTATCCGTCTTGTGAACTACTGTATAGTTTAGTTCTAGGAAATACTGGGTGGAGAATTTCATTATCTTTATTTTTGTTTTCATTTGTTCTCCCTGGACTAATTTGAGTTTTCGAAACCGTATCGTTTTCTTTGATATTCGTTCCACTTTTGTGTTGGGAGTCTTACCCTCTTTTATTATCGTTTGCTTTTTTGACTGTTTCCTAATTAAAGATTTTGTATCTTCGTCGAGTATGTTGAGTTATGGTCTTTTTGTTTGTTGGGTTAGTTTTTCATCCTTTTTCTGTATTTCTGTAAAGAGGTTTCTTCTGTATGTCTAACGATTGTTTGTGTATTTTCTACGAGTTGTGACGAGTAATAATCTCTTTACGTTTAATTTTGATGTTACAGTTGAGTGAGGACAGTCTTACCGGTAATAGTTTTCAGATGTTTGTAATTTACGACCTTTCCCACACCTCTTTTCCCTTGTGAGGACGTGACAAGTATCCTTACATTTGACTATGTCAGTGATACCTTCTGTCATACCACTAAGGAAGTTTTATATCCTTATTTTGGTGGTATACTGGGTCGCTAGGGTGAGGATCCGTATATGGGACTCCTTCGGTTTTAACTTTCTCTATGTACAAAGGGTGACAAGTTACGTTGTGATAAATGTTATCGATCTTGTACCTTCGTTGGGTCTACAGGTAGTTGTCTACTTACCTATTTCTTCAACACCATATATATGTGTTACCTTATAATGAGTCGGTATTTTTCCTTACGTAAACTCCGTCAAGATTACTCCACTTACTTGGATGTTGGACAATATGTCTCACTTCACTGAGTTTTTCTCTTTCTATTTATGGTATAAGATTACGTATATATGCCTTAGATCTTTTTACAATGACTTCTCAAATCAATGTCCCGTTGTTACCTCTTTGTCTGTATCTTTTATGTGAACACCTGTAACCCTTTCCCCTCCTCTCCCACTCTACATACCTTTCTCATTGTACCTTTGAATGTAAGTCAAGTCAAGTCAGCGAGTCAGTACAGACTGAGACGCTGGGGTACTTAGCGTCCTGCGGTCCGATGGGACAGGTAGTGGTAGAGGGCCTCAAGTGAGTCTGAGTGTAGGTAACTCAGTCACTACGGTGGGTCGGTAGAGTAGGAGACAGCAAGGGAAGAGGAGGACGGGGGTTAGGGAGGGTAGTAGTCTCAGAAAAGGTTACTCAGTTGAGAAGCGTACTCCACCGGTTTCATGACCTCAAAGTCGAAGTCGTAGTAAAGGAGGTTTCTTTAGGGTCTCGACTAGAGGAAGTCTTACCTGACCAACGTAGAGGAACGTCAGGTTCCCTGGGAGTTCTCAGAAGAGGTTGTGGTGTCAAGTTTTGGTAGGTAAGAAGGCACGAGTCGGAAGAAGTGTCAGGTTGAGAGTGTAGGTATGTACTGATGTCCTTTTTGGTATCGGAACTGATCTACCTGGAATCAGCCGTTTCATTGTAAAGACGAAAACTTATATGATAGATCCAACCAGTATTGAAAAGAAGGTTCCTCATTCGCAGAAAATTAAAGTGTCGACGTCAGTGGTAGACGTCACTAAAACCTCGGGGGTTTTTATTTCAGACTGTGACAAAGATGACAAAGGGGTAGATAAAGGGTACTTCACTACCTTGGTCTACGGTACTAGAAGCAAAAGACTTACAACTCGAAATTCGGNTCAAGTTGACCTTAAGGTAGTGGAGGTGATCGAACCAAGTATCACTACGAAAGATTCCGGGTGAACTGAAGTGTAAGGTCCTACAGACCGAGATCTAATCACTAGTGTAGTAGTACTAATAGACCCAGCACTTCTAGAAAAAACATGTCAAGAAGGTACATAAGAACGGTGGAGAAGAATTATAGAAGACGAAGACAATCCAGGTATGGTAAAGACAGGAAATAACTCGGGTAGAAACGTACTTTACAAGGGAACCATAGAGATTAAAAGAACTTCTCTAGAGATCAAAAAGGGTAAGACAACAAAAGGAGATAAAGAAACGTAACTAGTGACTTCTTCCGAAAGAATAGAGAAGAACGATAAGAAACCTTGAGACGTAAGTCTACCCATATAGAAAGGAAAAGAGGAAACGAAAAGTGGAGAGAAGAAAAGTGTCGATAAACATTCCGGAGGGGTCTGTCGGTAAAACGAAAAAACGTAAAGAAAAAGGTACCCCTACCAGAACTAGGGACAGAGGACATGTTACAGTGCTTGGAGTAAGGTATCAAGTAATCCGTGAGATAGATACTCTATATCCCGGAATTTAGATAAAGAGTGAAGGTGACATATTAGTATTCCCTAAACTAAATCCCGTATGGACTTACCAGATCGCCAAAAGGGAAAAAAGAAGTTAAACTCAGACCTAAACCATTATTCCTCAAGTACTAGACTCGGTGTCAGTCGAGGACCAGAACAAAAACAACTGACATATCTCGAAGAGGTAGAAACCGACGTTTCTTATATTAGTTAGACTAAAGCCACAACTGGTAGACCACTACAGGTACACATCTCAGAATGTAATGAATGTAATGGTATACATTTATCTATCGGTTAACCTTAAACGACATACCGAGTCCTTTGAGTTTGTCCCCGAGACATAGTTGGCTCTCCCCACCCTCTACCCTCCTACGAAACTTTCCCTCCCTTAGGGAACCGACTAAGTATAACTCGAAACTGTCTTTTGTCGTTTTAATACATTTCGTTAATAGGAAGTTATTTTTGGTTTATTTAGATTCTTTAATTATATATCTCTATAGAATGTAAAGATATGTAATCGTTACTTTCTAGTCTTTCTTTTTCATTTCTTTTTTAAGGTAAATGGTAACGTAGTTTTACTCTTATTTTGTGGATCCTTATTTGGATTCCCCTGTTTTGTAGATATCGGGTTTTGGACATTCTACGACTGTCTTCTTTGAATTCTGCTGTGTTTCTCTACCTTTTTATATATGGTACAGGAACTTAACCTTCTTAATTATGTCAGTTTTACTACTGTCCTGGGTTCCGTTAGATGTCTAAGTAACGTTAGTGAAAGTTTAATGATTACCGTAAAAAGTCTCAGGTTTTCTGGGGTCACAAGTAGCGTCGTGACAAATATTATCGGTCCTGTTACTTTGTTGGATCTACAGGTAGTCGTCTTCTTACCTATTCTTTCGACACCATGTATATGTGTGACCTCATAATGAGTTGGTAATTTTTCTTATGTAAACTTAGTCAAGATTACTCTACCTACTTTGATCTCGGCTAATATGTCTCACTTCATTCGGTCTTTCTTTTTGTGGTTATGTCATATGATTGTGTATATATGCCTTAAATCTTTCTACCATTACTACTGGGACATACGCTCTGTCGTTTTCTCTGTGTCTACACATCTCGCCTGAAAACCTGAGACTCCCTCTCCCGCTCCCACCCTATTAAACCCTTTTACCGTAACTTCGTACATATGATAGTACATTCTTTACTTAGCGGTCAGATACAGACTACGTCCTATGTCCTACGAACCCCGACCACGTACCCCTACGAGGTCTCTCTACTATACCCCACCTTCCACCCTCCCCCCAAGTACAAACCCTTGAGTACATGTGAGTACCGTCTAAGTACAGTTACATACCGTTTTGGTTATCTCATAACATTTCATTTTATTTCATTTTTAATTTTTTTTTTTTTCCTCTTCTTTTTCGCCTGCCTAGAATCTCTGATAAACTTCTCTATTATCGACTTTTGAGGGGATTTTACCTTTTCCTTTGTCACTGTGTTCAAACCTTTCGTGTGTCTGACGGTCTGTTCTATTTGGGTTCCTCCTTACGTTGTTCTGTGTGTTATTAATGACCTGTTTTTAATTTCTGTTTTTGTAATTATTTCCGTTGCTCCCTTTTCACTGTATGTTCCCTTGAGGATTTCGAATAGTCAACTAAAGAGTCGTCTTTAATACGTCTGGTCTTCCCTCACCGTACTATGTCAATTTCATTACTTTCTCTTATTGGTTCTTATGAGATGGGTTATTCCGAGAGTAAGTTTAAATTCTTTTTTTTAACTTTCGAAATGTCTGTTCGTTTTCACTTCTCTTAAGTCGTGGTGGTCTAGTCGAAACGTTGTTCGATTTCATTTAAGAGATACACATTTAAGTTTGTTTTTCAATACTTACCTTTTCGAGTCGTCATTACCGTTTCTATATCATCCCCATATTTTAATAGGTGTATGTTTATAAAATAGTTTTGATCTTAAACACTCCTCTATTGTTTATGTCCTATAACTTTAACGTAAACTTTAATTTTCTGGTCGTTTACTTTTATTAGTACAAATATGTGTCTGACGACATAGTTTTGGAGTATCATTGGTGTTTCGTTTTAAGATATCATCTATATGTGTGTTATTACTTTTTCCTTTGGTTGATTGTGATTTTAATCACAGTGTTCTACTCTTAGTTTTCTCCTTCTCTTCATTTTTCCCGGATGTTTTTGTTTAGGTTCCGTCAATTCTTTTACCGTTATTAATCTTGTATGTTTAGTTATTAATGAATTTGTATTTGTCTATTTACGAGTTTGGTTTTCTGTGTCTGATCGACTTACCTATGTTTTTGGTCTGGTATGTATGCTACGGATATCCTCTAGTTGAAGTCTAGATCCCTGTGTATATCTGACTTTTAGTCTACGACCTTTTTCCATAAGGTACGTTTCTTTTTATTTTTCTTTATACCTTATCGTTACGAGTATAATCTGTTTTATTTGAAATTTTATTACGACATTATGTGTTTCTTCTTGTGGTTTATTACTAGTTTCCTATTTAGGTTCTTCTACATTGTTAACATTTATATTTTTCGTCTTTCCCTTTCTATCTAGGTTGACTTACACCTCAAAGTTTCTTATCGTTCCTCTGAATTCTTTCGGAACAATTCTCTTGTTATGTTTCTTTATGACCTTTTGTTATCTTACCTTTTCTGATCTCCAGTAAAGTTCTTTTAACCTCTGTGGTTCCTTTGTAAAGTACGTTTCTACCCGTGTTATTTCCTGTCTTTACCGTTCCTGGAATGTCTTCTATAATTCTTCTCCACTGTTCTTATGTGTCTTCTTGATATGTTTTTTCTGAGTTACTGGGCCTTTTGGTGCTACCACACTAGTGAGTGGATCTCGGTCTGTAGGACCTCCCACTTCAGTTCACCCGGAATCCTTCGTAATGATCCTTGATTCGATCACCTCCACTACTTTAAGGTCGACGTCGATAAAGTTTAGGATTTTCTATTACGATAATTTCACGACGTCGTTATACGGTCGTTTAAACCTTTTAAGACGTCACCGGTGTGCTGACCTTTTCCAGTCAAAAGTAAGGTTACGGTTTCTTCCCGTTACGGTTTCTTACAAGTTTGATGACGTGTTAACGTTGTAAAGTGTACGATCGTTCAATTTCGAGTTTTCGGAAGTTCGATCCGAAGTTATCATACACTTGATTCTTGAAGGTCAACATGTTCGACCTAAATCTTTTCCATCTCCTTGGTCTCTTTTTTAACGGTTGTAGGTGACCTACTGTCTCTTTCGTTCTCTTAAGGTCTTTTTTAGAGAGAAAGATTTCGGAAACTGATTTCGTACCGTCGGGTGAGGTCATAAGAACGGACCTCTTAGGGGTACCTCTCTCCCCAGACCGTCTGATACATCAGGAACCCCAATGTCTCTCAACCTGTGCTGACTCCTTGATTCGTGTGATGTTTTGGAACTTATAATGATGACACGTCTAATGTTGTTTGACGCCTTCGTGTGATGTTTAGAAACGTCTAATGTTGTTTGACACCTTTTAAGAACTTCTCTACCCTTATGGTCTGTTGGAAGGGAAGGAGGACTCTTTGAACATACGGTCAGTTTTTGGTTATAAATCTTGACTTGTGTTTTGTTACCTGCCCAAGTTTTAACCTTCTCCTCATGCAGTTCTGAAATATAACAATGGAACGAATAAATCGAAGATACGTCTCATGTAGTACACTTTATGTTCCGACCTACTTGGTGTACGATCTTAGTTCTAACGACCCTCTTTATAGTTATTGGAGTCGATACATCTACTATGACGGGATTTCCATCTTTTGTTTCTCCTTGATTTCTCGGAGAACTACTTTCACCTTCTCCTGTCACTTTTCGACCGAATGTTGAGTTATAAGTTTTTGGTTTCTAGTACCGTAGTACAGGGTAGTACCGTTTATCTACCCCTTTTTTTACCTTTATCACTGCCTGATAAAAGAACCAAGATTTTAGTCACGTCTACCACTGACGTCGGAACTTTAACTTTCTGTGAAGGATGAACCTTCTTTTCGATACTGTTTAGATCTATCACATAATTTTTCGTCTTTGTAGTAAAATGACTGTTTCCAAACTAATCAGTTTCGATAACAAAAAGGTCAATAGTATAAACCTATACTGTCAACCTGGTATTACGACTCGTGACTTCTTAACTACGAAAGTTTGACACCATGACCTCTTCTGGGAACTCTCAGGGACCTTGTCGCTCCTCTAGTTTGATCAGTTATAATTTCTTTTAGACAGACTTATAAGTAATCTTCCTGACTACGACTTCGAGGTTATGAGACCGGTGGACTCCGTTTCTCGACTGAGTAACCTTTTCTGGTACTAAGACCCTTTGTAACGCCCGTCCTCCTCTTCCCCTACTGTCTCCTACTCTACCGACCTACCGTAATTACTGAGTTACCTTTACTCAAACTCGTTTGAGGTCCTCTATAACTTACTGTGTCTTCGGATAGTAAGACGTCAGGTATCCCAGTGTTTCTCTGTCTATGTTGACTCACTGACTTGTCGTTGTTACTTGTTGTGTGGATTGTGTCCTCGTGGAGTTATATGTTCCGTTTATGATTTTCGGTATTTCGCTCTTTAGTTGTCATTGTGTTATAATCTCCTGACACTGTGGGGGTGAATGTAGTTGTCTGTCTAGTAAGTCTTTCCTTTAATTATTCCTTTGTGCAGAATTTATGATCTCGTCTACTCTACCTGAATTGTCTATAAATACCTCATAAGACAGATTTTCGTCGTTTTATATTGAACAGTCATGTATGCTATATAAGAGCTCCTAACTAGTGTAGAACCCGGTACTTCGTTCGGAGTCATTTAAATTCATTTGACTTGAGCATAGTTCGTAGAAACTACTGGTGTCATGATACACCAATCTTTAGTTATTCTTCTTCTTTTCTTTTACAATTTTCTTTTTTTTTTTCTGTGTTTGTCCACCTCCGATTTGTATACGATAATTTGTTCCTCCTTTAGTTCCTGTTTTAGTTTTAGTTTTGATGGATCTCCGTTTACTTTTGTTTTCGTGTTACTATGTTTTGTATACACTACGTCGTTTTCTTCAAGATTTTCCCTTTAAATCTAGTTATGTTAGAATGGAGTCTCTTGTTCTTTTTAAGGTTTATTTGTTGGATTGGAATGTGTATTTCGTTGGTCTCTTTCTTCTTGTTCGTTTTGGATTTCAAATATCCTCTCCTCAGTATTTCTAGTCACGACTTTATTTCCTTTATCTCTGTTTCTCTTGTCATCGTTTCTAGTTACTTTCATTTTCAACTAAGAGATTCTACTATTTTAACTATTCGGAAATCAGTCTGAGTTTTTCTTTTTTTTCCCCTGTTTCTGTGTTTACTCATTTTAATCTTTTTCCTTTTCAATGTTGTCTTGTGGTTTCTTAATGTTTCCTAATATTCTCTGATGGTGTTGGTTGACATATGGTTGTTACCTGTTGAACCTTCTTTCCCTTTTTAAGAATCTTTGTATGTTCGAGGGAGTTGGATTGGTCCTTCTTTATCCTTTGTACTTGTCTTGTTGGTGTTCATGACTTTCACTTTAAAGATGAATCTTTTTCTTTTTTTAGGGTTGTTTATTTTCAGGTCCTGGTCTACCGAAGTGTCCTTTTAAGATAGTTTATAAAACTCTTCTACATTGTAAATAGGAAGACTTTGTGGAGACTTTTTCATATCTCCTTCCTTATGAAAGTTTGAGTAAGAGACTCCTGAGGTAGTAACAATCCGGTTATTGTGACTGTTTGTGTCTTTAAGAGTTGTTTTGTGATCATTAGACTTAGGTTGTTATGTATTTTTCCTAGTATGTGGTATTAGTTAACCCTAAATAGGGTCCCTATGTTCCTAAAAAGTTATGGACGTTTAGTTAGTCACACTTTGTGGTTTAGTTGTTTGACTTATTTTTACCATACTGGTAGAGTTCTACGTCTTTTTTTGAAAGTTGTTTTAAGTCGTGGGTAAATACTAAAAATTTTTTTGAAAGGTCTTTCATCCGTATCACCTTTGTAAGGAGTTACATTACTCCCAGTATATACTGTTTGACGTCGATTGTAACATGAGTAACCACTTTTGTAACGGACATTCTAGTCTTGTTCTATTCCTATAGGTGAGAGTGGAGAAGACAAGTTGTATCAAAACCTTCTGGATCGGAACGGTTAGTCTCTTCTTTTTTAATTCCTTAGGTTCAACCTTTTCTGGAATCACAGTGACAAACGTCTACTCTACCACGATATGTATTTTTTAGGATTTCAACGATGGGTCTTTGATGATCTCGAGTTACTTAGACCATTTCAACGTCCAATGTTTTAATTACGTGTCTTTAGACAACGCAAAGATATGTGATTGTTGTTTCCTAGTCTTTCACTTTAATTTCTTTGTTAGGGTAAATAGTAACGGAGTCTTTCTTCTTTTATGGATCGGATGGATTCGTCTGTTTTCTGGACATGAGACTTTTGATATTCTATGATTACTTTCTTTAGTTTCAACTGTGTCTCTCTACCTTTCGATTTGGTACGAGAACCTGACCTTCTGAGTTATAACAGTTTTGCTGACATAATGGATTCCGTTAGATGTCTATGTTACGTTAGGGATAGTTTAATGGTTAGACATGAGATTGTTTATCTGTTGTTTTGTCATACCATGACCGTAATGTGTGTGTGTGTGTGTGTGTGTGTGTGTGTGTATGTGTGTATGCGTGTGTGTGACTATGTGTGTCTAGTTGTCTTGTCCTATCTTTCAGGTCTTTATTGGTTACGTGGATACCAGTTAATTAGATGTTCTTTCCTCCGTTCTTGTCTGTTACCTCTTCTCGGAGAAGTTGTTCACCACGAACCTTTTGACCTGTCGGTGTACATTTTCTTACTAAAATCTTGTAAGAAATTGTGGTATATCTTTTTTTTTGGAGTTTTACTTATCTTTTTGATACTTTGTAGGTCTCCTTTTGTATTCGTCTTGTAAAAAACTGTATTAAGAGTGGTCATGGAAAAAACTTGATGGAAGAACTCATTACTTTTAATTTTTTTATTTGATTACGTTGGATTAATTTGAATTTTAGAAAACGTGTCGTTTCTTTAACATTTGTTTTTCTGTTACGTGTAATTTTTTTTTTTCTGTTGTGTGACTTACCTTCTTTTGTAACCCTTTGTTTGACTGGATATCCTTAAATGGAGGTTTTACATGTTTATGGAACATCTTAAGTTGTTGTTTTTTTGTTTGGGTTAACTTTTTACACGTATTTTAGATTCATCTACAAAGAGGTTTCTTCCGTATGTCTACCGGTTCTCCGTGTACTTTTCTACGAGTTGTAGTGATTAGTCTCTTTACTTTTAGTTTTGGTGTTACTCCATAGTGATTCGTAGTAGTTTTTCAGATGTGTGTTGTTGAGGACGTCTCCCACACCTCTTTTCTCTCGGGAGGTTCTGACATACACCCTTATATTTGACCATGTCAGAGATACCTCTTGTCACATCTGTAAGGAATTTTTTGATTTTTATACTAAGTCGTTAGGGTGAGGACCCGTATATAGGTCTTTTGTGGGATTAAATTTTTCTATGAACATGGATTACAAGTATCGTTGTTATCAATATTATCGATCCTGTAACTTCGTTGGATTTACAGGTGACTGTCTCTTGACCCATTTCTTCTACACCATACACATATGTTACCTTATAATGACTCGGTGTTTTTCTTACTTTATTACGGTAAACATCGTTGTACCTACCTGGATCTTTAATAGTGTGATTCACTTAAATCAATCCGTCTCTTACTGTTTATAGTGTACTATAACGAAGATACACCTTAGGTTTTTTTACTATATTAACTTGAAGTTTGTCATTGTCTGAGTGTCTGAATTTGTTTAAATACTAATGGTTTCCCCTGAAGGTGGAAGTTACGTATGTCGTTACTTATTAATTTAATCTTAATCATCCGATCTTTCTCTGACTAAATAACTCGAACGACGTATCTGACTAGGTCTTATAGTTCTCTTTCAACCCAACGATGATGTGTTACTCCGATTCCTTCTCCTATTGAATTAAGTCGTCTAGGTGATCCTATTATGACTCTTACGGGTACAAAAGTTTTTACTACTAAATCCAGATCCGTTTCGTTGTAGTAAGTAGTTCCACAATCGGTTCCTGTTCCCCCTTACCATCTAATTACCTTCTCTCTATATATAACCTACTATTCAACTGTTTTCTACCTGACATTACCGAAACAAAACAAAGTTGAGTCAAATCGACCTTCGTTCAAAGGGTCACAAGAGAAGATACGTTTCAAGATCAAATCCCAACCGGTGTCGTTTTGACCGTTTCCGACCTTCTGACCAGTCTTAATCGACGATCCAAGTGAGTGTAGTCGCACTCCAGTCCTTGACGCCGTTGAGTCAAATACTGTGACACCACCTACACGTGTTCCGTCGACAAACTTTCCGTCGAGGAGGTTGAAAGGAATCGAGAGAAGAAAGTTGAAGAGACTTGTGTACACCCACGATTACAACATCGTTTCACAAGGTCAGACAACGTCCAACGGGTGTAGTAGTTTCGACTCCCGAACCTTTTCTAAGACACTAGAACTCTAGACTTGGTGACGACTAAGTCTATTCTCTAGCTACACTTAGAATCATAACGTAGAATTATCCAAGACTAAACGTAAGGGATGGATGGGTAGGGACAAGAGAATTGAAATGTACTTGGTAAGGAAGGACTGACGATGAAGACAACTGAAGTTCAGGTCTGGTCTAGGTCCCCATGATCCAAATGTCTCTGCCGATTTAGTCTAAGATATTAAACAGATTAGGAATGTTATTTTGGAAATATAGTGAGTCTCACCAAGACGAAGTAATTGATTTGGGATTGTCTAAGTCCTTCTCGAGTTTATAGTACAAAAAGAAAAAAGATCTCTCTCTTTCATCTTATTGTGTCACTCCCTTTGATGGTCATTTTGTTTTTTTTGTCAAATGATTTGTCCTCTTCTATAAACGTTTATTATACAGACTATTCCCCAATTATAGATTTTATGTATTTCTTAAGTATGTTAATTTATGAATTCTTTTATGTCAATTTTTACCCATCTTCGGGATTTATCATAAAAAAGTTTTCATCTGTTTGTCTAAGGGTTATCCGTGATTAATACTCCCTTTACATTTAGTTTTGATATTACTCTATCTCTATAGTGAACTTTGTACAGTTTTAACGATAGTCGTTTTTTCTGTTTGTTTCAATAAATAACCACTGGGCCACATCCTTTTATTTGGGAGTATTTGACAACTACTCTAACATTTAGTAACGTGGTGATACCTCCAAGAAGTTTTTTTTATTTTATCTTCGTGGTATACTTGCTTGTCGAAGTGAAGACTCATAAATGAGTTTCGTTTATTCTTGTACTTAAACTTTTTGTACTGTCAGTTATGAACGAAGAGACCACCGAGTTTACCATTTCTTAGACGAACATTAAACCTTCTGGGTCCAAACTAGGGACCCAACCTTTCTCGACGACCTCTTCCCTTACCGTTGGTAAGTTCATAAGAACGAACCTCTTAGGGTACCTGTCTCCTCGGACCGTCCGATGTCAGGTAACCTGGTCTTTCTCAGTCTGACTCACTGTCTGTGAAATTATAAGTACTACCAGTTATGGTTTTAATCTAACTAATATAAGAAACGTCCGTTTCTACCACCTCTTTGAGATATGTCAGTACTTTGTTCTGGCCCTCGACTGACACCGAGTCTAGTACTTGAGGAATAAAGTTTTAAGTCTGAATTTAACTTCGTTCATCATCTTTGTTGGTCTCTTCCGTTACCGTGGGGTGAGGTCATGAGAACGGACCTTTTAGGGTACCTACCTCCTCGGACCTTCCGACGTCAGGTACCCCAGCGACTCCCAGTCTGTACTGACTGGCTGAAGTGAAAGTGAAAAGTGAAAGTAGGTAACCTCTTCCCTTACCGTTGGGTGAAGTCACAAGAATGGACCTCTTAGGGTCCCTACCCCCTCGGACCACCCGACGGTAGAGACCCCAGTGTGTCTCAGCCTGTACTGACTTCGCTGAATCGTCATCGTCGTCATCGTCTTTGTTGATCCGTTAAGTACATACTAGATTTAGTTTGGGGAATTCTAATATGTTACCTTCACTGTTTGTCTAAGTTCCCTCATCTAGACTATCTGTCTGATGGTCTTCTTGATCCCTTCCTCTAAGTTTATGACATGTTTTCTCTCACTAGTTTTGGTAGGGGTTCTCTTTTTTTTTTACGTTCTTCCATTTTACCAACAGACTTTTATGGGTTGACTTACGTGTCAAGGTTTCTTCTCTATTCTTTCGGAAGAATTCACTTGTTACGTTTCTTTATGTCCTTTTGTTATCTAACTCTTTCTGATCTCCAGAGAAGTTGTTTTAGTCTCTATGGTTCCCTTGTAAGGTACGTTTCTACCCATGTTATTCCCGTCTTTACTATGTCTAGATTGTCTTCGACTTCTATAATTCTTTTACACCGTTCTTATGTGTCTTCTTGATATCTTTTTTTCCAGAGTTACTGGACCTATTGGTACTACCATACCAGTGAGTGGATCTCGGACTGTGGGACCCACACTTCAGTTACTCTGGAATCCTTCTTAATGGTGTTTGTTTCAATTACCTCCACTACTTTAAGGTCGACTCGATAAAGTTTAGGATTGTCTACTCCGACAATTTCACGATGTGAGTTATGTGGTCGTTTAAACCTTTTGAGTCGTCACCGATGTCCTGACATTTTACAGTAAAAAGTAAGGTTTTCTTCCCGTTTCGGTTGTTACGAATTTGATGACATATTGACACGAGTAAAGTGTACGATCGTTACATTACGAGTTTTAGGAAGTTCGACTCGAAGTTATTATACACTTGACTCTTGAAGGTCTACATATTCGATCTAAAATTTTTCTGTCTCCTTGTTTTCTATTTTAACGGTTGTAGACAACCTAGTATTTTTTCGTTCTCTTAAGGTCTTTTTGTAGATGAAGACTAAGTAACTGATGTGAATTTCGAAAACTACACACCTAGTGTTATTTCACACCTTTTTATAATTTCTCTACTCTTAAGGTCTGGTAAAGTGAACGAAGGACTCTTTGGATGTCCATCTAGTTCTTCGTTGTCAATCTTGACCTATATCTTGTTACTTGACCAAGTCTTAACCCCTTCCTTATGTAGTTCCGACATATGAGAGTCGGATGAATAAATTGAATATACGTCTCATGTTGTATACTTTACGACCTGACCTACTATGAGTTCGACCTTAGTTCTAACGACCCTCTTTATAGTTATTGGAGTCTGTACGTCTATTGTGGTGGGATTACCGTCTTTCCCTTCTCCGTGATTTCTCGGAGAACTACTGCCACTTTCTCCTGTCACTTTTTCGACCGAATTTTAAGTTGTAAATTTTTTGCTTCTAGTACCGTAGGCCAGGGTAGTGAAGTACCGTTTATCTTCCCCTTTGTTACCTTTGTCACTGTCTGAAATAAAAGAACCGGAGGTTTTAGTGGCGCCTGTCACTGACGTCGGTTTCTGTGTACGAGGAAGCTTCTTTTCGATACTGTTTGGATCTGTCGTACAATTTTTCGTCTCTGTAGTGAAACGGTTGTTTTCAGGCGTTTCAGTTTTGATACGAAAAAGGTTATTAGTTCATGCCTACACTCTCGACCTGGTATTTCTTCCGACTCTCGGTTTCTTAACCACGAAAACTTGACACTAGGACCTCTTCTGAGAACTCTCAGGGAACCTAAAGTTCCTCTAGTTCGGTCAGGTAGGATTTCCTTTAGTCAGGACTTATAAGTAACCTTCCTGACTTCCACTTCGAGGTTATGAGACCGGTGAACTACGCTTCTCGGTTGAGTCACCTTTTATCGGACTACGACCCTGACTAACTCCCGTGTCCCTCTTCCCTCGTTGTGTGCAATTCTACCAACCTACCGTAGTAGTTGAGTCACCTGTACTCAAACTCTTTTGAGACCCTCTATCTCTTCCTGTCCCTTAGGACCTCACGAAGTCAATAACCGATGTCAGGTACCTCAGTGTTTATCAGCCTGTACTTACTCACTGACTTGTTGTTTAAGTGCAGACTGAGAAACACTGGGCCACCCGATAGCGGGTGGTCCGAGGACATTGGTACCCTTAAAGGTCCGTTTTTATGACCTCACCCAACGGTAAAGGAAAAAGTTATTTTATTTACAATGTCTCTATCTTGTATTTCGTATTGCCTATACCAGTTATTATAGCATTATTTAAACATACCCCTGTCTAACAATGATCTGAGTAACACCACTAATAAAACATTACATGCATTTATATGATACGAAAATAGACTGTGATTGTATGACATACACTTGAATAAAGTTAAAAATTTTCATCTTTCTATTAGACGTTTCGTTAGTTTTACCAATGAAACAGTCTTTCTTTCTCACTCTTCCCCTCTCCCACTTCAACCCTTGGATTTGATAAAACCAAGTATCAAAACTGAAACCTTAGCACAGTTATAAAAAAGAACTAAATTTTCGATTTTAATTTATTTGGGTTTTGGTTTCGTTAGGAAATTTTAATTTTACTATTTTTATTTTACTTTTCATATACAAATCACCTTATTTGTCTTTACATATATTCAAATCACCTTATTTGTCTATTATATTCCCAATACAGTTTACTAAAAAAAGTTTATGAAAAAAAAAAAAAAAAGCCGACTTGACGTACCGAATTCCCTAAAATCAAAGGGACTAGTCCTCGACTTGGTGTCGGTACTGTCTCTTTCATGACTTAGGAGTATGACTCGGTGACCTCTTAAAGGGGTTTTGTGTTATCAAACTTATTTTTCCACATTGGAATGTATGAGATTCCGGACTTTTCTTGGCGTGTCTAAAATTTTGCCAAAGTCACCCGTTAAAAATGACTATTATCTCCATTGATATTGAAATACATATGTGTTTTATAAAATATATGTATGTATAGTATTTTGTTTATAACAATGTAATCAGAGATTTTAAAAGTCTTTCCCCTTTCTATATGTATAAAAATTTTAACAAAATGTGTAATTCATTTTGAGACATTGCGGTTAAGGTTTATAGTCATACTTAAGTTCTAAATAACAAAAGGATTTCAAACATATAAAAAATCGAGACTCGACACTTTTCAGGACCTTCGTTTTTCGTAGGGATTACGAGTACGACAGTAGAGAATGACGTTGAAAGATTACTGTCCTTGGTCCTGAAGAACCTGTTTACCGACTAAGTCTCAGTTCCCTCACTTTACATTTTTGGACTTTATATGTAAAAATGGATCTTTTCGTTCTTTAGTTAGTTTCTTTCTCCTCGGATTGCGGAGACCGTGGCTGTCCTATCAAACTCGTAGTTTTTTTTATTACAGACACTACCTGACTTTAGTATTTTGTAGCTATACAATTTTAGGTACTCAAGACTTTTGTTTTGTTTTTATTTTTACTGTTTTGTCTCGTGTTTAATAACCACAAGAAATCTCAAATGTTACCGTGATGTAGTATTAAAACTCTTAACCGTTCCTTCTTCTTAACTTGTAGACAGATTGACAGAAGTCACCTGAAAGTTTCAGTATTTTAACTTATATTTCTAGAAGAAATACATTCTTAGTTTCGATTATTTATATTCCTATTACGATTTTGATGTTTCTATGATAAAACGTTATAGATTACTTTATTACATAGATCCGTTATGGTAATTATATACGATTTTTGGAACCCATTTTTAAACTATATATACTCTCTCTACCGTAATATCCTTGGATAACTAATTGGAGATATTATTTAAATCTGTTTGTGTATGTTACACAGAGAACGACCGTATGTTCTCCTACAATTTTTTGATCTAGATCGCTAGCTAAGTGTCTTTTATTTCCTTCAATAACTACTTTATCTCCTCTTTTGAATAACAACTTGGAACCAATATCCTTGAACCTTCAAATAGAATGATAAGAGAAATAAAGATACACAAAATAACCACTTCTTTACAAAATTCCTCGTCGAATTAAATTCTGGGAAACTTTTAGACGTTTAACATACTAAGTATGTGAAAGAGGAAGAGATAGTAAAATGTTTCTTACCACACATATATAAAATATTTCTTACCATACACACACACACGTATATATATATATATATTGAGATTACTTTTGTTTTATAATATTGAGCCACAACGTGAACTTCACTCTTTGAACCGGTATAAAGATTATAAATAAGTTGTACACTAAATAATTTTTCTTTGCTTTTGTGAGAAGACCAAAATTTTACAAAAGTTTAAGTACAAAACATTGTTTTGATATTTTGACTATCTGAAGACGAAAAAATTTGGAATTTTTTTAAAATGACCAATTTTTTTATGAATTGTCCACAGTGATGATAATTAAAACAAACCAAGGTTTCAAGTCCAAAAATAAAGGAGGAAAACTATTAAAAAAGATCGCCAGTCAAACAATTTCACACACAGTAAAATTTAGTTAATCACTCAAAATAGAGTACTCGAGTCTGAACATCCCTATACTATATTGTGACCGTATTAATATTCCAATTTATTCAAACCTTTTTAGATGGGATCTTAAAGTTCAAGGGTCAAAGGAACATTCTCCATTGTTCACCGGTCCTCGTTCGAAAGTTTATTTCGTCATTGATCGCTTCCCATAAACGTTTGGGTAAAAAGAGATTTCTTTTACATGGAACTACTGAGAGAGGAATTTTCCTGTCAGTAACACGGAAACACTAAACGGGTCTTTGTAATACCAATTGTCTACCCGTTAAATAGTTACTTGGTTCATCCTCTTTAATCTCTAGTCTTATGGGTCTGTTCGAGACTCTCCAATTGGTTAATTATCAATTTCTCCACGACTTTTTCCCTTCTCGACGAGTGGTGTCGGGGTAGTCCCCTACAAAAGGTTCCGTCGACGTCGACTTGTTTGTATGGGTAGGTTCATCCCGTCGAAAGTGGGACGTTTACAAACCTTTTATATAGGAGATCCGAAGACGGAGGACGACATCTAGACATACCATATACTTACCGTCTGTTTATCATCGTACGACACAGGTTAACGTGTACCGCGAAAAAAGGAGATTTCAAACGTAGTCCCTTATAAAGTGTTTTACAAAGATTTCCAGTAAACCTTAGAAGAACTTTGATTCTTTTATTACTCTGTCGACCTTTATAATTTTATAAGGAAAGTTTAACAATCCACTTTGACATTGTTCGGATACAAATACAGTAATAGTTCTTTCGGAAGGAAAGGGTGTCTCTACGAGAGAAGGTTTCCATTCTTGTATGGAAGGAAGTCATATTAGTCGCGACTTCGAGAATTCTGTATACAACGATCTGTAGATAGGGGTTTTGTCAAACACACACACTATCAGTGAGTCAGCACAGGCTGAGACACTGGGGTACCTGACGTCGGGTAGTCCGAGAAGACAGGTATCTTAAGAGGTCCGTTCTTATCACCTCACTCAACGGTAAAGGAAGAGGTACTCTTAAAATCATCATCATCAAATCAGCGATTCCACACAGACTGAGATCGCTGGAGTGTCTGACAACGGACGGTACAAGGAGAGAGGTGCCCTAAGAGGTCCGTTCTTGTGACCTCACCCAACGGTAAAGGAAGAGGGTTTTGTCAAATGTATAAATGTTTTTGTATTGAAGTAGGGTCGGTGTTCATTAAAAGTTATTAATCTTTTCTCAATGATTTTGAGTCTCTTAGTTTTAGGAGTCTTTACATTTCCACTAAATGGGTCACAATTTTAAGAATTTGTGTGCAGAATAAAAAGGGGGGTTTTTTCTTAATGGTAAATTATATTTTAGGAAACGTTGGTTGTGAAAAGTCAAGATTACCGTAATATTTACTATTATAACTAATTTTAGTAGAATTACCAGTCTTAATTATACGAAGGTAAACTCTTCATATAAATGAACGTTTATTCAATCATAAAGACGAATATTTAATCCCCCTTTACAAATGACATATTATGACATCAACAATCGTTTTTATTTTTAAAACGAATTAAAACTGTAAGTAATTTTATTGCAGTTTCATAAGATAAACCTTTTCACACCCTCCTTCTGTATCTTAGTACGTTAAAATGTCAACTTTACTTGACTCTAATAAAGCATATTAAAGGATGAAAAAGTGTCTTCCTTCGTTCTCCGAGTTTTTGACTTAAAAACCACGAGATGAAACAAAAAACAACAACGGGTGTCGTTAATCACGGCCACGACCCGAGTCTTGAATTTGGTGCGAATAGATGTTTAGTCCCTTCGTGCTTTCGTTATTCTAGTTGTCCGTAGTGATGGGAGAACCACAGGTCATGAGGGGAGAGACTAAACGTCAGATAGAAGACATATAAATAAGAAATACGGTAAAGGTTCACATACCATTTTTGTTCAGTCCCTTTCATCGTAAATCTAGACGTCACTGATTAATTAAATCCCACCTCGGTAAGAAAGACTTGAGTGTTATTTGAGACTAAAAAGATATAGGTGGATCCTCCAAGGACCTGTTGTTTCCGGTGAGGGATAGTCCTATTCTACTTTATCTATATTATGTCTATCATCGAAGGATTCCTAGTCTGTGACTAAGTTTTGGGATTTATACTTATTAGAGTAAATTCGACGGACGGAAGGTCTCAACCAATAGTGTGTACTGTTTTCGTTTCGTGTTTTGTAAAGTTCACTAATTGGGTTTAGTATTCGTTGTCACCCCGGTCTTAAAGTCAGGTTTGGTATACTTAGATCTGTGGCAAGGATTGTTGATAAGATACAATCTATACTTTTACTATGGTTCAAATTTAATTTCTTATATAAGTTAATTAAATTTAAAGTAAAACCAATTATTCGAGTTGAAATTCTTCGTACCCAAAATAGTGTTGAGTATTCCTCACTGATTATGAACTGTCCTAAAAATCAAGGAAACAGAACCCCTGTCCTCCACTAAGGATATCCTTGACTTATGTAGTTAGATATGTTTTTTATCACGGGCAAAACGTATAGTCCGTAGTCCATACCTGTATATTATCCTTCATCCGCTCTACAAATTCGACCAAAATCTTTTCCGTCTCCTTGGTCTCTAGTTTAACGGTTGTAGACGACCTAGTAGCTTTGTTCTCAAGGTCTTTTTTGTAGATAAAGACGAAATAACTGATACGGTTTCGGAAACTGACACACCTAGTGTTAGTACCGTAGGTCAGGGTACTGAATTACCGTTTATCTACCCCTTTGTCACCTTTGTCACTGTCTGAAATAAAAAAAACCGAAGTTTTAGTGACGTCTACCACTGACGTCGGTACTTTAATTTTCTGCGAATGAGGAACTGTTCCTTCAGTACTGGTTGTATCTGTCGTATAATTTTTCGTTTCTGTAATGAAACGGTAGTTTCCAGACAGAACAGTTCCGATACCAAAAAGGTCATCAGTACATACCTACATTCTCGACCCGGCATTTCTTTCGACTCGTGACTTCTTGACTACGAAAACTTGACACCACAACCTCTTCTGAGAACTCTCAGGGAACCTGCTGTTCCTCTAGGTTGGTCAGGTAGGATTTCCTCTAGTCAGGACCCACAAGTAACCTTCCTGATTACGACTTCGACTTTGACGTTGTGAAACCGGTGGACTACGTTTCTTGACTGAGTAAACTTTTCTGGGACTACGACCCTTTCAAACTCCCGTCCATCTCTTCCCTTGCTGTCTCCTACTCTAACAACCTACCGTAGTAGTTGAGTTACCTGTACTCAAACCCATCTGAGGTCCTTAACCACTACCTGTCCCTTCGGACTACACGATGTCAGGTACCCCAGAGTTTCTCAACCTGTACTGACTCGTTGATTTGACTTAATTTGACTTCTCTCTACATTCCTTCTATTAAACAAACTATTTCTTTGTTACTCTTTATTCTTATGTTCTTATATAACGGATAGACACAATCTGAAATTTTACGAAACGACGACGATTCAGCGAAGTCAGCACAGGCTGAGACACGTTACGGTATCTGCCGTCGGGTGGTCCGAGGGGGCAGGGACCCTAAGAGGTCCGTTCTTGGGACCTCACCCAACGGTAAAGGAAGAGGTTAAAAGAAGAAGGAATTTTACGAAATACTTGAGAGAAATTTTTCATCTTCTCTACCATTGAACTACTAATCTTTCTTCTTGTGATCTGTAGTGGGTCTTCTTCTTTATTCTTTTGAGAAAAAAANTCTTTTGAAAAAAAAAAAAAAAAAAAATCTTTATAACTCATGACTTTTGTCAACCGTAGTTTCTTGAGATAAGAGGGTATAACGAAGTCAAGTCAAGTCAGTCAGTCAGTACAGGCTGAGAAACACTGGGGTACCTGACATCGTGTGGTCCGATGTTAGAACCTACGTTAGAGTTTTTGTTGTCTAGAGACAAGTAAAGGTTCCGTTTGGTAAGTTATAGTGTCATTAGGTTCAGATACGGGGTTGGTGATTACGACTTCTTCGACTACGACTTACGAAGATACTTCTGGATGTTCTGGAAGATCTTGATTGTGGGTTTTTTCTATAGCAAAAGGACTATCCCCTGACCTTACGTTTCATCCTTCAGTTCTCTATGGACCTCATTGTCCGTTTAAACCAGAATCTCATGTTTTGTTTCGTCCCGTTTCCGATTATCTCAAAAAGGTTCTCTTACGTGACCAGTATCGTTTGTAGGAGAAGGTAGTTGTGTTTTCTGAGATGTGTACCTGTAGTGGTCTACCAGTTACGACTTTAGTCTAACTAATATAAGAAACGTCGGTTTCTACCTCTTCGAGATATGTCAGTCGTCTTTGTTCTGACCCTCGACTGACACCGAGGCTAGTACTCGAGGAATAACGGTTTAAGCCTTACTTTGACTTCTTNGGAGAAGGTAGTTGTGTTTTCTGAGATGTGTACCTGTAGTGGTCTACCAGTTACGACTTTAGTCTAACTAATATAAGAAACGTCGGTTTCTACCTCTTCGAGATATGTCAGTCGTTTTTGTTCTGGTCCTCGACTGACACCGAGTCTAGTACTCGAGGACTAACGGTGTAAGCCTTACTTTGACTTCTTTCATCCCTTTTGGTGATCTGGTTAGTCCATACTAGATTTAGTTTAGGGAATACTAATATGTCACCTTCACTGTTTGTCCATTTCCTAATCTAGACTATCTGTCTCACGGAGTTCTTAATACCTACCTCCAAGTACTGTAGTATGTCCTTCGTCCCTAGTTCTGGTAGGGGTTCTTTTTCATTACGTTTTTCCGTTTTACCAACAGACTTCTCCGGAATGTTTATCGACCTTTTTCTTCTCTTCGATTTCCGTTTACTCTTTTTTACTATATTGGTAAACTTACGTCTTAAGGTTTCTTATCGTTCCTCTCTATTCTTTCGGAAGGAGTTACTAGTTAGGTTTCTTTATCTCCTTTTGTTATTTTACCCTTTCTGATCTCTAGAGAAGTTCTTTTAATCTCTATGGTTCCCTTGAAAGTACGTTTCTACCCGTGTTAATTCCTGTCTTTACCATACCTGGATTGTCTTCGTCTTCTATAATTCTTCTCCACCGTTCTTATGTGTCTTCTTGATATGTTTCTTCCAGAGTTACTGGGTCTATTGGTACTACCACACTAGTGAGTGGATCTCGGTCTGTAGAATCTTACGTTTCTGTTCACCCGGAATCCTTCTTAGTGTTACTTATTTCGATTACCTCCATTACCTTAAGGTCAACTCGATAAAGTTTAGGATTTTCTACTACGACACTTTCACGACGTGAGGTATGCGGTCGTTTAAACCTTTTGAGTCGTCACCGGTGTCCTGACCTTTTGTAGTCAAAAGCAAGGTTATAATTAATCTCATCTACTTTCTGGTTTGAGAGAAAACTTCCATATTGGAAGGACTTTCTATAAAGTGACCTTGTCACTCCTTTCTTTCTTATAGAAAGAGAAATCGAGAGTTCTTTTTAAGAGTAGGTAAAAATAAAGAATAAGAAGGGGTTTGTTTCTCACTTTTTTACTCCTTTTTTTAAAAAATTTGGAGTCGAAATATAATGTATTCTCTTCAAAGAAAGTACAAACAAGTCCTTACTGTTGTTTTAATTGTCTATCAATCTGGTAGGTCTTGTATGTTATATCTTACATTAAATCAGAAAGGGGGAGGGTTCTATTTATTGTCGTTATCTTCCCCTTTTACTTTGTCGATTAATTGGAATGTTACACTTTGTTGATACTTGAACCGTGACTGAATAAATAGTGTAAGAAGATTGTGTCACATGAAGGGGAAGTAGTTTTAATCTCCGTTTGTACAAGGTACACTATAAGTATATTTAAACTGACTCGTAAAGACTCGATAAAAGAATGTTTTACAGACACAGACAGATGTAAATGTGTAATCAGAATCTAAAATTTTTTAAGGGTCCAATTAAGAGAGGTACGATAAGATCTGGTGTGTATATTAATCAAGACTTTGATTTCGAACGCTTTCTCCCACTGAGTATACGTTTATACAGAAACGAGGTCATACTTCGTCATCCTCTTTTTCGGTAGGAGAGATCAGAGACGGTTGACGAAAGTCAGAGTCGTGGTTCTATACTACCAGTAAGAAAGGACTCCAGTTCTCTATAAAAAAAGGAGTATTGACCAACTCCTCCGTGGTGTCACCGAAGTCCTGTTCCCGAACACACACCGGTGTGGACTCCCTTTTCCCTCGAAGATAGACCCGAGGTCATAGACTCTTCCCCGATACGGTTGAGAATAGGTCCTGTGACCGAAGGATTTATTGTCGTCTCGAAAGGATAAGACTATAAGGGTGTTCGAAATGAGAGATGAAGGAGTCCCGAACTTAAAAAACACTCACTTTTAAGTCTCGTTATGTCTAACATGGACTCATGAACTGTTACGTTAGTGTCTTAATGTCCTCTCTCTGTCCTTCCTCTTCATGTTCTGTACTCGAGTGAAGGAGAGTACTTTTATGGTTTTAGTAGTTAATTCACACTTATTAGTAATTTTTTTTTTTGGTGGCCTTGGCTGGTTTTTAATATAAGATGATGTTTGTATTTCTTCTGTTGTGTTCTATCGTCCTCTCATTTTTTACGTTATGTTTAGGGTATGGACAGTCCACCCCCACCCCCGTTGTTTCACTTTTTATTAATATAGTGTCTTCAATAGGGTGTCCTCACTCTCAAGACTCAGGGTACAGTCCGAGGGATAGGACCTCTAGACCGTAGCCTTCCTGCTCGGGGGTCTCGTAAACCGAAACTTTCGGTCATCACGAACTACTGTCTTTAAGGTGTCCTACCCCCCCACCTGTAGTCTTTGTTCTCCTTACTGTTGGGACTTCGGATATCTTGTCTCAACCGTTTGCATCTAATCTGTTTTACTCTGTCGTTTCTTCATACAAGGTTTACTTCCTTCTGCTATTTTGGGGTTTTCTTTTTGATTCACCACTATCCGTTAGATTGGTTTTTTCTTAACGTTAGATGGGTTTTCTCTTAAGTCTCATTATTGTCATTCCTACTTGGTTCTAGAGTCTTTTTCTTACTTCCGTGTCTTACTCTTCTATGTTTTTTACAAATTGTTTCTCGACATTCTAGGTTTCTTGTTTGTTACTCTCTTCTTGTTGTTTTATTGACTTTTACCCTGAAGGGACGTTAGGTCACCAATTCTGAAGTGGAAGGTAACGTCCTCCACACCCCAGTTAGAGACCAGTTCCTCGATTCTAGGTTGGACGGAGTACTGGTTGTATGGTCTTGTGTTAGTTGTCTTCGTTATTTTTTAAGTTGTTTCTGAAAATTTTTTGCGAGGTGTAATTCTTTTAGAAATTTGTTGTTTTATTGACTTTACTTTTTATGTGGTATTTCTTAGTTATCGTCTTGTTTACTCCGTCTGCTTATCCATTCGTCCGACCTTCCTTCTTTCCACATTTAGTAACGGTAGTTTGTTTTAAAATTTTTTATTACTTTTCTTTACTCTTGTCTCATTCTCTGGAGATCCTGTTGTAATTTTCATGATTGTAAACATAATATCCCCATAGTCTTTTCTTATCGTTTCCACGGATTCTTTTATAAATTACTATATTAACGACTTTTGAAGGAATTGCACCCTTTCCTTTGTTAGCGGGTTCGGGTTCTCCCGTCTCTTAGGGTCCGTCCTATTTGGTTTCCTCATTGTGTCGTTTTATATGTTATTATTTTAAGTGTTTTCCATTTCCTTTTTCATGATTTTCGTTATACTTTTTTCGTTGTTTATTACATGTTCCATTGAAGGAATTCAAACATTCAACTGAGGAATCGTCTTTGAGACGTCCGGTTTTCCCTCACCGTGGCATATGAATTTCACTACCTTTCCGTTCTGGATGTTGGTTTTTACCAGACGGGTTTTTCCGAGAGTAGGTCTAAGATTTCATTAAGTTTTCGAAATGTCTGTTCGATTTCGATTCTCTTACTTCATCGTGGATTGGTCGAAACGTAGTTTACGATTTCATTGATGAGATTCGTCTTTTCTGTGATGATCTTTGTTGTGTAAAGGTTTATTTTTTAGAGTGACTATCTAGGTTTGTATTTCCATCCTTTAGTAGACGTGTTGTTATATGGTTTTGGTCGTTAACACTCCTTTCGTGTTTTGTCTTATATTTTTTATGTAAACTTTAATTTACTGGTCGTTGAATTTTGTTAGAACAAATATATATCTTACAGTATAGTTTAGGAGTATGATTGGTTTTTGATTTTTAGATGTTATGTGTGTGTGTGTTTTCCTTAGGTTTGGGTCGTTATTTCAATAATTAATGTAGGGTACTTTTCTCTACGAAGGTTTGATACCATGACCTCTTGTGAGAACTCTCAAAGAACCTGTCTTTCTTCTAGTTTAGTTAGTTAGGATTTCCTTTAGTTGGGACTTATAAGTCACCTTCCTGATAACGACTTCGAGGTTAGGAAACCAGTGGACTACACTTCTCGGTTGAGTGACCTTTTCTGGGACTACGACCCATTCTAATCCCCGTCCTCTTCTGTCCCCACTGTCTCCTTCTCTACCAACCTACCGTAGTAGTTGAGTACTCAAACTCGTTTGAAGTCCTGTACCACTTCCTGTCCCTTTGGACTGTACGACGTCAGGTACCCTAACGTTTCGTGACCTGTGTTGACTCGTTGAATTGTTCTTCTTCTCTAATTTTCTCCTTCTTCCCCTTTTTTCTTGATATTTTTCTTTAGTTTGAGTGAAAATTTCTTCCGTTGTACTTGTACTTTCATTCATTTTCACAATCAGTGAGTCAGGACAGAGAAAGTTGGTGTACCTGACATCTGACAGGTCGAGGAGTCAGACGTCCTAAGAGGTCCGTTCTTGTAACCTCACCTCACGATAAATGTATGGCTATTAATGAAATTGATATTTACCTGATTTACGTGGTTGTTTTCCTGTGTCTGACCGACTTACCTAAGTTTTTGTTCTGGGTACTTATACGACAGATGTTTTTTGGGTGTAGTCTAGATCCCTGTGTGTATCTGACTTTCACTCTTTTACCTTTTTTTACATAAACTACGTTTGTCTTTATCTTTCTTTCGTATTTGTGAGTATGTTCTGTTTATTTGACATTTTATTTCTATGATGGTCTCTGTTTCTTCCTGTGGTGTACTCTTAGTTTCCTAGTTAGGTTCTCTTTCATATTTTCAACATTTACATATACGTGGGTTGTATCCTCATGAGTTTATGTTTTCCGTTTATGATTATCGGTATTTCCTCTTTATTTGTCATTGTGTCATTACCACCCAGTGAAATTGTGGGGTAAAAGTAGTAGTCTGTGCAGTAGGTTCTGTCTTTTTAGTCATTCTTTTTAGTATAGAATTTACTGTGTAATTTGGACTATCTGAATTAGTTGTAGATATCTTTTAAGGTAGGTTTTCGTCATCTTATGTGTAGGAAAAGTTCACATATAACTTAAAAGAGGTCCTAACTGATGTATAACCCGGTTCTTCGTTTATAACTATTTTAAATTTTTTGACTTTATTATCATTCTTAGAAAAGACTGGTATCTGATTCTCTTGTCGTTATCGGATGTTCTTTTTTTTTTTTTTTTTGACATTTTTTGTGTTTGCATTTGTTATGGTATAATTTGTTGGTTACTTAGTTTATTTAGTTTCTCTTTCATCTTTAATGGACTTTATTTACTTTTAGTTTGATGTCGTTAGGTTTTAGATACCCTGTGTCGTTTTAGTTAAAAGTCTCCCGTCAAATATCGTTATGATAGAATTCTTTGTTTTTATTAGTGTTTATTTGAAGGATTGGAAATGGATTGGTTGGTCTCTTTCTTCTTGTTTGTTTTGGATTTCAATCGTTTTCCTTTCTTTAGTATTCACTTGTTTTGTTCTCTTTTCTATTAATTTGATTTTCGACTAAGAGACTTCTATTTTTTTCCACTTATTTGACTGAGTAGTCTTTTTTTCTCTCGAGTTTAGTTATTTTAATCTTTACCTTTTCCTCTTTAATGTTACCTTTGTCTTTACTTTTCTTTAATGTTACCTGTCCCCCCGCCCCCTTCCTAGTATCCTATCATGAGGTTCTTTGATATCATGTACGGCTATTTTACCTGTTCTTCTTTACCTGTTTAAGAATGTTTGTAACTTTTATTTCCAGTTAAAGTGACTACTTGTATCTACTTTTTAAGAGTTGTTGTATGGTCCTTTGTCTTGGATTTTCGTACAATTTTCCTAGTATGTGTGGTACCAGTTCATCATAATAGGGTACCCACGTTTTTAAAAAGTCATAGACGTTCAGTTAGTCACACTGTTTGGTGTGTCTATCTTTTCAAGAGTTGTTTTTGATCGTTAGACTTAGGTTGTTGTGTAATTCTTCTGGTATGTGACTATAAATCACCCTAATAAATAGTGTCCCTACGTTAATAAGAAGTTATAGATGTTTACTTAGTCACAGTATATGGTGTGGTCGTTTAACTTCTTATTTTGGTATACTAGTAGAGTTATCTACTTCTTTGTGTAAAATTATTTTAAGTTATAGGTAAATACTTTTTTCTTTTGAGGTCTTTCAACCGTATATCCTTTGTACACAACAACAAGTCAACGAGTCAGTATAGGCCGAGAAACACTGGGGTGACTGACATCGTGTGATCCTATAGGTTAGGAGGTGATAGAGGAACTCAAACGAGTGAGTACAAGTGGAGTCGTATTATTTCCAGTGTATCCTATTTGGACCTGAAGGGACCTCCGAGTCACCATTTCTTATACGACCGGGTACGTCCTCTACACCCAGGTTAGGGACCAGGTCCTTCTAGGGGACTTCTTCCTTTACCGTTGTGAGAGGTCATAAGGACGGACCTCTTAGGGTACCTGTCTCCTCGGGTCACCCGATGTCAGGTATCCCAACGTTTCCCAGTTGTGTTAAATCGTTGACTTGTCGTTGTTGACTTTTTACTGTTTGGATCTCGATTGTCGTATGAGTTGTTACTTTTCGATTTTCGTGAAGGAGATTCTTTAATCCTTATTCTGTTCCTACAGGTAAGAACGGTGAAAATGAGTTGCATCAAAACCTTTAGGATCGGTATCTTTAATCTTTTCTTTTTCTTTCTTCACCGTGGTTTAATCTTTTCTTTTTTATTTCGACAGGAACAAACGTCTTCTGTACTATAATATGAACCTTTTATGTTTTCGACGATGATATTTTGATAGTCTAATATTTGTTTAAACCATTCCGACGTCAAATGTTCTAATTGTGTGTCGTTAGACAATGTGAAGATATGTGATTGTTATTTTTTAGTCCCTCTCTTTAATTCCTTTGTTATGACAAATGGTAGAGTAGTTTTTCTTATGTTATAGTCCCTTATTTGGATAGAATCCTCTGTTTTATAAACATGGAGTTTTTGGTATTCTGTAACTACTTTCTTTAGTTTACTGTGTCTCTCTCTATGTGGTACAAGAACCTAACCTTCTAAGGTTAGAGACAGTTTAACGGTTACCGTGAAAAGTGCCTTAATTTTGTTTTTCAGAATTTGAAAATACCTGTGTTTTCTGAAATTTATAGGTTTCATTAGAACTCCCCTTTTTTCCTCGACTTCCTTAGTCCGAGGGACTGAAGTGTGATGAAATGTTTCAATGTTAGTTTATTATACTTTTATCTTTACATTCAGTTACATTGTCATGTCTTTCGGGTCTTTAATTGATTATGTGGATGTCAGTTGGTTCCTCTGTTCTGATATGTAACCTCCTGTCTATCAAAGAAGTTACTTACCACGACCCTTTTGATCTGTCGATCAACATCTTCTACTTTAATTTTGTAAGAAATTGTGTTATGTGTTTTATTTAATTTTTTCCTAATTCTGGATTTACATTCTGGTCTGTGATATTTAGAGATTCTTTTTTTATATCTCATGGAAAGTTATATTTAGTGTCGTTCTAGAAAAGACTCGGTAAAGGTGTCATTACCTTTATTTTTATTTGTTTACAATGGATTAATTTACATTTTCGAAAGGGTCCTCGAATCTGTTTTTCTGTTGGGTGTCTTAACCTCTTCTATAAATGTTTATTACGTTGACTGTTCCCTAATCAGAGGTTTTAAATGTTTACCGAATACACCGAGATATATATATTTTTTTTTTTTTTTTTTGTCCGTCTTCTGGTCTCCTCAGTAAAGAGGTTTCTTCTATATGTCTACTCGTTCTCAATGTACTTTTCTACGACTTTCACCTTGACTTTCAGCGAGTCAGCACAGGCTGAGAAACGTTGGGGTACCTGATGTGTCAGGTACTTAAGAGGTCCGGTCTTATGACTTCACCCATAGGAAGGGAAGAGGTCGTCTAGAAGGTTTGGGTGCCTAACTTGGGTCTAGAGGGTGTAACGTCCGTCTAAGAAATGGTCGACTCTGTGTTCCCTTCGGTTTCTTATGACTTGACCCATCGGATAGGGAAGAGGTCGTTTAGAAGGACTGAGTCCTTAGTTTGACCCCAGAGAACGTGACGTCCGTCTAAGAAATAGTTGACTCGATAGTCCCTTCGAGACTTTTCTACGACCTGTCGTGTTTAGATTTGCTGTTACTCTAATAGTGGACTGTCGTCAGTCTTTCTAGGAATAGATTTTTAGATATTTGTTATCTACGACCTCTTCCACCTCTCTTTTCCCTTAGAAGGAGACGACAAACACCCTTTCATTTAGTCATGACAAAAAATGACTTTGTCAGTCCTTTAAGTGATTTTTGATTTTTACCTCGATGGTATAGTGTATCGTTAGAGTGCGGATCCGTTTGTGGACCTCTTTGTGGACGACTAAAAAGTCGTCTTTGAGACGTCTGGTCGTCCCTCTCGGTACTATATTAATTTCACTAGTTTCACTTCTAGATGTTGGTTCTTATGGGACGTTTTAAGAACAAGTCTAAACTATCTCTTTTGGTTTCACAATATGTGTTCATTTTTGATTCTTAAGTCGTGGTAGTTTGATCGAAATGTTGACTATGATTTCCTTTAAGAGATTCGTTTTTTCTTTTCCGGTATTGATGTTGGTTGTTTAAATATTTATTCTTTCGAGTATCCTCCTCTTCCCCTGTTGTCTCCTACTCTACCAACCTACCGTAGTGGCTAAGTTACCTGTACCCACCTAAGACCCTCAACCACTACCTGTCCCTCCGGACCACACGACACCAAGTACCCCAGCGTTTCTCAAACTGTGCTGACTCACCGACTTGACTTGTGACCATTTTCGTTCTACACCATTTCCATCCTTTAGTAGGTGTGTTTCACAGTATAGTTTTGGTCGTTAGTACTCTTTTCCTGTAATATTTACGTCCTATAACCTGTACTTAAATTTTAATTCTCTTGTCGTTGACTTCTGTTAAATAATATATATATATTATACATGTATATAACCTGACGATAAAGTTTTGGAGTACCATTGACGTTTAATTTTTAGATATAATCTATGTGTGTGTGTGTGTGTGTGTTTCTTAGTTAGTGTTCTTTTGTTTTCGTCTTCCCCTTTTTTTTTTCTGGATTTCTTTGATTTTGTTAATTGTTTTACAGGTATTAGTGTACGTAACTATTAATTTACACGGCCTTCGGTCGTGTCCTCTAGGGTGGGTACTGTTCCAGTACGTCTCTCCGGACTACCCGTTCCGTTCAGTCCAGAGTTCCCCAGGAGACAGACTCGTAGATGGGGCTTTGGTTTTAGACAGACAAATGACAGACGATATGATATGATAAGACTGTAATGGTGGAAAAGAGACCTTTCTCAATTAAGTCTCGAGGTCAATTGTCAGAGGACGTATATTTTTCTTCCAGAGGCAAATTTAGGGAAACTACCGAAAGATTGAATGGATTGGCCAGACGAGCCTGAAAAATGTTGGACACTTAACAAATGTCTGGGGGGTTGGTACTCTCCGTGTTTCGAATTTCGTAGAATTTCTATGTCTCGGAAAAGATTTTTCGATTTTTAATATAACCACTACCCAAAGTGACAACTCAGTTACTGACGACGGTCCGGAGGTATAAGAAATAGAAAATCCGTGGACTTCCTATAATTAGTTACATTAAACCTATATCTTTTTCCTTATATCATCAAAAACTACAATCGTTGTGATCTGAAAACTCAATTAATAAAAAAAGAAACAATTTTTAGTGACATGAAGAAAGTAACAATATTTAACAACACAGGAACGATACATTCTTACATTGAAATAAATCACGAAAGACTCTCACCGTGGTCTGAAACCCTTCTTGTTGTGTTTATTCAAGCGACCAACTGTCTGGAAATAGTCTTTTCCCGGTATTTTACAATTAACCGGAAGACCGGTCTTCTACTACATTTAGTGGATTCTGAATACATATGTTGGTCCATTCGTCTCTCTTTCGGACCAGAGCTATTCAGTCCCGACGACTGCGACGTATTAAAACATAATAGGTAACTAGAGATACATGTTGGTTTTTCATATATTCCGGAAAGGTCTGTTATCTCCTACCAGGTCAGTGACCTGACCAAAGGGGGCTCAGAAAAGAATGAGATAAAAGACCGACTTAAGGGTAGACCCCATACCTCCGAGAGGTACAGATGAATGAACGGGACCGAAGATTCTAGGTGCTCTCTCCCTCGGATTCCGCCCCGTGGGGGGTGATAAGTTCTCCTGCGACCACCGGATTGTATCTACCACGTTCAAGGAACAGAACCTTGAAATAACCAAAAGATGTATTTGGTTCAATAAGTCGGAGAAAAGAGGTGATTTAAAAGGATGATATGATAAGGAAGGATTAGAGAGAAATATAAAGATTTACTTATTCAAAAAGGAGTGGTACGGCAGGGGTGAAGCTTAATGGGACCTAGGTGGCCCCGTCCTGAGGTCGTATTTACACTTACCCAATCTACAAGGTTGGTTTTCTGTATCCTACGGACATACCTATGTTTTTCTTATGGGGTTTTATTACGACAGGGGTTCTCCGGGGGAAGTCTAGTTGACTGTGTATGTACGATTTTACTTTTACGTCGTTCAGTCATCGAGTTAACCATTTCTTAGTCGGACGTTATGTTCTCGAACCCAACCCTTCTAGGGGACCTTTTCCGTTACCGTTAGGTGGGGTCAGAAGGACAGACTTCTCAAGGTACCTGTCTCTTCGGACCGTTCGATGACAGGTGTCCCAGAGTTTCCCACATACGGGGTTGGTGATTACGGTTTCTTCAACTTGAACTTACCACGATACTTCTAAATATTCTGGAAGAGAAGATCTTGATTGTTGGTTTTTTCTAGGGAAACGTAGTGACCTCTGACCTTACGTTTTCATCCTTTAGTTCTCTATGGTCCCCATTGTCCGTTCAAAACGGAACCTCATGTTTTACTTCGTCCTGTTTCCGATTGTCTCAAAACGGTTCTCTTGTGTAACCAGTGTTTTTTTTTTAGAAGTAGGTTGTTGTGTTCTCTACTGACATATGTACCTGTAGTGGTCTCCTAGTTATTACTTTAGTCTGACTAATATAAGAATCGTCGACTTCTAACTCTCCGAGATATGTCATTCGTTTTTGTTCTGGTCCTCGACTGACACCGAATCTAGTACTCAATAAAGTTTTAAGTCTGAATTTATATTCTTTCATCCGGCAAGTCCATGTTGGATTTAGTTTAGTGAATACTAATACGTCACCTTCACTATTTATCTAAGTTCCCTAATCTGGACTATCTCATACACTTATTGATACCTGTCTCTAAGTATTGTAACATGTCCTCCGTCACTGGTTTTGGTAGGGGTTCTTTTTCTTTACACACACACACACACACACACAGTCCNCCCCCCCCCCCCCCCCCCGCCTGTACCAGGGTTCTACCGTCTCCTTATCCTTCCCCTCTGGTTAAAGAGAGGGTGTTTAAATAGGTTTCTAGTAAACTTACGACTCGTTGAAGGTGTTTGGAAGACTTACGACCGTCTCCTTGTGGTCCGTGGGTCTTTACGTCGGGTAAGAGAAGCTTTCCTTTCCTCCATTCTGTTTTATATTTTCTGTTTTTCTCTCTGTTTACTCAATCTCTACGTCTGGGTAGGACCTCTCCCTCAGTACTTCCTTCTCTTCAAAGGTTTGTCATCCTTTGGGAGAGTGTCCGGTCAGACACCCCTCAAGACCTTAGAGTCTCACGTTTTATTGGTCTTCTTTTTTTGTTTGTTTGTTTTTTATGTATGTGTCTTATGTTCGACGTTGACGGTCGCGTTGACGGTCGCTTCATCGGGTCTGCGAACGTCAGGGGTGATCGCTTGCCTCCGACCTATCCCTTCACGTCCGACGTATTAGTCACGAATCCCATTCCTGACCCGGACTTACGGGAACCCTGTTAGACTCCCTCGATTGCACTCTATCGTTGGGTTTGACACCCTAGTGGTTTCTTTTTCTTTTTTTTTGAACGGACTTTTTCCGAGATTATACGTCGGACCGGACGAGTGTCTTGTTTCCTAACTCGATTATCGTATCCTCTCGATCGGTCGACGTATGTCCGGGGAGGGGTGGTCACCTCAGTCTCTCCGTCCGTACGTGTCGGTCTCGGTCTACCGTTCCCCGACGAGGTTAGAACCGGGGTCTTTAACGGTAGGAGGTGGTTTGACACTCGTCCGAGGGTCAACGATTGGTGCAAAGGGACCCTAGGACCTACCAACTGTAGACGGTCCTCCCAACGTCGGACTCTAGTCGAGGGGTCTCCTCTGTGTGTCGTGTAGGCCCTTTGACCGACCCTGACCCCTCCACTAATTCTACGTGCCGGGTGGACCCTGTCAGGTGAACGGTTTGTGGACCAGCGGACTCGACGAGTCTGGACCCTTTCCGTGTTTTTACGTGTGGGTTTTCTCTGACACAGGAACGCCTCATGGCCTTGTGGATTCACCGAATCTGGAACCTCCACGTACTTTACGTCCCGGGCGACACCTGTCACTGGGATCGGGGACCTCTGACTCGTCACATCTTGGTCCTTCGTGTACGACGGAACTCGACCCCGTCTGGGTCACACGAGGTATGTGACGTCCGTGAGGTGTGTGTACGGTCGTTATAAACAAACGTTACAGGGAGGGAGAGGTGTTGTGTTGACTTCACTCGGATTCATTCACTGGTGGAAGCGGGGGAACGTAGTCCCACCTTTAATCTGTGACTTCTCTGAGCGTTTGTCTCCTTCGGTTTTATTTGTTTCTACCTTGGCGAGACCTTCACTGTCCACGTTGTCTCATTTTGGGACATCATTTTGGGACATAACTGATTCGTAACCTCCCCCGGATATCTGGGACTCTTGTTCATGTTCGACTTTGTTCCTTGATAGACCTTGAATTGACTGGGGTGTGACGGATGTTGTCGAGGTCTCTTTAAGGATTTATTATAAGAATGATAATAGTAAAAAATTAAAAATTTTCAGGAAATAATGAGGAAATTAAAAGTAAAAATTTTGGATGATAATGGAACGTTTTGTCTGGGATAAAAATTTCGTTTAAAGTATATATATATATAATATGAAAAACACTTATTAAAACAAAACATAAAAATTAAAAAAAAAAAAAACTCTGAGATTGGAGATGAGATCTAAAAGTTAGAAAAGAAAAACCATAAACAACAGTTAAAACATGGAAATTCCTCGATTAGAAGTCATAGGTAAAAGTAAATCCCCACACTAATGTCCGATCTGACGAGAGAGGGGAAAACTGAGAGGGAAAAGAGGGGGTCCAGTGGAGATAGAGGAGAGGGGAAAGAGAAGATATGAATTGAGACACTTAGAGAGACCCACAAGGTCTGACCCCTCTTGTGTACCCCTTAACTAATGACTGATCTGACGAGAGAGGGGAAAACTAAGGCGGAGAAGAGGAAGGACCAGTGGAGATAGAGGGAGAAGGGAAGAGGTTCATTGAGACACTTGGATAGACCCACAGGGACTGACACTGGTAATTGGATCTACAAATAGTAGACATGACATACCTACTTCTTCAGAACTCCGATGACATTCTTATTCTGACTTTCGGTCTCCGACCTCCGGACTGAGGTTTTGCACTCTTTTAATTTGTTGAGGACGAGGGTCCCTTGTAATTATCTGTTCTCGAGTAGGTTTTCGGAAGTATGCATGTTATTTTGGTTCGGTTGTTCTCAGTTGTTCAAGGTCTTATTCTGTATAGTACGATTAAGAGGTCGTTTCGTCCTTGTTTCGGGACTTGTAATTTTCTGTCCGACAGGTTTCGGTACGGTTTGGGTATCTGTGGGGTTTTGAGTGATGACCTGTGAAGTAAAGTGAGGTCTCTCTTCTCTAGGTCGAGGTCAGTGGTCTTGTGTCTGTGTCCGAGGGGATTGGTCCTTTGGAACTGTTCGGTGATCAGGTGGGTGTCCTTCGTCCGAGGTGTTATTTCTCCTTGATACTTGAAGATCGGTTGTCTTTCCCGTGGGGTTTGTGTCGTTAGATTTCTTCTACTTTTCCGTCTCTTTGTAAGTCGTCCATTTGCTTGTACTATTTACGGGTCGTTTGGTTTGTTTTCTCCTCCTCTTTCCCTCAGATGGACTTTTTCTTAAGTCTTATTACTGTCATGTTTACTAGGTTTTAGAATTTTTGTTTTACCTCAATGTCTATTTATCTGATCTCTGTTCTCAAGTTTTCTACATTCTTTACAAATTGTTCCTGGATCTTCTTTATTTCTTCAGTTAGTTGTTACTTATTACGTTATTTACTCTAGTTTTCGTGAGACCTCCCTTAGTTGTCATCTTATTGACTTCGTCTTCTATCCTATTTACTCCACCTTCTATCTTACCATCTTTATTTACTTCGTCCCTTCTTTTTCTTACATTTTTTTTTTTTTTACTCCTGTTGGAGTCTCTGGAAACCCTGTTACAATTTACGGGGTTGTAAACTTAGTAATCTCAGGGTCTTCTTCTTCTGTTTTTCTTTCCCGTACTCTTTTATGAAATCCTCCATTATCAACTTTTGAAGGGATTTTACCCCTTCCTTTCTCGGTGGGTTCAGGTTCTTTGTGTCTCTCAGGGTTTGTCCTATTTAGGTTCTACTTTGTGGGGTTCTCTGTATAATTAGTTTGATTGCTTCTAGTTTGTGTTTATAATTTTCGTCGTTCCCTTTTCGTTGTTTATTGTGTATTCTCCTAGGGGTGCCTTCCTATTGACGACTAGAAAGTTGTCTTTGAGGGGTCCGGTCTTCCCTTACCGTCCTGTATCAAATTCACTACTCTCTCTTTTTTGGATGTTGGGTCTAATGATATGGGTCGTTCCTAGAGTAAGTCTATACTTCGTCTTTAGTTCGAAATGTCTGTTCGTTTCCGACTCTCTTAAACCGTGGTGGTTTGATCGAGAAGTTGTTTACTGTTTCCTAGAAGAGTCTGTCTTTTGTGTCTTTTCCAAGTATTTGAGATTAGGTTTTGTTGTTTCATATGTCATGGTCCTAGTATGAATAATGGTTATTAATGTAATTTACATTCACCCGACTTACGGGGTTGGTTTTCTGTTTCTGACCGACTTACCTATGTTTTTGTTCTGGGGATATATACAACACATGTTCTCTGGGTGGAGTTTGGTTCCCTGTGTATGTCTACCTTTCACTTCCTGATCTTTTTCTATAAAGTACGTTTACCTCTGGTTTTCTTTCGTCTTCACCGTTATGAGTATAGTCTATTTTATCTGAAACTATATTTCTGGTACTTTTCTCTATTTCTTCCTGTGATGTATTACTAGTTTCCTAGTTAGGTTCTTCTATATTTTTAATATTTATATATACTTGGGTTGTATCCTCATGGAGTTATACATTCCGTTTACGATCGTTCATACTTTCCCCTTTAATTGTCATTGTGTTATTATCACCCTCTGAAATTATGGGGTGAGTGTGGATACCTATCTAGTTTGTTTGTCTTTTAATTGTTCCTTAGTGTTGGAAATTTACTATCTTACCTGGTCAATCTGGATTAGCTATAGATATTCTGTATAACTCGTTATACACTTGGCACTTGAAGGTCAACAAGTTCCACCAAAATCTTTTCCGTCTCCTTGTTCTCTAGTTTAACGGTTGTAGACGACCTAGTAACCTTTTCATTCTCTCAGGGTCTTTTTGTAGATAAAAACGAAATAACTGATACGGTTTCGGAAACTGACACACTTAGTGTTATTTTGCACCTTTTAGGACTTTCTCTACCCTTATGGTCTGGTGGACCGGACGGAGAACTCTTTTAACATACGTCCAGTCCTTCGTTGTCAATCTTGACCTGTACCTTGTTGTCTGACCAAGGTTTATCCTTTTCCTCATACAGTTCAGACATATGACAGTGGGACGAATAAATTGAATATACGTCTCATGTAGTACTCTTTACGACCGGACCTTCTTCGTGTCCGACCTTAGTTCTAACGGTCCTCTTTATAGTTATTGGAGTCTATACGTCTACTGTGGTGGGAATACCGTCTTTCACTTGATTTCTCGGAGAACTTCTTTCACTTTCACCTCTCACTTTTTCAACCGAATTTCGAGTCGCAAGTCTTTTACTTCTAGTACCGTAGACCAGGGTATTGAAGTACCCTTTATCTGCCCCTTTGTCACCTTTGTCACAGTCTGAACTAAAACCCCCCGAAGTTTTAGTGAGGTCTACCACTGACGTCGGTACTTTAATTTTTTACGAATGAGGAACCTTCTTTTCAATACTGGTTGGATCTGTCGTATAAGTTTTCGTCTCTGTAATGAAACGGTAGTTTCCAGACAGATCAGTTCCGTTACCAAAAAGGTCACCAGTACATACCTGCACTCTCAACCTGACACTTCTTTCGACTCACGGTTTCTTAATTACGAAAACTTGACACCACAACCTCTTCTAGAACTCTCAGGGAACCTACCGTTCCTCTAGGTTGGTCATGTAGGATTTCCTCTATTCAGGACCCACAAGTAACCTTCCTGACTACAACTTCGACTTTACGGTTATGAAACCGGTGGACTACGTTTCTAGACTCAGTAGACTTTTCTGGGACTACGACCCTTTCTAACTCCCGTCCGTCTCTTCCCCTACTGTCTCCTACTGTACCAACCTACTGTAGTGAGTAGTAAGTTACCTGTACTCAAACCCATTTGAGACCCTCGACCACTACCTATTCCTCCGGACCACACGACGTCAAGTACCCCAGTGTTTCTCAGTCTATGCTGACTCGATGATTTGACTTGACTTACCTCCTGTAAAGTGGTGTTTTGTTAATTGAAAAAAGAGTTCCCGTGTGTCGTGTAAGAGGTCCTATCTAGTATAGGACCCGGTATTTAGATCGTCTAAAATGTCAAACCATTCAAGTTTTTTTTTTTTACTTTCGTAAAGTTCGTAGAAAAGACTAGTGTCACGTTATTCTAATCTACAGTTGATGTCCCTTTTATTTTTTGTGATAATTTTTATGTTTGTATACCTGCGATTTGTTGTACGAAGACTTTTTGGTTGTTTACTTCCTTCTTTAGTTTTTCCTTTAGTTTTGTACGTATCTTTGTTTACTTTTACTTTTGTGTTGTTGGGTTTTGGCTACCCTAAGTCATTTTCGTCATGATTCCCCTTCCAAGTATCGTTATGTTCGAATGGAGTTCTTTGTTCTCTTTTTAGTTTATTTATTGGATTGAAATGTGGATTTCGTTTATCTTTTTCTTCTTTACTTCTTGGGTTCCCAATCTTCTTCCTTTCTTTAGTATTTTTAAACCTTTCTTTATTTACTATTTCTTCATTTCTTCTGATATCGTTTTTAGTTGTTTTAATTTCGACCTAAAAACTCTTCTATTTATTTTATCTGTTTGGTTAATCGGTCTGAATAGTTCTTTTTTTCCCTCTTCTTAGTTTAGTTGTTTTAATCTTTACTTTTACCTCTTTAGTGTTGTATTTTGTGTCTTTATGTTTACTAGTATTCTCTGATGATAGTCGTTGATATACAGTTATTTTACCTGTCGAACCTTCTTTATCTACTTAAGAATCTTTTTCATATTCGAAGGTTTTGACTTGGTCCTTCTTTATCCTTTAGGATTGACTGGGTAGTGTTTGTACTTTTAGTTTTGACATTATTTTTTAGAGAGTTGTTTGATTTCTGGTCCTGGTCTGTCGAAGTGTCGACTTAAGATGGTTGTTAAATCTCTTCTCGATTGTGGATAGGATGAGTTCGAGAAGGTCTTTAAACTTCTCCTTCCATTTGAGGGTTTGAGTAAGATACTTCTGTGGTAGTGAGATTATGGTTTTGGTCTGTTTCTACGGTGTTTCTTTCTTTTGATGTCCAGTTATAGTGACTACTTGTGTCTACGTTTTTATGAGTGGTTTTAAGATCGTTTGTCTTAGGTTGTCGTATAATTTTTCTAATATGTAGTATTGGTTCACCCGAAATAGGGTCTCTACGTTATAAATGTTTAGTTAGTTACACTATGTGTAATTGTTTAAATTTCTATTTTTGGTATACTAATTGAGTTGTCTACGTCTCTTTCGGAGACTGTTTTAAGTTGTAGGTAAATACTATTTTTGAGAGGTCTTTCGTCCGTATCTTTCTTGTATGGAGTTGTATTATTTTCGGTATATACTATTTTGGTGTCGTTTGTAATAGGAGTTACCGTTTTTTGACTTTTATAAAGGGGATTTCAGTCCTTGTTTTATTCCCACGGGTGGGAGTGGTGAAGATGATTTATATCCAAACTTCAAAATCGGTCTCGTTAATCTTTTCTTTTTCTTTATGTTCCTTAGGTCTAACCTTTTCTTCTTCATTTTGAGTGACACGTCTACTGAACTAGGAAATGTGACTTTTGGGATTTCTGTGGTGGTCTTTTAATGATATTGATTAGTTACTTATATCAGTTCAACGTTCTATATTTTAATTATACGTCTTTAGGGAACGTAAAGATATGTGATTGTTACTCTTTTACCTTTCTCTTTAATTCCTTTGTTAGGGTAAGTGGTAACGTTACTTTTCTTATTTTACTTCTTTGTTCTCTGTATATGTATCTTTTGATATTTTGTCACTACTTTCTTTATTTTCTAATGTGTTTATCTACCTCTTTATATTGTACCAGTAGCTAGTCTTCTTAGTTATATCACTTGTACTCATATGATGGGTTTCGTTAGATATCTAAGTTACGTTAGGCATAGTTCGATGGTTGTCATAAAAAGTATCTTGATTTTGTTTATTAAAGTGTTAAACATACCTTTATGTTTTTTGGAACTTATCGGTTTCGTTAGAACTCTTTCTTCTTACCTTGACCTCCGTAGTTGGACGGACTGAAGTCTACTATGATGTTTCGATGTCAGTAGTTCTGTCATACCGTGTTTC
The DNA here is from genome assembly GCA_006410555.1 of Capra ibex. Lineage (NCBI taxonomy): Eukaryota > Metazoa > Chordata > Mammalia > Artiodactyla > Bovidae > Capra > Capra ibex. Next base: position 90,501,724 of record SJYO01016970.1, read on the forward strand.
TGTCTTTGTATCTAGTTACCTTGTTTTATCTTTCGGGTCTCTATTTAGGTACGTGGATACCTGTGGAATAGAAACTATTTCCTCCGTTCTTATATTTTACCTCTTTTCTGTTAAAGAAATTGCTCACCACGACCCTATTGACCAGTTGGTGAACATTTTCTTACTTTGATCTTATGAAAGATTGTGGTATGTGTTTTTATTTGAGTTTTACCTACTTTCTAGATTTGCATTCTGGTCTTTGAGATTCTGAGGATATCCTTTTGTATCCGTTTTGTGAGAGACTGGATTTAGTGTCGTTGTAGGAGATACTGGGTGGAGGGTTTCATTACCTTTATTTTCGTTTTTATTTGTTTACCCTGGATTAATTTAAATTTTCGAAAACGTGTTACTTCCTTTGATTCCACTTTTCTGTCGGAAGTCCTCTCCTCTTTTGTTGTCGTTTGGTTCGGTTGACTTTTTATTAATTAGAGTTTTTATATATTCGTCGAGTACGTCGAGTTAAGGTCTTTTTATTCACTGGGTTATTTTTTTGCCCGGTTTCTTGATTTGTCTGTAAAGAGGTTTCTACTGTATGTCTATCGATTATTTGTATACTTTTCTACGAGTTGTAGTTAGTAATAGTCTCTTTGTGTTTAGTCTTAGTGTTACTCCATGTTAGAGTACGGTCAGTCTTACCGACGCTAGTTTTTCAGATGTTTATTATTTACGACTTCTCCCATACCTCTTTTCCCTTGGGAGAATGTGACGACCACCCTTACGTTTGATCATGTCGGTGATACCTCTTGTCACACCTCTGAGGAATTTTTTGACCTTTATCTTGACGGAATACTGGGTCGTTAGGGTGACGACCCGTATGTGTGGCTCCTTTGGTCTTGACTTTCTCTGTGTACATGGGGGTTACAAGTAGTGTCGTGACAAATGTTATCGATCCTGTACCTTCGTTAGATCTACAGGTAGTCGTCTGTTTACCTATTCTTTCAACACCATGCATATGTGTTACATTATAATGAGTCGATAATTTTTCTTTCGTAAACTTAGTCAAGATTACTCCACCTACTTTGACCTCAGATAATATGTCTCACTTCATTCAGTCTTTCTTTTCGTGGTTATGTCATATAATTGTGTATATGTACCTTAAATCTTTCTACCATTACTACTGGGATATAGTTCTGTCGTTTTCTGTATCTATATTTCTTGTCTGAAAACCTGAGACTCCCTCTTCCGCTCCCACCCTACTAAACTCTCTTATCGTAACTTTGCATATAATGGTATACACTATATCTACTGGTGAGGTTGTTTCTACGTACCTTGTCCCGTGAGTTTCAGTCACGTGACCCTGTTGGGTCTCTCTACCGTACACCTCTCTCTACCCTTCCCCCAAGTCCTATCCCCTATGTACGTGTGGATACCGACTAAGTACGGTTACATACCGTATTTGGTGGTATTATAACAATTCATTGATCGGAGGTTAATGTTGTTTTATTTAAATTCTTTTTCTTTACGTTATTCCGTTTTTCCAACAGACTCCTACGTAATGTTCATCGACTTTTTTCTTCTCGTCGCTTTCCGTTTTCTCTTTTCTTTTCTATATGGGTAGACTTACGTCTCAAGGTTTCTTATCGTTCCTCTCTATTCTTCCGTACGAATTTATTTGTTAAGTTTCTTTTCCTCCCTTTTTTATTTTATCCTTTCGAATCTCTAGAGTTCTTTTAGTCTCAGACTCCCTAGGAAAATACGTTTGTACCCGTGTTATATCCTGTCTTTGTCATACCTGGATTGTCTTCGTTTTCTCTAATTCTTCTCCAACGTACTTATGTGTCTTCTTGATTTGTTTTTTCTATAATTACTGGACCTATTGGTGATACCATACCAGTGAGTGGATCTGTTCTGTAGGACCTCACACCTCAGTTCACCCTGATTCCTTCGTAATGATACTTGTGTCGATCACTTCCACTACCTTAAGGTCGACTTGATGAAGTTTAGGATTTTCTACTACGACACTTTCACAACGTGAGTTATACGGTCGTTTAAATCTTTTGAGTCGTCACTGTTGTCCTGACCTTTTTTCAGTCGAAAGTAAGGTTAGGGTTTCTTCCCGTTTCGGTCACTTACAAGTTTGATGGTCTATCGACGCAAGTAAGGACACGACTGATCTATTACGAGTTTTAGGAAGTTCGATCCGAAGTTGTCATACACTTGACTCTTGAAGGTCGTCGTGTTCGACCTAAATCTTTTCCGTCTCCGGTTTTCGGTAATCTCATGTCTTTTTCGTTCTCTTTAGGTCTTTTTGTAAATGAAGACGAAGTAACTGATACGATTTCGGAAACTGATACATCTAGTGTTGTTTTACACCTTTTAAGAAATTCTCTACCCTTCTAGTCTAGTGGAATGGACAGAGGACTCTTTGGACATACGTCCAGTTCTTTGTTGTTTATCTTGACCTGTACCTTGTTACCTGACCAAGTTTTAATCCTGTCCTCATGTAGTTTCGACATGTAGTAGTGGGACGAATAAATTGAATGTACGTCTCATGTAGTACATTTTACGGTCCGACCTACTTCATGTTCGACCCTAGTTCTAACGGTCCTCTTTATAGTTATTGGAGTCTGTACATCTACTATGGTACGATTACCGTCTTTCGTTTCTCCTTGATTTCTCGGAGAACTACCTCCACTTTCTCATGTCACTTTTTCGACCGAATTTTGAGTTATAAGTCTTTTGTTTCTAGTACCGTAGACCAGGGTAGTGAAATACCGTTTATCTACCCTTTTGTTACCTTTGTCACTGTCTGAAATAAAAGAACCTGAGGTTTTAGTCACACCTACCACTGACTTCGGTATCTTAATTTTCTGTGAACGAGGAACCTTCATTTCGATACTGTTTGGATCTGTCGTACAATTTTTCGTCTCTGTATGAAACGGGTGTTTCCGGTGTATCAGTTTCGGAACCAAAAAGATCATCAGTGTATGCCTACACTCTCAACCTGGTATTTCTTCCAACGACGACGATTCAGCGAAGTCAGAACAAGTAGAGACATGCTGGGGTATCTACCTTCGGGTGGTCCGAGAGGGCAGGGACCCTAAGAGGTCCGTTCTTGTGACCTCACCCAACGGTAAAGGAAGAGGTTACGTACTTTCACTTTTCACTTTCACTTCAGCGAATCAGCACAGACTGAGAATCGCTGGGGTACCTGACGTCCGGTGGTCCGAGGAGACAGGTACCCTAAAAAGGTCAGTTCTCACGACCTCACCCCACGGTAACGGAAGAGGTTATTTCTTCCAACTCGTGTCGTCTTGACTACGAAAGTTTGAGACGATCTCTTCAGAGAACTCTCAGGGAACCTGTCTTTCATCTATTTTGGTCAGTTAGGATTTCCTTTAGTTGGGACTTATAAGTAACCTTGTTGACTACGACTTCGACTTCGAGGTTAGATTACAAGCCCAACAGTAACTCCCCCAGCGGAAAAAGCAGCACAGATGCCTGCATCCGCCACTGGGAAGTGGGGGCAGGGCAGGGACGCGCGGGAGGCGCGGGCTGCAGAGCTTTGTAAGAATCAGGCAGGAACGCCCCACGCGCAACCAGAACGATCTAACTTGGGCTAGCAAACCAGACTGTGGGATAGCTACCACGCNAGGACCGAGCACAGAACAAAGGACGGAACGGAAAAAGCTGGCTGCAGACCATCCCCCGCTGGGGACAGGCAGCCAGAGCCGTAAGGACTGGAATGGGGCAATTGCAGACCCGGAGAGACTTTACTTACCTAACTACAAGCAGGCTTCTTTGCTAAGACTTCTGGGGGTGCTAGACAGTCACAATCTGCCTCACGGGGTGCGCCAGCGGTCCACCCAGAAATCGTTGTAAGGGTTTGAGTTAAGATACTCCGATGGGAGTGGGACTATGGTTTTTGATCTGTTTCTATGCTTTTTTCTTTTTCCTTTTTCTTTTAATATCCGGTTATAGTAAGTCGTTTTTATCTACGTTTTTATGAGTTGTTTTATGATCGGTTGACTTAGGTTGTTGTATAATTTTCCTAGAATATGGTACTAGTTTACTCTAAATAGTATCCCTACGTACATACTATATAGTGTAACTATATACGTTTTAGTTGCACTATATAGTATGATGTTTAACTTCTTACTTTTAGTATATACGAAGAGTTGTCTACGTCTTTTTCGATGACTGTTTTAAGTTGTGGGTAAATACGATTTTTAAGGAGTCTTACAACCGTTTCTCCTTTGGATGGAGTTGCAACATTCACGACATACACTCTTTGGGTGTCCTTTGTAGTAAGAGTTATCACTTTTTGATTTTCGTAAAGGTGGTTTTAGTCCTTGTTCTTCCTACAGGTGAGAGTGGTGAAAGTAAGTTATGTCAAACCTTCAGGATCGGTACCGGTAGTCTTTTCTTTTTCTTTATTTTCCTTAGGTTTAACCTTTTCTTTCTTTTGGTAATGACAAACATCTAATGTACTATAATGTGTATCTTGTAGGATTTTTACGATGGTTTTTTGATGATCCCTAGTGGTTACTTAAATGTGGATCTCCTTTTGAATCCGTCTTGTGAGTATTTAACGTCGTTATAGAAAAAGATAAGGAGAGGGTCTTATTACCTTTATTTTTGTTTTTCTTTTTTTACCCTGGACGAATTTGAGTTTTCGAAAACGTGTCGTTTCCTTTGTTTTACTTTTCTGTTAGGTATCTTACCCTATTTTATAAACGTTTACTACACTGACTTTCCCTGATCAGAGTTTTTAAATGTTTATCGAGTACTACGAATTTCGTAGTTGTGTTTGTTAGTATAGTTGTTTACCCGTCTTCTGGATTTATTCTGTAAAGAGGTTTTTTCTGTATGTCTAACGGTTCTCCATGTGCTTTATTATTGATTCAAAATCTTTTTACCTTAATTTTTGATATTGTCGTATAGTGTAGTGTGGTCGGTCTTACCGATAGTAGTTTTTTAGGTGTTCGTTATTTACGACCTCTCCTACATCCCATCCCTTGGGGGGGGGATGTGTGTGTGACTACCACCCTTAAATTTAGTCATGTCGGTCATACCTCTTGTGATACATTCAAGGAATTTTTTTTTTTTTTTTTTATCTCGATGGTATACTGGGACGTTAGGATGAGGACCCGTATATAAGTCTCTTTTTGTACTAAGTTTTCCTATGTACGTGGGGTTACAAGTAACGTCATGACAAATGTTGTCGGTTTTATACCTTCGTTGGATTTACAGGTGACTGTCTCCTTACCTATTTCTACAACACATCTTATGTGATACCTTATAATGAGTCGGTAAAAGATAAAATTTTTCTTGCTTTATTACAGTAAACGTCGTTGTGTCTACCTGGATAACTTACAGTATGATTCACTTCATTCAGTATGTCTCTTCCTCTTTATAACATACCGTGGGGAATATACACCCTAGAATTTTCTTTACTATGTTTACTTGAATGAATGTTTTCTCTGAGAGTCTGAATCTTTTATTTGAATACCAACGGTCCCCCTTTCCTATCAATCCCTGAAACCCTTCCAGTACATACAGTACATGTGTGACGACATAAATTTTACCTATTGGTCGTTCCTAGTTAACACATCGTGTACCTAGAGACGAGTTACAATATACGGTCAGACCTACTCTCTCTCCAAATCCCCTCTTATCTATGTACTTATACGTACCAACTCAGGGAAGTGACAAGTGGACTTTGATGGTGTTGTAACAATTGACCGATGTGGGACTATGTTTTATTTTTACAAATTTCAAACCCCTTCATACATACACACACTACGAACGAGGAATCTTCATTTCGATACTGTTTAGATCTGTCATATAATTTTTCGTCTCTGTAGTGAAACGACTGTTTCCAGGTATATTACTTTCGATACCAAAAATTCATCAGTGTATGTCTACAGTCTCAACCTGGTATTTTGTTCGACTCGTGGCTTCTTAACTATGACTTAACACTACTTTTTCTGAGGACTCTCAGGAAACCTGACGTTTCTCTAGTTTGGTCAGTTAGGATTTCCTTTACTTGGTACCTATAAGTAACTTTCCTGACTTAGGACTTCGAGGTCATAAAAACCAGTGGACTACACTTCTCGGCTGAGTAACATATTCTGGGACTACGACCCCTTCTAACTTTTCCTCTTCCCCCGTCCTCTCCTATGTTACCAATCTGTCGTAGTGCCTGAGTTACCTGTACTTAAACTCGGTTGAGGCCCTCTGTCACTTCCTGTCCCCTCGGGTCGTACGACGTCAGATATCCCGACGTGTCTCAGTCTGTGTTGAATCGTTGACTTGTTGTTGTTTGACTTAGTGAAACGATACGTGGACTTTAGTTGTGTTATCACCTTTTCTTGATATAAGGTTATAATTTACTTTTAGACTTTTCTTTCTTTTAGAGTCGTAGATTTATCAACTCTTTGAATTTACAAAGGAGAAGGAATGTTGGTAAAACCTAACTCGATAAGAATTCCCATCACCTTAATAAACGGTACTAAATAAACTAAACCCCTCCCGAAATTATGGTTTTCTTTTTTTTTTCATTGTGTCGGACCCCAGTACGTATTATGAAAGTGTAAATCGTTGTTATATACCGTCCGTAACGTTTATAAAGAACTTACTTATCTACTTGGGGAAAACGGGTTTTAAAGTCTTCTTGGGATAGTTTTGTTCTAATCTCGATTGACTATAGTCCCGGGAAAAAATTCATCTCGTCTAACATAGGAATCTCTCTGTCTATTTGAAATTCACCTCGTGGACCTCCACTAAGTTTCCGGTTGTTTGGTCCTCTTTCAAAGTTTTTGGTTGAGAGGTTACGTCGTGGAACCTATCTTCCAGGATTCTAGTCTTTTACTACACACACCTGGAATAGATAACTTTGATAGTCCCCCGTTGAGACCATAAAAATAATATATTTACCCTTAATACAGTCAATACTTAATAATGATGGCATGTTGTGATTGTTACTAGTCTTTCCTTCTACATTGTTAGGAGTCCCCTTTTTTTACCAACCATCGTTTATTAAGGTGGTGACAGACATAAAATTCGTAATGTTTTCTAGTTTCTTTATATCTCTCTTCCGTGGGTGAGATATACTACGTGTAATTATGAATATTGATTTTCACCTACAATTAAAGACAACATTGTCAACACATTTACTTCGAGACCAATTGATGAAACAAAAGACAGTTCTTTGATTTGATCTTTCATTTGATCTTCGGGTAAAGGAAAAAAATAAGATGAGACTTTTAAGTACTGTCTCTTTTTTACATATTATTCGTGGTTATGAGAACATCTTCAGTCTCGTTTTCTTTAATATAATCATCACACGGATCGAGTGTTCTCGAGTGGATTGAATACGGAATCTTTAAACAATCACTTACTCATTGTGTAAATTGTATGACTAGAAATTTTATAAAACTAACTAAACATAGTGACTGGATCATGGTGATCTTATAGGAAAGTCGGGAATGATGGGAAAACGGATTTAATCGACTTGACAACGAAGATGAGTGATAAAAGTACAGTCGACTTTTCTAAACCACTTGTCCTAGACGTTCAGATCGGTGTCTCCTCACTGAATTTCTAGTTTAATCTTTTGACAAAAGAGTACGAGACCGGAAATTTATTGACCCCCAAACTTAGAAGTCTGAGTCTTTGGTTCAAGACGTTCAAGGTTTCAATGTGTTCTGGTACTTTGTGTCAGAAATTTTTCGTTTTTTCTCTTATCTTACGTAAAATTAGGAGTCTTGTAAGAGTACCCAAAGAATGACAAAGGGGGTTGTTCGACTTTGATACTAAAGTCTACGGGAACTCCTTTAAATAATGTATCGGTCTCTCCACTCACACTCGAAACCAGATAAAAATAAGGAAGGACCTTTAAGAGAAACCAAAAGTGTTGTTTCTTCACCACCATTCCTACCGTGATAATTAATTAAAGAGACACCAAATAAATACAAAAGTATGAGTCTCCGATGACCTAACTTAAAGACCCCTTTTACACTTTGTAAAGTCTCAGGAGTTCTTAACATACTTATGGGTGGATCTCTAAGATTATGTCACCCGGACGTGTTTTTTGGATACCTCGTCCATATACCTAAACAATGTACTTAATGGGGGTACTATGGACCTTCCATTCCCGGATCCTCCTACGTTGGACCCTTCAAAGGACTACATTTGTGAACTCAAATATTTATCTTTATTTTTTTGTTCATGTGACTCTTAAATAGACGATTTAAAAAAGAAAAAAATAACGTCGATATTTCTTAATGTATTAAACAAGATCCGTTCCTCTGTTAAGTCTTAGGTCTGAGTTCTATTTTATGGCTGAGATTGTGAAAGATTTTAATAGTGGAACCCTTCAACCAGAGAAATTAGGAAGTAAAAAACAAATTACACATTTTGTCTCCTTCATTATTATAGATAAAGTATATCAACAGAACTATCGACTTACTCTAGTAGATATAAATAATTATTATCCTCTAGACCATGTCTTCATGAGTTTGTAATAAAATGTAAATACTAGAATTTAAAGAAGTCTATCGATGTTTTATTCATCATCGGAGCTTCAAGACCTCTCATTCTAAAGTACTTTGGTTGTTTCCTGTGTTTACGAAGTAATTAATTAAAAATTTTTTATTATTTTTAATCCTTCTCGTCTCATATCTTCCTTCCAAAAGAACGGAGTCATGTGAGTTCCAACTCAATAAGATGGAATTTTTCATATCCCTCTCATTTTATTATTGGGGGAGGACAATGATAGCTACCCCTATAAGTCAACTGATCTTATTCACTGAAAGAGTTCTAGTATCTTACTAAATCAACGTCTATCTTTAGTTTCGGAGTACTCACAATTTATGGGTTGCAGTTCAGACCCAGAAAAAGTCCGAAAAGACAAAAATGTAACAAGAAAGATGATGAACTGTCATCGTGTAATTTTTATGATTCTTTAAAACTCTGATAAAATCCCTTAAGGGAACACCGGGTCACCAATCCTGAGACGTGAAAGTGATCACTCCCGGACCCAAGTTAAGGACCAACTCCTTGGTTCTAGGGTGTTCGACATGTCACACCGTTTTTTTTATTATTATTATTATAAAATTTGAAATGATGTACGAATCGTCCATCATAGACAGTAGTATATCATTGCTGTTGCGTTTACTGTATTACCATCAATGACGAGAAGTCTTTGGTGTTCCTACACTCGGTCTGGTCCCAACTTACGTGTCTCGGGTCCGAATCGGTCATATGGACTGTCTAGAGTGTACTCCCTTCGTTCGTATATTATAATTTTCAAACTGATATTCGATGTAAGATTCTAACACAGATGGTGAATTTCACGTAAAATGAAGAGGAATAGGAATATTTCCACTAGCAAGTATGACGTACACGAGGACTTCTAAGAGAGAGAGATTCCTATAAAATAAGTTTGACGTCTCCAAGACCACACAACAGATCAGTGAAGTCAAAATTTATGTGGACTCAATGAGAATGGACCAATTGAAGAAATAGAAAGTGAGAGAGAGTAGTACAGTGAAGGAGTCCCACAAGAACGGACTCGAAGTCAGCTTTCGTCCATTGATCCAACATTCACGTTCGATCCGAGAAAAAAAAAGTACTTCCCGTGAAAAGAGAATCATTAAGCACAAACAATGACTCAAATAAAGTAATTACGAGTTGGAGGACGTGATTTAACGTCAAAGTCGGTCTCATCTCTGGTACAAAAGAAATGAGTTGTCATTGAGGGGTCAGCTAATATCACGACCCGTGGTTCACTGTAGGTTGTTTGTACACCACTGACTTGTGAACAAAACTTAATTCACCTCTTTACCAAAGAGTCGAACAGTATTTTTGAAATGGGGGACGAGTAAAGACCTATTTTCTAAATAGACTTACATCATAGTTGTCAAGATTTAAAAGTAAAAGTACTTTGAAGACTAGTTACTGTGAAAATCCGAAAATAAGATATTATCTAAAAAAGTAAACCCCAATCTTCCTCAGTGACTCAAACGTAAATACCACCTATTCGTCTATTTAAGTTCACAGTCCAACGACTGACCAAGACTTCAAAACCACTTTTGAAAGACAGTATAGACCTCAACAGAGTCCTCAAGACATACATTCTGGTCGTACCTGTCCGACCAGGAATAGTGAGACTCCAGTCGAAGTGTCGTTTGAACGACTGACTATTTCCGTGCCTATATACTCTCCCTCATCGTTGACCGTATCCTAGATGATCGGACACGGAAAGGATTCCTTTTGATCGAGAACTTACAAAAGTAAAAACAATTAAAACCATTAAATTTATGTTGAAATTGGGTTTTCAAACGACTAAGTATTGGGGAGTGAGTCCTGAATCTCTCGTGTGGTCCTTGAGGGGTCATAAGAGATCCGTAACATTTCCCTACAGAGGTAACCTGAAAGTTTGGAAAAACAATCGAAATCACGGTCACACCGAAGGAGGGTTGGACGAAACTGAGGGGGAACTCAGAACAGATTATGTCAACCTTTTTAAGACGTTAAAGGTGCCGTATGTACCCTTACGGGTATGGGTTACGGTTCTCTGTGGCAGAGAGGGAAAGATACATGGTCTTTAAATTGACGCCTTTGTCACGACTCAAGGTACGTCCTCCTTCCAAGAGAGGATGAAGATCTGTACAGTGCTTACGAGGTACAGTGACCTGAGATCAACGTCTTTCACAAAAATTGGTATGTCCAACAAACACAAAAGAGTTATCCTACTGTGTTTCCGGGGGTTGTTTTGGAGGTCTTACTTGGAGGATCTAAATTCTATAGTCCGTTTCATCCGATTTCCAGTGTTGAAAGGAACGGGACTAAATTGAGACAAAGGTTTAATGGACCATAACCCGTTTCTATGAAACGTCGATATGAAACTCTGTATGAGTCACCAGTTGCCGGAGTTGACCTAGACTGAACTGGTCTCCTTACACACACACGTCTGCTTTGCACCTCCACAGTCTTGGAACGGAAACGAAGTAATGGTGTGATTCTAGAAACGAGTTACCCCCCTGAACAGGGGAAAATCCGTTCTACACGGTATACGACTCCCTGAATTGTTCGATAAGGACCTTTAGAGGTGGGAAAGGGGGTTAAAGACTAGGACGTGAACGGAGAATGGGAAATTTTCGGGGGGATGGGAAGAGTGGGAAGTCTCTCTTCAATAGAAATCTTGGACTCGAGGGAAAGAGGTAAGGCACCCTAACTTACTTTCGGACAAACCGAACGTGGTTTGAGTCAAAGGAGTAACCGTCCCACTTGGTCTCGTCCTTTCTTGAGGGACTGACCCGTCCCCACCCCGAAACCAAGTCGATCCCGGGGTTCTGCCCCCGGAGAGTGTAGATTAAACCATTGTCTGGATTGAAGACCAGACCCTTAACTTGAAAGTGTTTGAGAGGTGCCTTAACAAGGGTGTCTAGGCCAGTATTAGGAGTAGGTGTATATTGGTTAAGATACTTTTAATGTACGATTTATGTGACTGGATTTGACTGTGACTCTTCCCTTTAACTACGTCCAAGGATAGTCAACGAAAGGACGAGGGGTTTGGAAGGACGATGTTTCTCCCATCTTAAACTTACCTCTTTTGATCCTGAATCGATTCCCACTAAATCGATCAGAATTACAAAAGAACCCGAAGGAAACACCGAGTCGACCATTTGTTAGACGGACGTCACACCCTCTGGACGTAAGCTAGGGACCCAACCCTTCTAGGGGACCTCTTCCCTTTCCGATGGGTGAGGTCATAAGACCGGACCTCTTAAGATACCTGTCTCATCAGGTACCCCAGTGTAGTTCTCAGTCTGTACTAATGGATCCGTCATCATGTCTATTCTTCTCAAAAGTCCCCGTTAGACCTTTAATTATAATCGAAACAGTGGGAGAGAAGAGACAAGGGTTGAAAAAGAGACACCTTTACTTTTCGTCAAGTTATGGATGTGTAACCGGGGGACAAAGAAAGACCGGTGGGATTATAACTCAACCGGTCTTTCAAGTAATTCCAAAAAACATATTAAATTACCTTTTAGGTTTGTTTGAAAAACCGGTTGGGTTGTCAAAGTACAGTAAAGAATGGGAAGGTTTCTTTCTCCGACCCCTTTCTTAGTGTATGTAAAATTTCCTTATCTCTTTTTTGCGTGTTAGTGTCAAAAAGATTTGTAAATCAAATCTTTTATCGGTTCTTTTCTTCACTTTCCGTTTCCTCTTTTCCTGTCTATGTCGGTAGACATACGTCTCAAGGTTTCTTGTTCCTCTCTATTCTTTAGGAAGAATTCACTTGTTACGTTTCTTTATCTTCTTTTGTTGTCTTACCCTTTCTGATGTCTAGGGAAATTCTTTTAATCTCTATGGTTCTCTTTCAAAGTGAGTTTCTACCCGTGTTATTTCCTGTCTTTACCATACCTGGATTGTCTTCCTCTTATATAATTCTTCTCCACCGTTCTTATGTGTCTTTTTGATATGTTTTTTATAAAAGTACTGGATCTATTGGTGCTACCACACTAGTGAGTGGATCTCGGGCTGTAGGACCTTACACTTCAGTTCACCCGGAATCCTTCGTAGTGATGTTTGTTTCGATCACCTCCACTATCTTAAGGTCAACTCGATCAAGTTTACGATTTTCTACCACAACACTTTCACGATGTGAGTTATACGGTCGTTTAAACCTTTTGAGTCGTCACCGGTGTCCTGACCTTTTCCAGTCAAAAGTAAGGTTAGGGTTTCTTTTCATTACGGTTATTTACAAGTTTGATGGCGTGTTAACGTGAATAAAGTGTCCGATCGTACCATTATGAGTTTTAGGAGGTTCGATCCGAACTTGTTGTGTACTTGGTTCTTGAAGGTTTACACGTTCGACCTAAATCTTTTCCGTCTCCTTGGTCTCTAGTTAACGGTCGTAGGTTATCTAGTATCTTTTTCCTTCCCTTAAGGTCTTTTTGTAGGTAAGACGAAGTAACTGATACGATTTCGGAAGCCGACATTCCGAGTGTTGTTTGACACCTCTTAAGAATTTCTCTCCCCTTATGACTTGGTGGAATGGACGGAGGACTCTTGACATACGACCAGTTGTTCGTCGACGACGACGACGATTCAGTGAAGTTATCACAGGCTGAGACACACTGGGGTATCTGCCTTCGGGTGGTCCGAGGGGGCAGGGACCCTAAGAGGTCCGTTCTTATGACCTCACCCAACGATAAAGGAAGAGGTTACGTACTTTCACTTTTTACTTTCCCTTCAGTGAGTCAGCACAGACTGAGAATCGTTGGGGCACCTGACGTCGGATGATCCGAGGCGGCAGGTACCCTAAAAGGTCCGTTCTCACGACCTCACCCCACGGTAGTGGAAGAGGCGTTCTTCGTCGTCAATCTTGGTTTGTTCTTTGTTGTTTGACCAAGTTTTAAACCCTTTCCTGATGTAGTTCCGACATATGACAGTGAGACGAATAAATCGAATATACGTATCTTATAGTACGTTTTACGACCCGATCTACTGAGTGTTCGACCTTAGTTCTACCGGTCCTCTTTATAGTTATTGGAGTCGATACGTCTACTATGGTGGGATTACTGTCTTTTGTTTCTCCTTGATTTCTCGGAGAACGAATTTTGAGTCGTAAGTTTTTTGTTTCTAGTACCGTAGGTCAGGGCAGTGAGGTACCGTTTATGTACCCCTTTTTTACCTTTGTCACCGTCTGATAAAAGAACCCTAGGTTTTTAGTGACACCTACGACTGACGTCGATACTTTAATTTTCTGTGAACGAGGAACCCTTTTTTCGATACTGTTTGGATCTGTCACATAATTTTTCGTCTCTGTAGACAAACGGTTGTTTCCAGACATATCAGTTTCGATACTATAAAGGTCAGCAGTACATGTCTACACTCTCAACCCGGTATTTCTTCCAGCTCGTGACTTCTTAACTACGAATGTTGACACAACGACCTCTTCTGAAAACACACAGGGAACCTGTCGTACCTCTAGTTTGGTCAGTTAGGATTTCCTTTATTTGAGACTTATAAGTAACCTTCCCGACTACGATTTCGAGGTTATGAAACCGGTGGACTACACTTCTCGGTTGAGTGACCTTTTCTGGGACTACGACCGTATCTAACTCCCGTCCTCCTTTTACCCCGTTGTCTCAAAACTCGTTTGAGAACCTCTATTACTTCCCTTCGGACCGTACGACGGTAAGTATCCTCGTGTTTCTCACCCTGTGATGTCTCGTGGACTTGTTGTTGTTTACGAGATACTTTTCTCTCCCGTCCCGGGACACTAGTTCTTTTTTAAACAAATTAGTTCGACTCCTCTTACAATTTTGACAGAACCAGTCGATGTTGAGTCTTAACGGTGTCCTTCACATTTTGGTTGGTTGGTTGTTTTAGGTTTGGTTCTTTAAGGATCTAGGGTTGGGTCTGGTTACTTTAGACTTTTAGACATAGAAATCACTGAACCCGTAGTTTTACATTTAACATAAAACTATCTCTTGGGTGTGGTACTTTAGATGGAATTTTTGAGACTTCACATGTTATGTCTTAACAATTGAGACACGTTTAATAACTTGTCTAAGGATGTTAAAAATATAGAACGTACTAACTTTGACATTGTGTAATCTTTTACACCAAATATGTATTTTGTAATAAGATCGAATTTCCTCTTACTGTAGCACATTGTACACCGTTGTACCTACTTCGAACTCATATACTCAAATTTGTTTATTCGGTCGGTGGTTTCCTGTTTATGACGGGGAGGAGGAAGGAGAGAAGGAAGTTTGACCCGGGAAAAGGAGCGAAACCTTAGAAACTTCTGGATTCCATAAAGACAAATGAGATAAACGTCATGAACCTAGACTTCAAAACTCGGAAACTTTCTCTAAACAGTCTGTAATGTTAGAAAGGAGGGACAGTCAACACGAGAGACAAGGACCCCCCAATTGATCTTCTGGAGTCAGTCTGTAGGACAAAGATATTTAAGTCAGTAAAGTAACAGGTTACCTGACTTACGACCACCTTCACCAACTGTCCCAAGACATGTCAAGACATGTCAACGTGGACCAGAACCTACTGGAATTTGTATATAGATGTCCAATTGAATTTAGATAACCCTGGTTGGGATGTCGGGGACGTTGACGTGAATGGTGATTCGTAAAGAAAACTACGTATATATGTTAGTCCACGAAACCCTGGTTCTCTCTTGAATGTTAGAGATATCTTACTCTTTAGCCCTGTGGATGGGATCGTGACCATGTTTGATATAACGGTAGTTTTACCCTTTGTTCGAGTCTAAGGGAAGTCTGTGTGTTGACTCAACAGACCCTCTTTATGACCGACCTACATGATTTTTACTTTTAAGAATAGTCTATGACGTGGGTCCTAACCGAATAGATGAGCAACCCTTTACCTAAATCGTGATAAATTATGTTCCCATTTTTGTTACTCAATGGGATACGGGTTCAGAAATACATGGAGATGGTTCTAGGGGGGGTTTACTCTTTTACATTCGAGTCTCTGAGACTATTCACGAGGAAGTTTCAAGAAAACCGTTTCCAACCCTACCTTCTACGGGAGTTACAAGAGGACTAAGAAGGTTTCGTCCGTCCCTCCCGTTCCCTTCAACGCCGACGGGAGGTCTGGTGTTCTGGACCCTCTTTCAGGAACGGTGACGGAGTCCAGGTGGAGGAATACGGGGAAGGAAGTACGTTAAAACTAGTCCTTTATTCGAAATGGAAGGTGTACTTCTTTCCAGAGGGAATCCGTTTTACACAGGGGTTTCTCTCCATGGTCTACCCCTTCCCTCTTGATACATCCCAGTACAAGGAAAAGGTACTTTTTGTAGTAAGTTACTCTACAAACCCCTTTTTTAACCCAAAGTATAAGACTTTTGGGGGGGTTTAAATCCACTTACACCCACGGAATTCGGAAGTGAACCTCCCTACACTATCAGTAGGAGTTGACCATAACGTTCCTATTTCTTTTTCGACATTAGGATCTAGTCCGGTCTTTTCCTAGATTTTAGGATCTAGTCCGACTACTTGACGTCACCCACCTACGACTGGATCGGGGACGTCTTCTCCGTTAGAGGAGACGTTTCGGACTCACCCTGGGGTTGTGTTTTCGTCTCTACCTTAGGGATTCTATGCAGTAATAAACGGATGACGTCCCTTACTGGGTCACCCCGGTCTTCCGGTAATTAATATTATTTTCTTCAATGGGTCCTTCTCTCTCCTTTAGACCGGGACAAAACCCCTTCCGAGTACCTCCGTGAGTTTTTAAAATAGGTGTACTTAGATCTTTCATAACTTCCATCAGGACGACCAGGTAGGGAAGGATTGGGGTCCGTTAGGACTGTATGTCTCTTTTAATGTTTTTGATCTTTTTTCTGGTCTCTGGGGTGGAGACTTGATCGTCTCTTCCGGTTTTTTTTTTCACAAAGATTAATCCCTGGTCCTCTTCCTCCTGTACTCCCGTTCTCCTTTCAGGTCAAACCTATGTCCCCGACGTAAGAGACAAAAAGGAAAGGTTGTACCTGGAAATTTGAGGGACTGATTTTATCACTACCCCCATCTACCTTTTGGGGGTTTGACTTTAAACTGATTCGGGGAGGTGTATTCCACCCGTCAACCGTTCCCTGGGAATATATAGAAGTCAACGAGACAAGGAGATGATCCCTCTCTGGAGGAAACGGTGGACATCTGGTCTCACTGAATCCCTTTCGATCTTTGGTTATTGAAACAGATCATGGACAGACTTGTAAACGTCAGTCTGTGTCCTTTCCTCTTGCGAAAGGTAAAGAGTATATTTGAGTTAGGGGTCCATACTATACAGAGGTCGAACCATAATCGATATTTACAGAGTGGTCATTTCTAGGAGGACTTCGGTTTATGAGGGACGTGGACCTTTTCTGGGGAACTTTAGTTTTCGGGAACTCCCGGAATCTGGTGATCAATTGTTTATGACCCTACAGTCTTAGGACTAGTGGATACTCAGAGGGACTTTGTGGAGTCAAGACTGACAATTTTGGTTTGCCTAGAATAGTTCAGTAGGTCCTAGATTCTCACCAGTCACTCTGGCACCAAGGGTGGGTGAGGTGTCAGGGTTTGGGTATATGGGAAGATTTTGTTCAGAACCCTTGGTGATTGATGAAAAGTCAGGACCTAAATTCCTACGAAAAAAAACACAAGGGGAGGTAGGACTCAGGGTTTTCCAAAACGGAAACTCACCGTTCTAGGTCTTTGTTCCATTCGGTATGTGGTCCCAAAGTTTCTGTCAGGGGTATATAAACCCTGAAGGGACCTCTCTCTTGATTCTCTTAATTGGTATTGTTCTCATCGGATTATGTTATACATCCACTAAACGAGTATCGTTCGGGTCTGAAATGATCGAGAATTTACCTATGATTATTCTGGAATTTAAAAGAAATACTTTTCCCTATCGGATGACAGGGGAATTCTTTCGAGTATGTTCGTACGACGACGACGACGATTCAACGAAGTCAGCACAGACTGAGACACGCTGGGGTATCTACCGTCGGGTGGTCCGAGGGAACAGGGACCCTAAGAGATCCGTTCTTGTGACCTCACCCAACGGTAAAGGAAGAGGTTACGTACTTTCACTTTTCACTTTGACTTCAACGAGTCAGTACAGGCTGAGAATCGCTGGGGTACCTGACGTCGGATGGTCCGAGGAGGAGGACCCTAAAAAGGTCCGCTCTCATGATATTCGAATTAGATTCATTTTATGGAACCCAAGTCTTCCTTTTTCCTACAATGTCTTCCCTTTTCTTACAGTCGGCAGTCTCCTTTAGGAAATAGAACTTATTGGTGACAGGGGCTTGATCCTTTGTCAAAAACCCCTATTGACCTCAAACGGTCTAGACCTGAGGACCAATACCCTTAGATCGGGTTGAGGATATACTTCTTGATTTGTTCTTCTTCCCGGTAAACTGACCCTACTCTGGACATTCCACCGGAACTTATGAGACTTTCTCCGACAGTGAACCGGGGACGAAACCTGGAGGGTTTAGGTCCTTTCGGAAAATCCAACATCCAGAGACTTGTCCACCCTGGGTGAGTCCTACAACCCTGTTTACCTCTCCCGATATAATGTCGGACACCGGATAGGGAACTTTGTTAATCTACTCCATCGGTTTCCGACTTGACGAACGGAAGTCCTCATCATCGGTGTGAAAGTACCAATTTTTTTTGGGAGATTTACCAGGTGTCACCTGAGTGACACCACCCACGAGGTGGTCCATGTTCGTCATAGTCTCTGATTTCCCCTATCTACCTACTGCACCACATCCCCTTAATGAGTTATGTCTGGGAGAGAGGAATTGTGGGGTCTTTATTTTGATTTCCAGACAGTCTGAAATTTAGGTCGGAGGAATTATAATCTAGGGGTATGAAGGGGGTATCCGGTGGTTACGTACGTGCAATATCTACTTAAAATGAGAAGAATAGGACTGGATGGACACTGTGGGCATTGACTGGGTCTCTTCATACCGTGTCCCTACGGTCGTCGAATTCCCTTTTCCTCTCTCCTTTGACCCTATAGGTATCCCTCGGGTCTTCTTTGGTCCCTCTCACCCAGAGAACGAAGTCCGTGGAGTCGGGTCCTCCGACTTGAAAGGGGGGACTGTTCCCGAGGTCTTGATCTCCTCCCTTCCTCCTAATTGTATACATATCTACGTTTATATGAAAGGAGTAGGACGTATGGGTACGTCGTTAGACCTTAATTTCTCCCTACGAGTCTCGGGTTTCAAGAGGATAATTTGTGTGTCTTTTTGAGTAACAGTCCGAAGAACTCCATCAGCTAAAACAACGATTTAATCGACAGTAGATGACGTTCCCAATTGTTTTCCCTCTTCTTTTCCTCTGGGTCACCCCTCTGGGTTCCCTTATCCCTTCACCTAGTCCTCCGGTTTTCTGGACGGTCCCGTCTAGAGGGTGGGTTGTGACGATAGAAGGGAGAAAAAAGGGGTCTTGTAAGGGTTATACGATTCGTCTGAACCCTCTAGTTCAGTGTATTCACCAACGTCTGACTGGTCCAAGTTTATTATGATAGGGAAGGGTAAGGTTTCAGATCTTTTAAAAATTGAGAAATGTACTTTGTGGGTAAAATCTTCTCTATTGGACCTTTGAAACGAATTCGGGTAAAGAGATTGTAGGGGTATAAACCGATACCAATGATCCGTTTCTGATTATCTCAAAACGGTTCTTTTACGTGACCAGTATCGTTTGTAGGGGAAGGTTGTTGTGTTCTCTCCTGAGATGTGTACCTGTTGTGGTCTACCAGTTGTGGCTTTAGTCTGACTAATATAAGATACGTCGGTTTACCTCTTCGAGATATGTCAGTTTTTTTTTGTTCTGGTCCTCGACTGACATCGAGTCTAGTACTTGAAGAATAATGGTTTAAGTCTGAATTTAACTTCTTTTATCCCTTTTAGAGATCTGGTAAGTCCATACTGGATTTAGTTTAGGGAATACTAATATGTCACCTTCACTCTTTATCTAAATTCCGGAATCTAGAGTATCTATCTCACGGACTACTTGATACCTTACTCCAAGTGCTGTAACATGTTCTCTGTCCCTAGTTCTGGTAGGGGTACCTTTTATTTACGTTTTTTCGTTTTACCGACAGACCCCTCCAGAATGTTTATCGACTCTTTTCTTCTCTTCGCTTTTCGTTTCCTCTTTTCCTTTCTATATTCGTAGACTTACGTCTCAAGGTTTCTTATCGTTCTTTTCTATTCTTTCGGAAGAAGTCGCTAGTTACGTTTCTTTATCTCCTTTTGTTGTCTTACCCTTTCTAATCTCTAGAGAAGTTCTTTTAATCTCTATGGTTCCCTTGTAAAGAACTTTCTACCCGAGCTATTTCCTGTCTTTACCATACCTGGTTTCTCTTCGTCTTCTGTAATTCTTCTCCACCGTTCTTTTGTCTTCTTGACATGTTTTTTCTACAAGTGCTGGGTCTGTTAGTACTACCACACTAGTGAGTAGATCTCGGTCTGTAGGACCTTACCCTTCAGTTCACCCGGAATCTTTCGTAGCGATGCTTGTTCCTATCACCTCCACTACCTTAAGGTCAATAAAGTTTAGGTCTTTCTACTACGACACTTTCACGACGTGAGTTATACGGTCGTTTATACCTTTTGAGTCGTCACCGGTGTCCTGACCTTTTCCAGTCAAAAGTAAGGTTAAGGTTTCTTTCCGTTACGGTTTCTTGCAAGTTTGATGGTGTGTTAACGTGATTAGAGTGTACGATCATTTCATTACGAGTTTTAAGAGGTTCGGTCCGAAGTCGTTATGTACTTGGCACTTGAGGGACTACAAGTTCGACCAAAATCTTTTCCGTCTCCTTGGTCTCTAGTTTAACGGTTGTAGACGACCTAGTACCTTTTTCGTTCTCTCAAGGTCTTTTTGTAGATAAAGACGAAATAACTGATACGGTCTCGGAAACTGACACACCTAGTGTTATTTGACACCCTTTAAGACTTTCTCTACCCTTATGGTCTGGTGGACTGTACGGAGAACTCTTTGGAGATACGTCCAGTCCTTCGTTGTCAATCTTGACCTGTACCTTGTTGTCTGACCAAGGTTTATCCTTTTCCTCACGTAGTTCCGACATATAACAGTGGGACGAATAAATTGAAGATACGTCTCATGTAGTACTCTTTGCGACCTGACCTTCTTTGTGTTCGACCTTAGTTCTAACGGTCCTCTTATATTTATTGGAGTCTATACGTCTACTGTAGTGGGAATACCGTCTTTCACTTCTCCTCGATTTTTTGGAGAACTACTTTCACTTTCTCTCGCTTTTTCAACCGAATTTCGAGTTGTAAGTCTTTTGCTTCTAGTACCGTAGACCAGGGTAGTGAAGTACCCTTTAGCTACCCCTTTGTCACCTTTGTCGCAGTCTGAAATGAAACCCCCCGAGGTTTTAGTGACGTCTACTACTAACGTCGGTACTTTAATTTTCTGCGAATAAGGAACCTTCTTTTCAATACTGGTTGCATCTATCGTATAAGTTTTCGTCTCTGTAATGAAACGGCTGATTCCAGGCAGATCAGTTCCGATACCAAAAAGGTCACCAGTACATACCTACACTCTCAACCTGACACTTCTTCCGACTCTCGACTTCTTAACTACGAAATTGACAACACAACCTCTTCTGAGAACTCTCAGGGAACCTGACGTTCCTCTAGGTTGGTCAGGTAAGACTTCCTCTAGTCGGGACCCTAAAGAAACCTTTCTTACGACGATTTCGACTTTGAGGTCATGAACCCGGTGGAGTCCTCTTCTCAACTGAGTAACCTTTTCTGAGACTACGACCCTCCCTAACCCCCGTCCTCCTCTTCCCCTGTTGTCTCCTACTCTACCGACCTACCGTAGTAAATGAGCTACCTGCACTCAGTCACTTGAGGCCCTCAACCACTACCTGTCCCTCCGGACCGTACGACGCTAAGTACCCCAGCGTTTCTCAGCCTGTACTGACTCGCTGACTTGACTTCACTTGATCCGTTTAGTGTGTCTCGACACTATGGGTAGATTCTTTATTAGCTTTTGGGTCAGGAGACGGTGGAGGGGATTACTTTGGACAGATTATAGTCCCCAGTGAGTCCTCTTCTGACTGTCCTCCTAAAATGTCGATACGACCTTAACGTTCCCATAGTAAATGATCAAAAACAACTATAAATGTCCTACCTAACTTCGTAAGGGATCATCTTGTCTCAATGTTTTCAGACATTTCGAAATAATTTCCCTGTCGCGGATCCAAACCCGACGGGGTCAGTGAGGTCTCACTGTTTACTTGGAATAAATGTCAGTACTATAGGGTTTTGAACCGGAGTACAAATCCTTAGTTTATAGTGAAAGTGAGGAGCCTTGTACTCGGGGGTGCAGCCAACCACAGGTTATATTTGACTCCTCTTTGTCGAGGTCTTTCTTACTTCTCCGACCCGATTTCGTCTTTACAGTGAGTCACCACCTACACAGTTTGTCACTTTCATTTCAGACTACGACATTTCTTATTATGACGTATCCTTGGACCTTATAATCTAAGTACTTCGTTCCATTTGACCTGTACCAGTTCGTCCTTTACCGTTCTCGCTTGTAGTTATAGAATCCTTAGTCACTTGATTGTACTTGTCCTTACCCGCTTAAATTAAGTCTACTGGTAAAAAGGATCATGACGCCTGCTCTAAGGGAGTCTTTTTACCTCATCGGGAATGTCAGTTGGTTGTGAGTATTAGTTGTTTTCTCAGGTTTTACGCTTGAACCTACGTTAGAGTTTGTGTTGTCTTATTAAAACCAAACAAAGGTTGTGTTTGACAAGTTGGAGTGTCGTTAGGTTCAGACACGGGGTTGGTGATTTCGACTTCTTTGACTTCAACTTACCACGATACTTCTGGCTGTTCTGGAAGATCTTGATAGTAGTTTTCTTCTACACGAAAAGTAGTTTTCCCCGTCCTTACGTTTTCATCCTTAAGTTTTCTATTGGGTCCATAGACCTCGTTTCAAACTAGAACCTCATGTTTTACTTCGTCCCGTTTCCGATTATCTTAAAACGTTTCTCTTACGTGACCAGTATCGTTTGTGGGAGAAGGTTGTTGTGTTCTCTGTTGAGATGTGTACCTGTAGTGGTTTACCAGTTATATCTTTAGTCTAACTAATTTAAAAACGTCAGTTTATACCGTTTTGATATGTGTCATCCGGTTTTGTTCTGGAACTCGACTGTCACAGAGTCTGGTAGTGGAGGAATAACGTTTTAAGTACGTGTTTAACTTCTGTCGTTCCTTTTGTTGATCCGGTAAAATCCATATTGGTTTTATTTTATGGAATACTAATATGTCACCTCTGTTGTTCATCTAAGTTCCCTAATCTAGACCCTCTGTCTCACGGACTTCTTGATACCTGTCTATAAGTTTTGTGACATGTCCTCCACCACTGGTTTTGGTAGGGGGGGGCTTTTTCTTTACGTTCTGTCGTTTCACTACAGACTCCTCCAGAATGTTTATCGACTGTTTTCTTCTCTTCGTTTTCCATTTCTTTTATCTCTTTCTATATGGGTTGACTTAAGTGTCAAGATCTCTTATCGTTCTTCGATAATTATCGGAAGAATGCACTTGTTACGTTTCTTTATCTCCTTTTTTTATCTTACCCTTTCTGATTTCTAGAGAAGTTTCTTTAACCTCTATGGTTTACTTGTAAAGTACGTTTCTACCCGTGTTATTTGTAGTCCTACCATTTCTGGATTGTCTTCGTCTTTCCTAATTCTTCTCCACCGATCTTATGTGTCTGCTTGACATGTTTTTTCCAAAATTACTGGGTCTATTGGTACTACTACACCAGTGAGTGGATCTCGGTTTGTGGGACCTCACACTTCAGTTCACCCGAAATCCTTCGCAATGATGGTTGTTTCGATCACCTCTACTCCCTTAAGGTCGACTCGATAAAGTTTAGGATTTTCTACTAAGATAACTTCAGGACGTGTGTTACACGGTCGTTTAAATTTTTTGTGTCACCGGTGTTCTGACCTTTTCCAGTCAAAAGTAAGATTAGGGTTTCTTTTCGTTACGGTTTTTTTACAAGGTTAATGGTATGTCAGTGTGAGTAAAGTTCACGATCGTTCTCATACGAGATTTAGGAAGTTCGATCCGAAGTTGTCATACACTTGAGTCTTGAAGGTCAACATGTTCGACCTAAATCTTTTCCGTCTCCTTGGTCTCTAGGTGGATGGTTGTATGTGACGTTGTATCTTTTTCGTTCCTTTAAGGTTTTTTCGTAGCCGAAGTAACTGATACGATTTCGGAAACTGATACATCTAGTGTTGTTTGACACCTTTTAAGACTTCTCTGTCCTTATGGTCTGGTGATACGAACAGAGGACTCTTTGGACATACGTCCAGTTTTTCGTTGCAAATCTTGACCTGTACCTTGTTACCTGACCGAGTTTTAACCC
This sequence comes from Capra ibex, assembly GCA_006410555.1. NCBI lineage: Eukaryota > Metazoa > Chordata > Mammalia > Artiodactyla > Bovidae > Capra > Capra ibex. Next base: position 90,525,684 of record SJYO01016970.1, read on the forward strand.
TTTCCTTACGTAGTTCCGACATATAACAGTGAGACGAATAAATTTAATGTACGTCTAATGTAGTACACTTTCTGGTCCGACCTATTGAGTATTTGACATTAGTTCTGACAACCTTCTTTATAGTTATTAGAGACTATACGTCTACTATGGTGAAATCACCGTCTTTCGGTTTTCCTTGATTTCTTGGACACTACTTCCACTTTCTCCACTCACTTTTTAGATCGAATTTGAGTTGTAAGTTTTTTGATTCTAGTACCGTAAACCAGGGCAGTGAAGTACTTTTTATCTACCCCTTTTTTATCTTTGTCGCCGTCTGATAAAAGAACCCGAAGTTTTAGTGACACCTATCACTGACGTCGGTACTTTAATTTTCTGCGAACGAGGAACCTTCTTTTCGATACTGTTTGGATCTGTCACATAATCTTTCGTTTCTGTACAGAAACGGTTGTTTCCAGACATATCAGTTTCGATACCAAAAAGGTCATCAATACATACCTATACTCTCAACCTGGTATTTCTTCCGACTCGTGACTTCTTAATTACTAAAACTTGACACCACTACTTCTGAGAACTCTCAGGAAACCTGACGTTCATCCAGTTTGGTCAGTTAGGATTTCTTTTAGTCAGGACTTGTAAGTAACCTTCCTGACTACGACTTCGAAGTTATGAGACTGGTGGACTACGTTTCTCGACTGAGTAACCTTTTCTGGGACTACGACCCTTACTAACTCCCGTACCCCCTTTTCCCCTTTGCGTCCTATTCTACCAACCTACCGTAGTAGCTGAGTTATCTGTACTTAAACTCGTTTGAGACCCTTTATCCCTTCGTCCCTTCGGACCGTACAACGTCAAGTACCCCACCGTCTCTCAGTCGTCTATACTGAGACTTACTAACTTGTTGTTATTGTTGTAGGAACACCGGGGTTTGAAATCCCTTCCATCTCGTACGGTTGGTCTAAGAATTTTCTCGGGATCAATTTGATACAGATCCCGGTGGACATACGATGGTGAGGTACGTGGGTAGAACTAGTACCGTATCGGAAAGTCTATTTTCCCCCTCTATCGAAATACGGGACCATGGTCGTTGTGGACCGGTATAAATGAGGGTGTCACTGTAGACATTACGGTGAACTTAGGAATTAAAGAGAGAACTGGTTGTAGGGGACTCACCGTAAGGGATAAAAGAATTTTTTTTTTTTTTTGTCATCACAGAGATTGTCCTCTCAGACACCCTGTGGACCTGTCAAGTGTAACATCTCATTGGAAGTCGTAACCTTGGCTGTTCTTTTTGGTCCTAGGTCGTTGACGAGACGTCATTATACTAAATCGGGTTTCGGATCTTTAATCTTCAATTTTTTTTTTTTTTTTCTGTGTGATATAGATAGGGGTCCAAACTCCGGGAGGAATTTACGGTAGTAGGTCAGAACTTTTAGGTATAAGACAAGCCCTGTTGGTTGTACAGGGCTAAAGATTTAGTGGGACTGAAGATTTAGTCTCCCCGTGGAAACTGACAATAATAAGGGAACATCCCCAGGAGTAGGGACTCTTGGTTCGGGATACCACCGTTAGGTGTACATTGTGAGAGATGGAACTCCTGTGTATTGTTCTCCGGAGAGTCGTGAACTCAGGGAAAGGTTTGTGAGAATAACGAGGACCGCAACCCCGTTCGTCCCACTGTTAAAGGTGGGTCTTCCAGACGGGGTAGGGTAATACGACACAAGGTGAACATTCTCTCTTCGAGATGGGGGTAAACCGTTTTGGTAAAACAGTGGGTCGAACTTGGGTCAGTACCACAGACGTAGTATACGTCCTTATCTCGAATGAATGGAGAAGGGGGAAAGACCAGTCCCTGGACGAGAGATCCCATTCAGTGTGATGTGTGTCTAGACCGGACCTCATTACGGAGGAACGGAGTTAGTCACATAGTGGTGGTCTCCTATATGACGTATCACCACAAATGGGAGAACAAAGATCGGGACCCTAATTGGAGTTCCAAACCGTCCTCGACGGGGGTTTCCCTGGAGAGATGTATTCAAAGTCGTCGAAAGATCATTGTGACGACATTGGTGTTTGTTCTGACGTTCCTGGGAGACTACAGATATTAGGGTTCTTCTAATGAATCGGTGATACTAGGATGTTTTAGTGGTCCGGGATATGACTGGAGTCCTGTCCCCTCGTGGACAGATAGACTTCCTTCTTACAACAAAAAATAATATTGGTAAGACCCTTCCAGGTTCTTCTGTGATTCCCCAAGAATCTTGTCCGGTGTTTTTTTTGCTCTAAACCAGTGCTGCCCGTGAACCGTGAAAGAGCGGAAGGAGGGAACCGAGGACGGTAAAATATCATAGAACAATCCGGAGGTCAAACTCGGGAAAGACAAAGTTGACGAGTGTTTCAAATCGTTCGAGGTTGTCGAAGTCTGATCTGACTACAATGATTTCACATCGAAGGGACCATCGAACCTTCATTTTTTACACGGACAATTACGTCCCGTACACCCAAGTTAGGGACCCAGTCTTTCTAAGGAACCTTTCCCTTTACCTTTAGGTGAGGTCATAAGGAGAGACCTTTTAAGGTACCAATCTCCTTGGACCACACAATGTCAGGTACCCCAGGGTTCTCGCAGTCTGTACTGATCAGTGATTTGTTCTCACCTTCGGTTAAAGTCTATATCTTATAGAACTAAATCTAGTCCGTCTCTCTCTGAAGATGAGATGATCGGTCCTAGCACGGGTGAGATTTGTTCTTCATCAATGTCTTCTCTGGAGGATTACCCTCCAGGGATATTCCTTGTACCTTGACTGTTTGATGGTGGTCAGTTTTCGTAATCAAGTCAAGTCAACGAGTTAGTACAGGTTGAGAAACGTTGGGGTACTTAGCGTCGTGTGGTCCGGAGGAACAGGTAGTGGTTGAGGGCCTCAAGTGAGTTTGAGTACACGTAGCTCAGTCACTACGGTACGTCGGTAGAGTAGGAGACAGTAGGGGAAAAGGAGGACGGGGGTTAGGGAGGGTCGTGGTCCCAGAAAGGGTTTTCGTAATTCCTCCCCGGTTTTTTTACCTCCTCTGTGATCGAGTATTATATAGGACTGTTGGAGGGTCTTTGGAAAGGTGACCTTAGGTAAAACCGATTCAGTACGCGTATTGTGGTCCTTCCTGGGTTTATACCGTTTTCATTCTACTCACCGGTCTCTGTTGGACCTTTGATTAGGGTAGTGGTATTTTGGGCTCTGATTTATGGTGTACCGTCTCGTCAGGAGGACCCAAGGGAATAGGGTGACGAGAGGTGGACCCGTCGGGAAGGGTCCACCCTTCAGAAAACGTAGGGTTAGTTCAGAAAACGAAACAGTCATTCACACAGAGGAGTCTGTAAAGACTCACAATCTGTTCTCGAGTGAGAACCCAGGATCTTCCCTAGAGGGAAGGTCATTGTAGTCGAAACTCACGAGTCTATTTACCTACACAAGAACGTCTACGACAACCATCGATTGAGAGGAAGGGAGGAGAAAAACCAAAGATATAAGAGTCGACACAAACCCGTCATTGTAAGAGTCCCTTTCGTCTTGAGAGTGGGTTGGTGTCTAAGTCCTTTACTTTATACTGACTAGTTTCTATTCATTGGATTCTCAATGGGGAAACGATTCCTCGTTTGTACTGGATCACGAGCGTTTATTCTACATTCTCCTTAACAGGACCCAAAGAGGACTCGTCCTGAAAAGAGGAACTATATTTCTCACTCTTTAGAAAAGAAGAGTAAAATCCACTTAACGTATCGTTCACTGTTAATCTCGACTTCGTCGGGACGACGTTGGTCCTTCGTAGTTCGATTTACTACTTTTAAGTGATGACTTCTACCATCTCGCCTCTCCATTTATTTCTCAGGTTCAAGAATTACTATGATACACTGACATACCCTTCATTCATGGATGAAGGTCTAATGAAACATATTCTAAAGAAAAAGAGTGATTCGGTCACAATTAATAATAACATGAACGTTGACGTTCATAAGATGTACTAAACAGTATTCTACTACTCGTTTTTGTCTGAATCCTTCTCCAACTTCTTCAGTAGCCATGTTCTTTTCATGATAAAGATGTTGAAACGTGTGTTGGTACTAAGGAGAGAGAAAGGTGTTGTATCGTCTTTGTGTATAGTCTCTAAGGGAACAAAATTTTAATGACTACATACATAGAGAGAAGGGGTAATCTGACACTAGGGGATCTTCCACTTCCGATACAATATAGAGAGAACCTTAGGGGAGGTCGAGATTGCATTACGAAACGTGCACGATTGAGTCATTCACAGCGTAACTCACTTGACTTCAAACTTCAGACATTGACTCACTAAATACTTCTTACCCTATTACACACTCTCAACTTTCTCCAAGAGGTCTCTCTATTTTTACAGTCCTCCTAACTTGTACGGAAGTTTTCGTGAGATACTTTACTTACACTTCTCTAGAAGACTTATACCAGAAACATGGTAGTGGTACTAGGGTAGTCGTGAACTTAATAATTCGACTCCATCTTATTAGTGTGATCTTTTAGGAACTTTGAAAAGTAAACGAAGTCACTATTTGTAAACCATAAGGAGTAATCAAGTGACTTTACCAATAAAATAAATAAACCTAACACTAAGAAAAAAGTTACAACAGATGATCCTCGTACACTTTGTTGACCGACGGGGAGAGAGAGAAAGTGCATTCGTTGTCTTTGTAGTGTAGTCAAACCGAGTGAAAGGGTCGTTCCTGTCAGTATACGTGACTATTACCTCAATTTTTATTGAGATAAACCTTAAGTCCTACCCATCCCCTACGTAGTCGAAGGTTCTGGTGTCGGAAAGTCTTGACAGTTGACGGTGAGTTTACTGAATCGACGTTTCGTAAAGTTATCGTTTATAGAAGGGACGGATCTTCCTAAGTTCCCATCTTCCTTTAGGTGAATATCACTGTATTTGAGTTCCCCACAGGAAACAATTTCAATTTATTGAGAGTAAATTGTAATAATAATAAATTAACATGTATCTCGAGATTCCACAGAAGCCTCCAAAATATCAGTACATCGGAAACTGAGAGTCCTCCAGTCACAGACGTGGTAGGTAGTGTCTAATAATCGATAAGTTAAAGATTTCCAACGGTCTGTACCCCTAAAGTGATAGTAACTTGTCTTGGACTGGACCACAATTAGTCACTATCTTATTTCATCGATAGAGTAAAGTAGACGATTTGAAATACTATGACTTTATTTGTCACATAGATAGACTTTCACAGTTCCTCTGTACTCCTCAGTAAAGTCTGGTCGGATTTTCAAAATTGTAATAGTGAATTTTTTTTTTTTTTTTAATTGTCAGGTACGTCTTGTCTAAGGATCTGAAATAAGTGAAAACTGGTCAAAATAACATTTAGGAATTCTTCTGACTAAGGTTAGTATTCGGACGGTGGTGGGTAGGTCGGATGAGAACCGTTAAGATAGTTGTACTTGGTGTCAGTAAAAAGTCTTCTGAGATGACAGAATAAAATATATGGTGACAGACATCATACGACTTCACACAGAGGAACGAAAATGATATTCCAGTTCGGATATCAAGAGTACAGAGTCTTTTGATCAAAAGTGAAAGTACTCCAGAAAATTGGTCTATTCCTATTTAGACTTTTTTTGTCGGTTCTAGACGTATGTGTGACTTTAGATGTTTTATAACGACCCTCTTTAAATTTACTCGAAATTTTTACTAGAAATTGATCAACTTTCTGAGTTATGACAATTCTACAATAATTGTCAAGGGAGGTTTATTTATGTGTCTAAGTTGCGGTAGAATTAGTTTTAGGTTCTTTTTTTTCAACAAAATCTTTAGCTGCACATCTAAGATTATAAAGATTCCTTTTAGTTTCCTGTTTTGTAGAAACTTTTTCTTATTTTTCAACCTCCTAATTATAATCACCTACAATTCTGAATTTACTGTCATTAAATCCCTCACACCATAACCATAGTCTCTCGTGCCTTGGGTCTTTATTTAGGTATATATAAATCTGTTGACTAAAAACTGGTCCAAGTCTCTATTGAGCTATCTGTTTCCTAAAAAATTTTATTACTCCGTTGTTTATATCAAAACATACTTGTACTATTTCTTCTACTTCTGTTTCTCTTTTTTCTCGAAGTTAGGTATCAAGTGTAACAAATGTTTTTTAACTAGTTTATAAATTATTCACACCTTTGATTTTTTTTTTCTTTAAAGATCTCCCTTTGTTTCTTCTTTTTATAAACAATGGACTCAAACCGTTTCTGAAGAAACTAATATACTTGTATTGAATTTACTTGTATATGTTCCCTTGTCGACGAAGACGACCCCACCAGGAGACTTCTTTTCCTTCCCTTGACAGACACCCTATTTCCCTCTTTCCCGAAGTTCGGTTTTTTCTTTCGTCACGCTTCAATCCTACTCACTCTCCCGTGAGTAGCCCCAGTCTGGTCTCAAAACGTCTACAACGACTCTCTCTTCTGTCCTTTCCAATCCCGGTCTAACACTTAAGAGTCGATTTTCTCACAGATAGGACACCCGTTACCCTGGATGTCTTCCTAGAATTAGTCCATTCATTGTGCTAGTCGAAGTATAGGACTTCTCCCCTGAAACAGCCACTGTCCCAGTTTCTGTCTTACATTCCTTCTCTGGTCAATTCCCGTCAAAGGTACGAGGTCTGTTCTCTCCCGTACTCTCTACCCCTCCCTCATTCGGTCCAGTAATTGACACTACTTCATGTCAAGTGTCAGGTGGTGTGTACAACTTCCGTCTTACCTTCTAACTAACCTACACTTCTTATTACCCAATCTCCTCCCCTCGTGGACGACTCGTTCATTTCTCTTATGCTTCCACAAAGTAAACAAACAAAACCGAAAAACCATTGATATACTTACCTCTACACGTACACACGACCCAGCGCAGTCAGTACAGACTGAGAAACGTGGGGATACCTGATGTCGGACGGTCCGAGGAGGCAGGTACCCTAAGAGATCCGTTCTTATTCCTCACCCAACGGTATGGGAAGAGGTCCCCTAGAAGGTCTGGGTCCCTATGACAAATAATTAAATTCTTTTTATTATCTCATCACTCATGAAACAATGACTCAATCCCCTCTTAAAATTTGGGAAACTCTTGACAACCCAGTTTATTCCATATTATCGTGGGTCCGAATTGTCTTCGGAGATCAAAAGACTAAAGACGATGATGTCTTTTGAATTAATATAGTTTCAGTTGTTTCAGATCACATTTCCTTCGGGTCACCTCCTTTCGGTGACGTTCCCTTCTTAGTGGATTCCGTAGTGTTTCTCGGACTTCCCGTTTTGTGTCTGACCTTCTTCAAATGTTAAGCAGACAGACTAGTCCCTGAGTGAAGTCTTATTAGTACCACAGTACCTCTCCCTAAATAAAATATCAGCGAGATAAACCCCCTTCCAAAAACCTTCGTAAAAGTACGTCCTAGGAACAAGTGGAAACTACAAATATTTGGGTAGTACCATAACGACCTAGTTGTTGACGGAACACCGTTGAACCGAGTGTGATGGACACCGTAACGACCTCCATTACGTAAACAATTTACGTAGTGGACAATATTAGTGAAAATATTATCCATTACGTAAACAAGGACCTCTTTCTGCAGAATAATAGTACTTAGTGACCCGTTTTTACCTGACCTATAAGGACACCTTAATAGACTACTCTATATCGATAAAGTCTAATCTCTTTTAAATGGAGTTTCGGTCAGAGTTTACACAGGGACCTAAACCAACCCGGTACGTCCGACCACGGATATAGAAGTAAGTCTCCTTTACCTTCCTACCGTTCTCAATAAAATTCTGTACTAATAAAAACACTATAGCCACTTGGTGAAGTCGAGGAGTATAAGGGTCTTCCCTGACTAGAGTATCTTTTATCGTACCGAACTTTATTATTTCAACAACTTTTCTTACCTGAAGTCTTTATACTTATACAGAATATAGGTTTTCGATGTCGAAATGAAAACATCATCTGGTAGATTCTTGGACCTACGACGGGCACTGTAGTTCCACTGTATGGGAGTGTTGTAAGAAGTCTCTCCGCGGAGGAGGAGTCCCTGAAAGAGTTCCTTTAGGTGAAGGTGCAGGTGACTATGGGTCACCTATAGGAGGGGTGCAGGTTCCTCCTGGAGGTCGAGACCACGGTTTTTACCACCCTCCTCTTTCTTCTCTTCGACACGAGGAAGATAATTCCTCTTTTCTGTAAATTGAAATACTCTGTCTGACGGTAAGGTCGAACGTTCAGACTCGGGTCCCAGGAACACCAGTTTAACAAGAGGATGACATGACCTGGGACGAGTCATGACGTTACATGGACGAGTAGATAAACATGTCAAACAGGTCACTATAAAATATTAGTAGTAGTGGAGACACGACGTCCTCTCTTATAAACTACCTGATCTCCAGTAGTCTGAACGTACAATGGTAACAAATCTGTTTGTGGGTACAAATTCACGTTTCTTTTTACTCATTCTAAGATTCCAAGTGTCACATTTTCGAATCCCTATAAAACCTTTACAAAATTCGTAAACATTTGACACTACGTAAAAACGTGATGATACAGTTTATAAAGAGTGATGATAACAATAAACAATGTTTATAAAAGGGAATTAAATCACCCTTTTATATATATATATATATATATATATATAATGTAGAGACTTATATTAAAGTTGTGACATCGTCCCTCGTTAGTGACACTTCCTTATGTTCGGTCTTATAATCATTTGTTAGTAGTCCGACAATCGTCTGTACCATGTGTGTTCTGACACAATTTCCGGGTTAGTATAAAAGGTTGTTGAGGGTCTGTTCTCCGTCTAAACCCCGAGGACACGTGGTCGGTCTAGTTCACGACCGTGAATTGGTACCTCCACTTCCAGGAAGGAGAACTGAGGAGAGCCATGACAGGGGTGTAAGGAAAGATACGGTGAGTTTGGGAACGTAAGACGGAATTATGGTCTTTTGTTTGTGAAACAGAAATCCGACTTGTTTTAAGACTATCCTTCGGGAAGTAACAAGTATTTTAGAAACGTAGATCGGAACGTGACTCGATCTACAGTCTTCTGGTGGACCCAGTACTCCTTTTATTTGGATCCTTTTATTTTGGATCTACTCTGCGTTTCTCGTTGGTGGCCGAGAGGTGAGTCTTTGGAATTAAACTTTAAAAGTTCGATCCTTAGGTATATCAAATCAAGAAACAAAGACGTATTAGGACGGACGAATCACGATCAAAGAAATGTCGGACAACAGTCCACAACGTAAAAAACGTAATTTTTGTCATAAATAGTTCGGTGATGGAAAAATTTCCTTTCGTATCTTCTTACAAGACCATGACGATAGTCTTTGAGAGAAAACGTCGACGTAGAATCGACTTTATAAATTTTAGACGGTGTTTTTTCATTCCAGTAACATAAAAGATATGTACGGACCCACAGATTAAAGACGGTAATTTTGTCGTTATTATTGTACGAACGTCTTATCCGGGATACCAAATTGAATGTAATAAGATAAGAATATCGAAACTGTTTAAAATAAGAATTTTGGTTTCACCTCGGGAAAAAATACTGTCACTCTCTAGAGAATCAAGGTCTGAAGAAAGTAATCATTTTAACTTTGGGTGAAAACTGGTTATCATTAAAAAATCCGTTTGTCGGTGAACTCCGCTACCTTTTAGGTCGTTTGGTTTTCGTGGTCGAGGAAGACTCCGTTTCTTTGGACACCCGTAACAAAGATGAGGTGACCTCAGGACGTTGATGAAAAGAAAAAATTAGTATTACCCTTACGTTCAGTCTCGTCGTCTTTTATGCCCCGTCAATTTTTTAGAAATCGAGAATTCGTTTGGACAGGCAAATAAAGATGGTACTTAGTCAGATTTTACGGCAAAGAACGAAACACATGAGAACCGTTCTTATGGAAGAGTAATTAATGTAGTGTAAAAATGACTTGTTACTGAAGGTGAGGCACCGAAGGGAACACAGAGTCACTATTTCTTAGGCGGACACTACGTCTTCTGCACCCAATCTAGGGATCCAGACCTTCTAAGGGACCTTTTCCTTTGTCGTTGGATGAGATCATAAGAACGGACCTCTTAGGGTACCTGTCTCCTCAGACCGTCCAATATCGGGTACACCAACGTTTCTCACCCTGTGCTGACTTGTGTGTATGTGCACTGAAGGTGGGATATCTCCTGTGTCCAAAACGACACCCGACCTGAATGTCACGTCTGAGAAGGTCTTTCAGGACCAACACCGTCGTGAGACAACCGTGTGGTAAACATGACCTTCTTATGATTGATCACGGGGATCACTGTACGTGGGTGGATATATATTGAGAAGGGGGTCACGACAAAAATTAAGACTACCCCCGATGGTTCATCAATAATACGTGTAGGACCAAAAATTCCACCAATAAAAATTCAACAAAAAAAAAAAAATTGAATTATTTTCTCTAAAGATTAAATCCAGAACAAATCTGTAGAAAATCAATATAAATCTTTATTCTTTGTCAAATTGGTAGTCGTAACGTAAACAGGACCCAGTCTCTCTTTTCGGGGCACAAGATAGGGTGTCCACAAATATTCCATTGGGTAAGTGTGAAGGAGGTAGAAGACTACCGACAATGGAAGTCAAAGTGAAATTACAGTATAGGAGCAATTGGGAGACTTCAGATTTTTTCCTCTTGAGAAAAAAAGGGAAAAATTTTGTGTAAAAGAAAACTAACAATTTTTTGTATAAATTCTATTGTACGTTTGAAAAATGGATAGGTCTTAATTATTCGTAACATGAACGAGATTCTCAATATTTACCGTTGAAGTTTTACTTTTTTTTTTTTTTACGGAAAAAACCACACCCATAAAAAAAAATTATTCAGAGGAAATTTTAACATTAATAAGCACAAAAGGATGTTTATAAATATTAATAAACTCTAAAAGAAGAAAACAATTTTTTTAAGTTTCTTTATTCGTGAGACACTAAACCTTAGGTTTTAATTATTGCTTCATAGTTCGTCTCCAATTACAGTTATGAAACCGGTGGACTACGTTTCTTGGTTGAGTGACTTTTTCCGGGACTACGACCCTTTCTAACTTCCGTCCTCTTCCCCTGTACTCTTCTACTCTGTCAACGTACCGTAGTAGTTGAGTTACCTGTACTCAAACTCGTTCCAGACCCTCTATCGTTTCCTGTCCCTTCGGACCGTACGACGTCAGGAACCCCGATGTCTCAGTCTGTGCTGTCGGTGATTTGTTGTTGTCTCCAATTACGTCAAAGTTATAACACGAACAGGAGTCCCCACTAGGAGAGGGGTGGAAGGTGACACTGAGACCTGAGTCGTCGACGAACAGACCGGTGTAGACCTTAGAGTGGAGTCACTATTTGAGTTCCCTGAAACTTTACAAATGTCACGACATATAGGGTAATTATGTGGAAATGGTAAGTCTTTAGAAACTTTATTTCGTTCGTATCGAATTTTTTTTTTCCTTTCTACCATGAATGTACTGTGACCTTTTTTTTTAGGTATATTCTATTAGGATGAAGTTGGTTTTAATTTCTACGACCAGATACTGTTTGTATCTTCGTTCTCTGTTCGTTCTTTGGTCTTCTTTTATAAAAGTTCAATATTTGGACTATTTCCTTAATGTAGGTCTTATGTCTTGACAATTTAAGGGATATTCTTTTGTTTTTGGGATTGTTTTATCCGTTTTTTTAAACTTGTCTGTGAAGTGGTCTCTTCTATATACCTCTTGTTTCGAGTTAATAATTTCTTTAAGTAAAATTTCGATAAGTCATTATGGGGGATCCTTGTATGATCTTACTAATTATACTTTTTCTAACCGAAATGGTTCAACACCGTTCCTATACCTCCTTGAGTGGAACTCGGTCTGTAGGACCTACACTTCAGTTCATCCGGAATCCTTTGTAGTGATGTTTGTTCCAAGCACCTCCACTACCTTAAGGTCAACTCGATAAAGTTTATGATTCCTACCTCCTCGGACCATCCGACGTCAGGTACCCCAGTGACTCATCCCGTACTAACTCGCTGAAGTGAAAGGGAAAAGTGAAAGTACGTAACCTCTTCCTTTACCGTTGGGTGAGGTCACAAGAACGGACCTCTTAGGGTCCCTACCCCCTCGGACCACTCGACGACAGACACCCCAGCGTGTCTCAGTCTGTGCTGACTTCGTTGAGTCGTCGTCGTCGTCTACGACACTTTCACGATATGAGTTATACGGTCGTTTAGACCTTTTGAGTCGTCACCGGTGTCCTGACCTTTACCAGTCAAAAGTGAGGTTAGGGTTTCTTTCCGTTACAGTTTCTTACAAGTTTGTTGACGTGTTAACGTGAGTAGAGTGTGCGATCACTTCATTACGAGTTTTAAGAGGTTCGGTCCGAAGTTGTCCTACGTTCGATGGTCTACAAGTTCGACCAAAATCTTTTCCGTCTCCTTGGTCTCTAGTTTAACGGTTGTAGACAACCTAGTAGTTTTTTTCGTTGTCTCAAGGTCTTTTTGTAGATGAAGACGACATAACTGATACGGTTTCTGAGACTGACATACCTAGTGTTGTTTGACACCTTTTAAGAATTTCTCTACCCTTATGGTCTGTGGAACGGACGTAGGATTCTTTAGACATACGTCCAGTTCTTCGTTGTTAATCTTGACCTGTACCTTGTTGTCTGACCAAGGTTTAACCGTTTCCTCATACAGTTCCGATATATAGTAGTCGGACAAATTAAATATACCTCTCATGTAGTACGTTTTACGGTCCGACCTATTTCGTGTTCGGCTTTAGTTCTATCGACCCTCTTTATAGTTATTGGAGTCTTTACATCTACTGTGGTGGGAATTCCGTCTTTCGTTCCTCCTTGATTTCTCGGAGAACTACTTTCACTTTCTCCTCTCACTTTTTCATCCGAATTTTGAGTTGTAAGTCTTTTGAGTCTGGTACCGTAGGTCAAGCTAGTGAAGTACCGTTTATCTACCTCTTTGTTACCTTTGTCCCTGTCTAATAAAACCCCCCCCCCCCGAGGTTTTCGTGACGTCTACCACTGACGTCGGTACTTTAATTTTCTACGAACGAGGAACCTTCTTTTCGATACTGTTTGGATCTGTCGTATAATTTTTCGTCTTTATAATGAGAGGGTTGTTTCCAGTCAGATCAGTTTCGATACCAAAAGGTCATCAGTACATACCTACCTACACTCTCAACCTGATATTTCTTTCGACTCGCGGTTTCTTAGTTACGAAAACTTGACACCACAACCTCTTGTGAGAACTTTCAGGGAACCTGACGTTCCTCTAGGTTGGTCAGATAGGATTTCCTTTGGTCAGGACTTATAAGTGACTATCCCTGACTACGACTTCGAGGTTATGAAACCGGTGGACTACACTTCTTGACTGAGTAATCTTTTCTGGGACTACGACCCCTTCTAACTTCCGTCCTCCTCTTCCCCTGCTGTCTCCTACTCTACCGACCTACCGTAGTGACTGAGTTACTTGTACTCAAACTCGTTCGAGACCCTCAACCACTACCTGTCCCTTTCGACCACACGACGTCAAGTACCCCAACGTCTCAACCTGTGCTGTTACACTGACGTAACTTGTCTACCTCCTTGATTTTGAGAATACATGGTGATGACCGTTACATTTCCATCATGTTGGTGAAACCTTTTGTCAAACCTTCAAAGATCTTTTTTTTATGTGGGTGGAATAAATAGATCGGTAAGGTAAGGATTCATGAATTTCTTTTTAAATTCATATATAAATATGTTTCTAAACTCGTTTTACAAGTCTCTTCGTAATAAACATTTTTAGATTTGATCTATTTTAGGTTTGTAAGTTGTCTTCTTGACCTCTTGTTAAAAGAGATATAGATATGTTACTTTATAATGAGTCATTATGTATAACTATTTATGGATTACCACCTGCTTATAGGGTTAATACATTACGTCTTCCTTCGTCTTTTATTCTAATATAAGGTATACTTAGGAAAGTATATTTTATGTTTAATTGAAGTCAAGTCAACGAGTCAGCACAGGCTGAGAAACGCTGGGGTACTTAGCGTCGTACGGTCCGGAGGGACAGGTAGTGGTAGAGGGCCTCAAGTGAGTTTGAGTACAGGTAGCTCAGTCACTACGGTAGGTCGGTAGAGTAGGAGCCGGCAGGGGAAGAGGAGGACGGGGGTTAGGGAGGGTCGTAGTCTCGGAAAAGGTTACTCAGTTGAGAAGAGTACTCCACCGGTTTCATGACCTCGAAGTCGAAATCGTAGTAAGGAAGGTTTCTTTAGGGTCCCAACTAGAGGAAGTCTTACCTGACCAACCTAGAGGAACGTCAGGTTCCCTGAGAGTTCTCAGAAGAGGTTGTGGTGTCAAGTTTTCGTAGTTAAGAAGCCGTGAGTCGGAAGAAGTGTCAGGTTGAGAGTGTAGGTGTGTACTGGTGACCTTTTTGGTATCGGAACTGATCTGCCTGGAATCAGCCGTTTCATTACAGAGACGAAAACTTATATGATAGATCCAACCAGTATTGAAAAGAAGGTTCCTCATTCGTAGAAAATTAAAGTACCGACGTCAGTGGTAGACGTCACTAAAACCTCGGGGGGTTTTATTTCAGACTGTGACAAAGGTGACAAAGGGGTAGATAAAGTGTACTTCACTACCCTGGTCTACGGTACTAGAAACAAAAGACTTACAACTCAAAATTCGGTTGAAAAAGCGAGAGGAGAAAGTGAAAGTAGTTCTCCGAAAAATCGAGGATTGGACGGTTTAATTGAATGGTTCTGACTTTGGTCTAATCACCGACGGACCCCTCTTCCAGACCCCGAAGGGTCCACCACGATCACGATTTCTTGGACGGACGGTTACGTCATCTTTATTCTCTGTGTTCAAGATAGGGACCCAGTTCTTCTAGGGGACCTCTTCCCGTACCGTTGGGTGAGGTCATAAGAATGGACCTCTTAGGGTACCTGTCTCCTCGGAACACCCGATGTCAGGTATCCCAGCGTGTCTCAGTCTGTACTGGTTTCGTCCCATGTTGAATCGTCCTGGGTTGATCTGTCCTATCTTCCAGTCCTATCCGTCCTCCCTCCGAAGCCAGTGAATCTTTTAAAACCCTAAGTAACTATACAATTAAATATAAGTACGCTTATTAAGAAATCTATATATGTATACAGTTTTATCGTTTAACGTATACGCTTACACATGGTAAATAAGATACATTTAATTTTTGAATTGATAAAAATTTTTAGTCAATCTAGAACCGGGTTCAAGATATACACGTCAATTGATTCAAAGGTGAGTTTATAGACTCGGTCGTCGTTATGTAAATGGAATTTTTAAAAAAAAAATTGACTTTGTACTTCTCCTTATCCGATCAACCGTCAGGCATTCACTTATTTACGTACCCGTACGAGTGAGTCAGTACAGGCTAAAAAACGTTGGGGTGTTTGACATCGGGAGCCCGAGGAGATAGGTAACCTAAAGGGGCCGTTCTTATAACCTTACCCAAAGGTAAAGGAAGAGGTCCTCTAGAAGAGTTGGGTCTCTAGCTTGGGTGTAGAGGACGTAACCGTCCTCCTAAGAAATGATGACTCGGTGGACCCCTTCAGGTACCTGACTTATTTGCCTTATTTAGGGTTTATATGAGGAAGTACTATCTAAGGTAAACTCTCGTTTCACGATACATTTCAGAACGGAAACGGTCATGGTGAATAAGTCGAAACTCTTTCTGTTGACTGTAAAAAATTTGGATCAAAGAAATGGAGTCCTGTCGTTGCTATAGATAAGACCGTAGACGTCCAAAAACCACTACTAGCTTTCACTATTGAGGTATTTTGTGTAATCTTTGACTTTATGCGTATTGTATTTATCACATTTGACGTTTTGGTTAAATGGTTACATAGTTACATTCCTTTACGTCATACTCGTGTAATCTTTTACCTAAATAAAAGAAGGTACTGATAAAAGTTTTCGTAAACAGTTTAGGAAAAAGAGAAAAGACTTACAATAGAGAATCTACGGAATTTATAAAGTCCTTAATTAAAAAGTTCCACATTTTGATAATCAAATTCATTTTAAAGTTAACAATAAACTGACTTTGGGACGAGGAGGGGGAGTGGGAAGTCCGGACCTCCCGTACCTTCGGTCGTTCCGTTGACTTTGGTTCGTCCTGGGACACCCCATGGACCCGTGTTTTTAAAAAGACACAGGGGGTAAAAAAACAATCGTCCTTTATCCGAATTAAGTCGGAGGTCTTAGAAGGGATTTATCACTTTCACTTTCACATTCAGCAAGGCAGGACAGACTGAGAAACTCTGGGGTACCTGATATGTCAAGTACCTTAAGAGGTCCGGTCTTATGATCTCGCCCATCGGAAAGGGAAGAGGTCCCCTAGAAGGGTTGGGTCCTTAGCTTGGGTCCAGAGGGAGTAACGACCGCCTAAGAAATGGTCGACTCGGTGTTCCTTTCGGGATTTTAATGTTTTCCTTCTAAGTTCGTCAACGATTAGTCCCATCTCTCCCCTGACCCTCTGTTCCCTCCTCGTCAGTCCTTTGTTATCCCGTTCTTTGTTATCCCGTCCCATGTCCGAGGGAGAGTTCGTTACATGTATTCTTATAGACTCGACAAAACATGAATGACAAAGGGTACACCACGATCACCAATCTTTTTTTTTTTTTTTTTCGACGGCGTTACGTCTTCTGAATCTAAGACTAAACTAGGGACCCAGGTCTTCTAGAGGACCTCTTCCTTTACCGTTGGGTGGGGTCATGAGAACGGACCCCTTCGGTTACCTGTCACCTCGGACCGCCCAATTCCAAGTCTCCTACCGTTCCTCAGTCTGTGTTGACTTCGATGAATTGTGTATACGTCAATGACTTTGGGGATGGTCCACTCTCTTCAATTGACACACGATAGGTGTTCGTGTATCCGGGGTCTGACCAACCTTGGTCTTCCAATTACTACGACTGAGGGTAAATTAAGTGGGGGTTGGTTTGTCTTCTTTCAGATGGTCGACTAGTGACGTAAGAAACTTGGTGACGATATCTTGAGGAGTGATGGGAGAGGTCTAGTCCTGTGTGTCGAAGGTCTGCTAATTGGGATGACGTCGGGTGTTCCGTTTCGTTAGTTCGTTTAGAAAAGATGAAGTGGTTTTTCAGACAGAGGTTCTAAGTTAAACCATGGCCTTATTTCTCTGGTTTGCAGTCGATGTAATCCCATTACTTTCCAATCGAAATTAGTGACAATTAGACTTAGTAAAAGGTGGACGGTCAAGGGACAGGACATTGAGGTGTCGACGTTCGTGGCGCAACTGGTTAAGATTGAAATTACCAAGATTAAACAGAAACCTCAAGAGACATTGTACTGGTTTACGGTGAAAAGAGCACCTCACCGACACTGAAAGATCTTCTAGGTGAGTGGACACGGGAGGGTGTCAGCTGAAAGAGGAGGATCCGCTGTTGAAAGAGGCCCGACCGAGGAGGGAGTCGAGGACCGAAGAGATCTCAACCACAACTGGCAGGTAAAGTCGGAGCGTACACCCGAAGGAAAATTCTCTTGAGTCAAGATCAAGACAAGACGTCCCCGGTGTCACCTGAGAGCTTTTTGTTCGTGGAGATCGGCGGGGACCATCTTCTCACTGAGCAACAATGACGTCTCAACAAAGAGAAAAATATCCTCGTCGAGGTCGATCCGAAGCTAATCAACAAATGCATACTCTGTATGTATTCAACAACACCGGTGGGTTGAAGTTCCCTGTGTACAGTTCAAGAGGTTCCCGAAGAACTTTACAAATGTCGTCGGCACCGTCCTTCAGAAGCACGAGAGGTAACCGACGCACTGGCAGGAGGGTAGGGGTGCGACCCTGAGGACACGGTCTCGCAACGTTGTGTCCCGTGTCGCTCCAAAGAAGCCGAAGTCTGTAAGGACGTCCTTAAGTCCCGTTTTCTACGCAAGTGTCCCGTGGACGGGACCGAAGAGCCTGTGGAGATTCATGTGGCTCGTGAGCTTTACCGGGTCCTCCAACGGAAACGAGACTGGAGTCGGGACGTCGCCGCGATGGTAGAATGACGGATGTCACGTCGTGCTTCGACGACTCCTTTGGCTTCCCCACCCCGAAGGTTCCCCGCCCTCCCCAGAGAACTCGAGATTGTTGAACTAACGTCTTTTCTTTTTAGACAGGAAATAGACTTGTCCACCCGTCCCTCCCTTTCCATTGAGATACTGGTATAAGTGTTCCTTCAAAGTCCGTCGTAAGAAGGAGGACTACGAGGAGTTGGAAGGAAAGGTAACAGAACTTCACCTCTCTCCCGCCCACAGAGAGTGACGAAATCTTTCACTCCTGGGAAACCATATCGAACAGGAATCAAATAAATAGGTCTTTAAGGTTTGTCTTTCAGAACAAAATCTCGAGGATAATTTTTCTGATTTCAAACTAATTTCTTGAATCGTCCTTTTTTCTTACATCATCCTTTTTTTAGGTTCCTTACTAGACAACTTTCATACATAGGCACATTGAAAATCCAAGACCAGTACTTCCCTACGTTGACATGGAGAAAATAATAAAAATAATAAAGTAAAAAACTTTTTCTTTAGTACAGAATCGTAAGACATTCGGTCTTATAGTACATTTCTAATAATCCATCCACTACCAAAAAGAACAGTTCTTATATTCTACTTTCCTTTCATCACTAATACCCTTCTCTACATGACATTATTAAGGATTAAACCGATCGTACACATAGAAATTATTTTTTTTTTGTCTTATTTAGGTAACTAAATTAAAAGTCTTATTAGAGTCCGACACCTCAAGAATAGAAGTTTCAATTTTGATAATGATATTAAAACGAATGAGATCCATACCGAAAGGTTTTTGGTACTTTATTACCCTCAACTACAATTTCAACTATTGGTAATAACATTTCTTCTTATAGGCAAAAGGATAGGAAAAGTACACGATACTGGTCTTTGAAAGGTACACTTAAATTATATGGTCTCCCCACATAGATACTAACCTTTTTAATAATTACATATATGTATAAATTAGTTAACTTGATTGTTTTTATCTTACGAATAAAATTTTATAAATAAACATTTATGTAGTATTGTATTCTCAACAGGACGGAATTAATATGTATCTTTTTTTATTATGAATTCTAGTGAAAATATATGATCAATTTTAACACAGACTATAAGAAGTCTTTAAAATTACATCTTTGACTGAACAAATGAAAGTAACGATCAGGACTTTCTTTACAAATATCGAATCAATGACTCTTTGACAGTAAGACATAAGAATCCTCCGGTGAACAGTCTCTTCATTACGATCTTCCTATTTTATATACGATTTATTTGATATGGGTTTGTCGTATAAAGAAAATAATATGAGAACCGTTTATTTCAATGTACTATAATTGTGGACCATCGAGACTGGGGTATGTTCCTCACAAAATTAAAGAAGTATATATTTTGTTCGTTTGTTTTTTTTGGTCCGTTCTGTAACGTTTACTACAATGTATACCACTATTTATAAAATATAGACCAAAGTCTTAACCCAGTTTATGGGATTTTTACATCATAAAAATTACTGAGCCGGTTACTTGTCAATCCATTTTAAACTGAGTTAGTATATTTTACGAAAGAAATTTTTGAACTTTTAGTCTTCGAACTCCTAAATCAAATAAAAACCTTCAAACATTTACCATTAATTTGGACACAAAATTTTATTAATCTAACAAGTACATACCTACATTAAACAGTTTAAGGGGTACTTCGTCATAAGAACAGACTTCTTAAGGTATCTATTTCCTTAACCACCAGATATCAGGTACCCCAGTGTCTCAGTTCGTCCTGACTCCTTGATTATGAAAGTGTGGAAGTGTTATCGATTTGGGTTTATGAATTGGGAGATCAGAAGTAAACAACATAGACGTAGAGAATGAAGAATAACAGGTAGAAGAGAAGGTAAAGTGTTAAATCGACGATTTTACGAAAACGCCTCCCGCCAGGATTCTACCGTCTTCTACCCCTCTGGTGAAAGAGACAGTGTTTAAGTAGTTTTCTTGTAAAGTTGCGAGTCGTTTGAGGTGTTTTGTTGAAGACTTACGACCGTCTCCTGTAGTCCGTGGGACTTTTCGTCTAGTAACAGAAGTTTTTGTCCATCCTTTTTTATATCTACTTTTTTCTCTGTTTCCTCCACCCCTCCCTCGAGACAGGGCCCTTCCCTTAGAGCAGGGCCCTTCCCTTAGGGTAGGGTCCTTCCCTTAGAATTCTTCTCTCCAAAGGTTTGTGGTCCTTTGTGATAGGGACGGCTCAGACACCGCTCGGAACCTTCGTGTCTCCCGTTGTATTGTCCTTCCTTTTTATTTATTTATTAATTTTGGTTGTCTAATGTTCGGGTTGTCATTGAGGGGGTCTCCTTTTCGTCGCGTCTACGGACGTAGGTGGTGATCGTTCACCCCCGTCCCGTCCCTCCGTGCCCTCCGTGCCCGACG
This sequence comes from Capra ibex, assembly GCA_006410555.1. Lineage (NCBI taxonomy): Eukaryota > Metazoa > Chordata > Mammalia > Artiodactyla > Bovidae > Capra > Capra ibex. Next base: position 90,546,207 of record SJYO01016970.1, read on the forward strand.
TCACGAAAAATTCTTAGTCCGTCCTTGCGGGGTTCTCATTGGTCTTGCTTGATTGAACCCGATCGTTTGGTCTGACACCCTATCGATGGTACACTTTTCGAGCTTGTATTCTGTGGTGGTCCTGACGTGTGTCTTGTTTCTTACCTAGTCTTTATCGGCCGACGTCTGGTTGGGGGCGGTCCCTGTCCGTCGGTCTCGGTCTTCCCGACCTTCCCCCGTTAGCGTCGGGGCCTCTTTGAAATGGATGGTTTGACGTTCGTCCGAAGAAACGATTCTAAAGACCCCTACGACCTGTCAGTGGCAGACGGAGTGTTCCCCACGGTCACCATGTTGGTTTTTTGACTCGTCGTCTCTGCCCTTTCCGCTGATCAGCGTCGCTGGCACGAGCGGTTTGTGGACTCGATGAGACTGGACCCTTCCCGTGTTTTGAGACTGGGTTGGTTTAGACGTGGAGACTCCCGATGGACTCGTGGTTTGGACTCACCGAATCTGGCCCCTCCACGTGCGTCGGATCCGGACCGGAGTCTACCAGGGACCGCCTCGTTATATCTCGGACTCGCCAAACACGCGGCGTTCGTCCCCGTCCGGGTCGCTCCGACTTTGTGACGTACGTGTGCTGTCATAATAAACAAACGTCGTAGGGAGGGAGGGGTGTCGCGTTGACTTGCTCACTCGGAATTTTTTTTTTTTTTTTTTTTTCACAGGTGGTGGCGGGGGGGACACAGTCCTGCCTTTAGTCTGTGACTTCTCTGGTCGTTTGTCTTCTTCAATTTGCCTCCTTTGACGGAATCTTCACTGGGGTGTGACGGGTGTGGTGGTCTCTTTCCCGGTCTATATAGAAATGATAAAAATGCTAGTAAGAAAAAAAAAAAGAAAAAGAAAAAAATTTTAAAAACAAGAAAACAAAAAACAACTACAACAACACACCAACAATAAGAAGAAAAAAAAAAGATTGAAAAATTTTAACAATTCAGGAGATAAAGAGGAAATTAAAAATAAAGGTATTGGATGATAATGACAAGTTTTTTTTTTCTGGGGTAAAAAGTTTCGTTTGCGGTATATATCAGATACACCCCAACAACAACAACAGCAAATTATTAAGAACACCGAAACAAAAAAAAAAAGAAGAAGAAGAAAAGGAATTATGACATAAAAACTTTTAGGTTGGAGATGAGAACTAAAAATTAGAAACGAAAAACCAAAAACAACAGTTAAAATATGGAAATTTTTGGGTTTGAAGTGATGGGTTAAAATGGACTCTCGTTCTGATGATGGAACTGGTGAGAGAGGAGGAAACCTGAGAGGAAAAAGAGGTGGTCCACCGGAGACAGAGAAGGGAGGGGGAATAGAAGAGATGGGTTGAGACACTTAGAGACACACAAGGTCTACCACCTCTTGTGGATTCCTTGACCAATGACCGACCTAGACAGAGAGAGGAAAAGTAAAGGGAGAAAATAGGAGGACCGGTGGAGACAGATGAAGGAGGGAGAGGAGAAGGGACATATTGAGGCACTTATGGAGACTCGCCAGGTCTGACACCTCGTGTGTATTCCTTCACTAATGACCGATTGAACGAGAGAGGAGAAAACTAGAGTGACGTAGAGTAAGGTCAGTGGAGATTGATGGGGGAGGGAGAAGAGAAGAGGTACATTGAGTCACTTGGAGAGACCCACAGAGAGTTACACCTCTTTGAAAAGTAGAAATTGGATCTACAAAATAGTAGCCACGACATATCTATCTCTTCAGAACTCCGATGACATTTTTATTTTGACTTTTGGTCTTCGTCCTCCGAGTTCAGGTTTAGGACTCTTGTAGTCTCTTGAGGACTTAGGTCCCTTGTATTTAGTTATCCTCGAGTAGTTTGTGGAGGTATCGATGTGACTTTGGTTCGTGGGAGGTTCCCGGTTGTTCAAGGTCTCGTTCTGTATGGTACGTTTAAGAGGTTGTTGTGTCCTTGTGTGGGGACTCGAAGTTATATGTCCGTCGAGTTTCAATGAGGTTTTGGTAACTGCAGAGTATTAGGTAATGACCGGTGAGGTAACGTGAGGTCTCTCTTCTTTGGGTCGAGGTGTGTGTTCTTGAGGTTGTGTTCGGAGGGATTGGTTCTTTGGAACTGTTCGGTGTCTATGTTGGGGTGAGTGTCACTCCTTCGAGGTATTATTTCTCTTGAGGTGTTTAATGGTCTTATATCTTTCCGGTGGGGTTTGCGTCGTTATATTGGTTCTACTTCTCTGTCTCCTTATGAGTCGTCCATTTCCTTGTCCTATTTACGGGTGGTTTAGTTTGTTTTCTCCTTCTCTATCCCTGAGATGGACTCTTTCTTAAGGCTTATAACTATCACTTTTACTAGGTTTTAGAACTTTAGTTTTACCTTAGTGTCTATTCATCGGACCTCTGTTCCTAACTCTTCTACGTTCTTTCCAAATTGTTCCTGGATGTTCTTCATTTTTTTTTTCTCAGTTATATATTACTTATTACGTTATTTACTCTAGTCTTTGTGAGACCTCCGTTGTTTATCATCTTATTGCCTCCGTCTTCTATCCTAATCACTTTATCTTCTATCTTACCATCTTTATTTACTTAGTCTCTCTTTTTTTCTTTTTGCTTAATTTTCTTTACTCCTGTTAGAGTCTCTGGAGGTCCTGTTATACTTTGCGAGGTTGTAAGCTTAATGTCCTCAGGGTCTTCTTCTTCTGTTTTTCTTTTAGGTACTCTTTTAGGAACTCCTCTATTATCAACTTTTGAAGGGATTTTACCCCTTCCTTTATTAGTGGGTTCAGGTTCTTTGGGTCTCTCAAGGTTTATCCTATTTGGGTTCCGTTTTGTGGGGTTCTGTGTATAATTAGTTTAATTGTTTCTAGTTTGTGTTTCTTGTTTATAATTTTCGTCGTTCCCTTTTTGTTGTTTATCGTGTGTTCCCCTAAGGGTATTCCTACTGTCGACTAGAAAGTTATCTTTGCGAAGTACGGTCCTCCCTTACCGTTCTGTTTCACTACTTACTTTTATTGGATGTCGGGTCTAATGACATGGGTCGTTCCTAGAGTAAGTTTATACTTCCTCTTTAGTTTTCGAAATGTCTGTTCGTTTTCGACTCTCTTAAGTCGTGGTGGTTTGGTCACGAGGTTGTTTACGATTTCCTATAAGAGATCTGTCCTTTGTGTTTTTCCCACATATTTGGGCTTGGGTTTTGTTATTTCATTCACCGTTGCCCTAGTATGAATAGTTATTAATGGAATTTGCATTTACCCAACTTACGGGGTTGGTTTTCCGTTTCTGACCGACTTACCCATGTTTTTGTTCTGGGGATATATCCGACGGATGTTCTCTGGGTGGAGTTTTGTTCCCTGTGTATGTCTGACTTTCACTTCCCGACCTTTTTCTATATAGTACGTTTATCTCTGGTTTCCTTTTGTCCTCACCGTTATGAGTACAGGCTATTTGTTTATCTGAAATTTTGTTTCCGACACTCTTCTCTGTTTCTTCCGGTGATGTATTACTAGTTTCCTAGTTAGGTTCTTCTTCTATATTGTTAACATTTATATATACCTGGGTTGTATCCTCGTGACGTTATACATTCTGTTTACGATTGTTAATACTTTTCCCTTTAATTGTTATTGTGTTATTATCACCCTCTGAAATTACGGGGAGAGTGTGGATACCTGTCTAGTTGATTTGTCTTTTAATTGTTTCTTTACGTTTGAAATTTACTATGTTATCTGGTCAATCTGGATTAACTATAGATATCCTGTAAAGTGGGGTTTTGTTACTTAAAGTGGAAAAAGAGTTCACGTGTACCTTCGAAGAGGTCCTATCTAGTGTAGGACCAGGTATTTAGATTGGAACTATTTAAGTTTTTATTAGCTTTAGTAAGGTTCATAGAAAAGACTGGTATTACGTAATTCTAATCTAGAGTTAATGTCCTCTTTTTGATACTTTTTAAGGTCGTATACCTCCGACTTGTTGTGCGAAGACTTATTGGTTGTTTAGTGTCTTCTTTAGTTTTTTCTTTATTTTTATACGTATCTTCGTTTACTTTTACTTTTGTGTTGTTGGGTTTTGGACACCCTGTGATATTTTCGTCACGATTCTCCTTTCAAGTATCGTTATGTCCGTATGGAGTTCTTTGTTCTTTTTTCAGTTTATTTATTGGATTGAGATGTGGATTTCGTTGATCTTTTCCTTCTTTACCTCTTGGGGTCTCAATCATCTTCCTTTGTTTAGAATTTTTAACCCCGTCTTTATTTACATTTTCTTTGTCTTCTCTGGTGTCGTTTTTAGTTGTTTCGGTTTTGGACCAAGAAACTTTCCTATTTATTTTAACTGTTTGGTAATCGGTCTGAGTAGTTCTTCGTTTCTCTCTTTTTAGTCTAGTTATTTCAATTTTTACTTTTACCCCTCTAGTCTTGTCTGTTGTGTCTTTATGTTTCTAGTATTCTCTGATGATAGTCGTTAATATACGGTTATTTTACCTGCTGCACCTTCTTTACCTGTTTAAGAATCTTTTCATGTTAAAAGGTTTTGACTTGGTCCTTCTTTATCTTTTAGAATTGTCTGGGTAGTGTTCGTGTCTTTAACTTTGCCATTAGTCTTTAGAAGGTCGTTTGTTTTCGGGTCCAGGTCTGCCGAAGTGTCGACTTAAGATGGTTTTTAAATCTCTTCTCGATTGTGGATAGGATGAGTTTGAGAAGGTCTTTTAACGTCTCCTTCCATTTGAAGGTTTAAGTAAGATACTCCGGTGGTAGTGGGATTATGGTTTTGGACCGTTTCTATTATGTTTTTTTCTTTTGATGTCCGGTTATAGTGACTACTTGTATCTACGTTTTTGGGAGTTGTTTTAAGATCGTTAGTCTTAGGTTGTTGTGTAATTTTTCTGGTATGTGGCACTGGTTCACCCGAAATAGGGTCCCTACGTTCCTAAGAAGTTATAGACGTTTAGTTAGTTACATTAAGTGGTGTAATTGTTTAATTTTTTATTTTCGGTATACTAATAGAGTTATCTACGTCTCTTTCGGAAGCTGTTTTAAGTTGTAGGTGAATACTATTTTTTTTTTTTTTGAGAGGTCTTTCGTCCTTATCTTCCTTGTATGGAGTTGTATTATTTTCGATATATATACTGTTTGACTGTCGTTTGTAATAGGAGTTACCACTTTTTAACTTTCGTAAAGGGGATTTCAGTCCTTATTCTGTTCCCACGGGTGAAAGTGGCGATGATAAGTTGTATCAAGACCTTCAAAACCGGTGTCGTTAGTCTCGTCTTTTTCTTTATTTTCCTTAGGTTTAACCTTTTCTTCTTCATTTTGAGAGTGACAAACGTCTACTGTACTAGGAGATGTACCTTTTGGGATTTCTGAGGTGGTCTTTTAATGATCTCGATTAGTTACTTATATCATTTCAACGTCCTATATTTTAGTTGTGTGTCTTTAGGGAACGTAAGGATATGTGCTTATTACTCTTTCATCTTTTTCTTTAATTCCTTTGTTAAGGTAAGTGGTAACGTTGCTTTTCTTATTTTATGAATCCTTATATAGATGGATTTCTTTGATTTCTGGATATATATCTTTTGATATTTTGTGACTACTTTTTTTAGTTTCTCCTGTGATTATCTACCTCTTTATATGGTACAAGTACCTAACCTTCTTAGTTATATCACTTTTACTCATATGCTGGGTTTCGTTAGATGTCTAAGTTACGTTAGGGATAGTTCGATGGTCGCTATAAAAAGTGTCTTGATCTTTTTTATTAAAGTTCTAAACATACCTTTATGTTTTTTGGAGCATTCGGTTTCGTTAGAACTCTTTCTTTTTACTTGACCTCCTTAGTTGAACGGACTGAAGTCCGAGAGGATGTTTCGGTGTCAGTAGTTCTGTCATACCATGACCGTGTTTCTGTCTGTATATCTAGTTACCTTGTCTTGTCTTTCGGGTCTCTATTTAGGTGTGTGTATACCCGTGGAATAGAAACTGTTTCCTCCGTTCTTATATGTTACCTCATTTCTGTTAGAGAAATTGTTCACCACGACCCTTTTGACCAGTTGGTGAACATTTTCTTACTTTGATCTAGTGAAAGATTGTGGTGTGTGTTTTTATTTGAGTTTTACCTAATTTCTAGATTTCCATTCTGGTCTTTGATATTTTGAGGATCTCCTCTTGTGTCCGTTTTGTGAGAGTCTGTATTTAGTGTCGTCCTAGGAGATACTAGGTGGAGGGTCTTAAGACCTTTATTTTCGTTTTTATTTGTTTACCCTAGATTAATTTTAATTTTCGAAGACGTGTTGTTTCCTTTTATATTCGTTCCACTTTTCTGTCGGAAGACTTACCCTCTTTTATTATCGTTTACTTCGTTGACTGTTTGTTGATTAGAGTTTTTATATGTTCGTTGAATACGTCGAGTTAAGGTCTTTTTATTTGCTGGGTTAGTTTTTTTTACCCGGTTTCTTGATCTGTAAAGAGGTTTCTTCTGTATGTCTACCGATTGTTTGTGTACTTTTCTACGAGTTGTAATGAGTAATAATCTCTTTACGTTTACTTCTGGTCTTACTCCATGGTGAAGTGTGGTCAGTCTTACCGACGCTAGGTTTTTCAGACGTTCGTTATTTACGACCTCTCCCACACCTCTTTTCCCTTGGGAGAACGTGACAACCACCCTTACGTTTGATCATGTCGGTGATACCTCTTGTCTCACCTATAAGGAATTTTTTAACGTTTATCTTGACGGAATACTGGGTCGTTAGGGTGACGACCTGTATGTGTGGCTCCTTTGGTCTTAACTTTCTCTGTGTACATGGGGTTACAAGTAGCGTCGTGACAAATATTATCGGTCCTGTACCTTTGTTGGATCTACAGGTAGTCGTCTACTTACCTATTCTTTCGACACCATGTATATGTGTTACCTCATAATAAGTCGGTAATTTTTCTTATGTAAACTTAGTCAAGATTACTCCACCTACTTTGACCTCGGCTAATATGTCTCACTTCATTCGGTCTTTCTTTTTGTGGTTATGTCATATGATTGTGTATATATACCTTAAATCTTTTTACCATTAATACTGGGACATACACTCTGTCGTTTTGTCTGTGTCTACACATCTCGCCTGTAAATCTGAGACTCTCTCTCCATCTCCTACCCTACTAAACCCTCTTACCGTAAGATTGTACATATGATAGTACATTCTTTGCTTAGCGGTCAGATACAAGCTACGTCCTATGTAGTACGAACCCCGACCACGTGCCCCTACTAGGTCTCTATACTACACCCCACCCTCCACCCTCTCCCCAAGTACAAACCCTTGAGTACATGTGGGCACCACCTAAGTACAGTTACATAACGTTTTGGTTATGTCATAACATTTCATTTTATTTCATTTTTATTTTTAAATTATTTTTTTATTTTACGAAAACGAGAGAAAGAATAGAGAAATAAGAAACTTTTGGTTCAACCGTAAACCCTGTAGAAAAATTTGAACAGTTAAATGTTCGACTAGTGGGTAAGTAAAATTCCTCAAAGTCGGTTACGGAATAAAGTTACTCGGGAAACAGAAAATTTTCACTTCAGGGAGTCAGCACGGGCTGAGAAACACTGGGGTTAACCTGTCATCGGACGTGGTTCGAGGAGACAGGTACCCTAAAAGGTCCGTTCTCATGACCTTACCCAACGGTAAAGTTCGGAAAGATTAACCTTTACAACTGTAGTTCTTATTAATCCCCCGACCTTAGTAGGATATCGTTAATTATTCTTAGAACAATTTCTAATCCTACTGACACTATATTCCTAACAGTTCCTCTATGTTCCATCTTTATTGAACAAGGGTCTATTAGAAAAGTCTTCAGTCTTGACTCTGGTTGATGTAGGTCTCAAATTAAAAGTCCTAAACCTGTACTCTAGTGGACACAGTTGAATTCGTGAAAAAGGTCCTTTAAAAATGGGTCCTTTTATTACGATAGTTTAATATTTATTGGTCTTTTAAGGGTTTTGAGTTAAACAAGTCGGTTTATTAACAGAGTGGGCTTGTCTGTCGATTGAATAGTTTATTTTTAAATTAATTCAGACTTAATTTGATGACCCTACTTTGGGTGTCGGGATATTTATAGAAATAGACTAGAGGGTGAAGAATCTAGAATAATTCTGACAGTTGTACAACAAGTGGAAAAAAACTTTATTGACATTATTCGAAACGAAACGAACTAGTTTTACAATAGGACTACCAGAAAAGTTCCCTCGTCCGTCAACCTTTAAGAATTCAAGACGAAGACCTCTCCTAACAATAAACCAAGATGTAACTGGACAGGATGTGTCCACTACGTATGTTATAGGTGACAGGTGGGAGACGGTAGGAGGGATAGAAGTCTCTCTGCAACACCCAGAGAAGATACGAGATCATGGTGACCCCTTTATGAGATAAAGATTTTGATACGCTCTAAATTAAAAATAATTGTATAGGACTGGTCTTTGACACTAAGGATGATAGAATGTTGTGAAAGAATAGAGACTAACGATGAAGATCTTTGATGTAAAGATTATCTTAACAGATTAAAATCCATTAAATTGATTAAAATCACACTGTGAAACCCTTATCTATTGTTGACTACATAGAAACTTACATTTATAAAGTTTTAAGAGACTGAGATAAAATAGGAACCTTACACAAGAGATATTTATCCGTTCCGTTATCCTGATGTTATAGACGGTAAGGTGATTTATAGTACCAACTAAATCGTCTAAACGGACTGTGTTCTAAGAAGAGTGTTCTCGATGTACATTAAAATATAGACTTAGAGTCACAAATAAATTTTCTTATTTGAAGGAATCATCACTAGATAGTGTTAATAATCCCAAGTTTCTGGTCTTGTGATCTCACACTTGAGGTCTAACGACGACGACGATTCAGCGTAGTCAGCGCAGGCTTAGACACGTTGAGGTATCTGCCGTCGGGTGGTCCGAGACAGTAGGGACCCTAAGAGGTCAGTTCTTGTGACCTCACCCAACGGTAAAGGAAGAGGTTACGCACTTTTACTTTTCACTTTCACTTCAGTGAGTCAGGACAGACTGAGAAGCGATGGGGTACCTGACGTCGGATGGTCCGAGGAGACAGGTACCCCAAAAGGTCCGTTCTCCTGGTCTCACCGAACGGTAACGGAAGAGGCTTGAGGTCTAATCGTCAGAGACTTAAGTTACGTAAAGTAAATGAAATGTGAGACTCCAGAATTATTCTAATTCTATTTCTCTGAAAGGTAAGGTTTACTGAAGGTTATTTTTATTAACTCTTTCAATAACACAAATTATACTGGATTTTTGGTCATTTCTTACCTGTCTGAATTTATTTATTTTCGAAACAGTCGACGTGAGTGAGTCCTACTGGTTTTTAAAGAACTTCCCGAAAGTACATCATTCAAGACCAGAAACCAACTATTTGTGTACATATAAAAGGTCTTTACTTTTACCTAACATCGTACACTATTTGACCCAAAATTCTATCACACTCATGTTATAAATATCTAAAATAAAAGATTTTACAATTTAATAAACATACTCTATGAATTTATTATAAATTTATAAATTATTTTTGACTAATTTAATATTCGAACCATTCGTACATATTGAATAAAATCTCTTTTACTAATTGTGAGTGTTACATATTATTTAAGATGTTTTTACCATACTTGTAAGTTTACATTTTATCCGTTTTATTAATGTAATCTTTGTATGTTTAACTTTATATTTACCAGTTATTACTATACTTTAATAAGATAAAACAATTGTTTATTTAGTAATTTTATAGTTAACCTATGTTGAAAAGTCGACAGTGTAAACATTTTAGAAAATTTTCAGACTATCATCGGTTATACTTACAAGTATGTGACTCCTACCTTCACAGTTGACTACGGTGAATTATTTTTACTCGTTAAACCATTACAAGTTCATAGGAACTTCATAGGAATTTATATGTAGTTCATTTCATAAGAATTTCTATAAGTGTGATTGTGTATTCATGTGTTACTATATCTTGATCCTATGAAAAACTTGGTGTCAGTAACACATTGTTTCACCGTACTTTATTTATGGGTATCTTTAAACTAAAAAAAAATTTTTTTCCTAGTAGGTGTGTTACCTAATGGACGTCGGTAATTTTATTACCGTATTTAGATGTATATGACTGTGATTCTGTACAAGTGTTAAATAACATTCATCTTCTGACGTACGATATTTCGTGTCACGAACTATATTAGAGTTAATCTGTTTTAATTATCATATTTCTCCATTCCTCAATCTATATCTCTATTTATCGGGAGACTTCTGATTAGTAGATCAAATTGTTACCATCAAAGACCTTTGTTTAACATTCTTGCTCCACCCTCCCCAAGTAAAAGACAAAATTTGTGAAGAAATAATAAATTTACTCGGATAAAATAATCAAAATATATTCTTTCTCTTTAAAGGTATGATTCTTATTTGTAAAACTTTAGAGAGAGACCGTTAATAGGTAAAGTATGACAGTGAATATATATAAACGGTCAATAAGAAACAAGTTTTTAACAGTAAGGATGGATAGGGTCTATAAGGTTACAAAGAGATCATGATGAAGAAACTTTTCCGGTCATCCTAATGAATGGTGAAATAAACCTTTAAGGATCATAGACTTAAAAACGAGAACTTAGGTGGTTCTTCCATTACACCTTTCATCCCTTTTCCGTTTTAATTGAGAGGTTTATGGATAAAAAGTCTCAATTGTTATCACGACTTAACTAGGACCTCTTTTCAAGAAATATTTTATGATATATATTTATAATATATATTTTGTCACAACATATAGTCTCTTCAAGTACTTACGGATAGTAAAGAAGAAACTAAATACTCTGAAACTCAAAACAAGTGGGTGAATCTCACCAATTTACGACGAGAACTTTTAAAGGTGGACTACTTCTTTTATGGTGGTCATGAGCCATATCACTGGGTAGTCCTAGTAATATAACCTTACCCACTTAAATTGAGTCTAATGGTAATATAGATGATGACACCCGTTCTTAGGAAAACTTCTTCACCTCATCGGTAGCATCAGTTGTTCTTAGACTTTATGTCATGAACCTACGTTAGAGTTTTTACTGTCTTACTTGAGACGAGTAAAGGTTCCGTTTGGTAAGTTATAATGTCATTAGGTTCAGATACGAGACTTGTCATTACGACTTCTTCGACTTCAACTTACCAAGATACTTCTGGATATTCTGGAAGATCTTGATTGTGGGGGGTTTTTTACAGGAAAAGTAATATCCCCACACCTTACGTTTTCATCCTTCAGTTCTCTATATACCTCTTTGTTCGTTTAAACCGGAACCTAATGTTTTTCTTCGTCCAGTTTCCGATTGTCTCAAAACGGTCCTCTTGCGTGATCAGTATCGTTTGTGAGAGAAGGTTGTTGTGTTCTCTTCTGAGATGTGTACTTGTAGTGGTATACCAGTTACACCTTTAGTCTAACTAATATAAGAAACATCGGTTTCTACCTCTTTGAGATATGTCATTTTTTTTTTTTTTTTTTTTTGTTCTGGTCCTCGACTGACACCGAGTCTAGTACTTGACGAATAACGGTTTAAGTCTGAATTTAACTTCTTTCATCCCTTTTGGTGATCTGGTAAATCTATCCTGGATTTAGTTTAGGGAATACTAATATGTCATCTGTTTATCTGAGTTTCCTAATCTAGACTATCTCATGGACTTCTTGCTACCTGTCTCCAAACACTGTAACATGTCCCCCGTCACTAGTTCTGGTAGGAGTTCTTTTTCTTTACGTTTTTCCGTTTTACCAACAGACTCCTCCGAAACGTTTATCGACTCTTTATTTCTCTTCGTTTTCCGTTTCCTCTTTTCCTTTCTATATGGGTAGACTTACGTCTCATTGTTTCTTATCGTTCCTCTCTATTCTTTCGGAAGGAGTCACTTGTCACGTTTCTTTATCTCCTTTTGTTGTCTTACCCTTTCTGATCTCTAGAGAAGTTATTTTAATCTCTATGGTTTCCTTAAAAGTACGTTTCTACCCGTGTTAATTCCTGTCTTTACTATACCTGGATTGTCTCCGTCTTCTATAATTCTTCTATACCATCCTTATGTGTCTTGATATGTTTTTTCTAGAGGTACTGGGTCTATTGGTGTTCCACCACTAGTGAGTGTATCTCGGTCTGTGGCACCTTACTCTCCAGTTCACCCGGAATCTTTCGTAGTGTTACTTACTTCGATCACCTCCACTACCTTATTGTTGACTCGATAAAGTTTAGGATTTTCTATTACGGTAATTTCACCACGTGAGCTATACGGTCTTTTAAACTTTTTAAGTCGTCACCGGTGTCCTGACCTTTACCAGACGAAAGAAAGGTTAAGGTTTCTTTCCGTTACAGTTTCTTACAAGTTTGTTGACGTGTCGACGTGAGAAGAGTGCGTGATCATTCCATTACGACTTTTACAAAGTTATTATGTACTTGGACTTGAAGGTCTACAAGTTCGACCTAAATCTTTTCCGTCTCCTTGGTCTCTAGTTTAACGGTCGTAGACAGCCTAGTAGTTTTTTCGTTCGCTCAAGGTCTTTTTGCAGATGAAGACGAAATAACTGATACGGTTTCGGAAACTGACCTAGTGTCGTTTGACACCTTTTAAGAATTTCTCTACCCTTATGGTCTGGTGGATCGGACGGAGGACTCTTTAGACATACGGTCAGTTCTTTGTTGTCAATCTTGACCTGTACTTTGTTGTCTGACCAAGGTTTAGTCCTTTCCTCATACAGTTCCGACATATAACAGTCGGAGAAATAAATTGAATATACGTCTTATATAGTACGTTTTACGGACCGACCTACTTCGTGTTCGACCTTAGTTCTGACAGTTCTCTTTATAGTTATTCGAGTCTATACGTCTATTGTCGCGGGATACCGTCTTTCGCTCCTTCTTGATTTCTCGGAGTATTACTTCCAATTTCTCCTCTCATTTTTTCAACAGAATTTCGAGTTGGAAGTCTTTTGGTTGTAGCCCCGTAGTCAGGGTGGTGAAGTACCGTTTATCTACCCCTTTGCTACCTTTGACTGTCTGAAATAAACCCCCCCCGAGGTTTTAGTGACGTCTACCACTTACGTCGGTTGTTTAAATTTTTTTTTTTGAACGAAGAACCTTCCTTTTAATACTGGTTGGATCTGTCGTATAACTTTTCGTCTCTGTAATGAAACAGTTGTTTCCAGACAGATGAGTTTCGATACCAAAAAGGTCATCAGTACATACCTACACTCTCAACCTGATATTTCTTTCGACTCACGGTTTCTTTACTACGAAAACTGGATACCATACCTCTTCTAAGAACTCTCAGGGAACCTGACGTTCCTCTAAGTTGGTCAGGAAGATTTCCTTTAGTCAGGACTTAAAAGTGACCTTCTTGACTATGACTTCGACTTTGAGGTTATGAAGCCGGTGGACTACACTTCTTGACTGAGTAAACTTTTCTGGGACTACGACCCTTTCTAACTTCCGTCCTCCTCTTCCACTGTTGTCTCCTACTCCACCAACTACAGTACTGGTTGAATTATTGTACTCAAACTCGTTCGAGATCCTCAACCACTACCTGTCCCTTCGGACCACACGGTGGTAGGTAACCCAGTGTTTTTCAGTCTGTATTGACTAGTTGACTTAACTTGACTCCTAGCGTACGAATGGTTTCGTTTGTTTTACGGTATTCGGGAAGTCGGAAATATCTTCTACTAATACCAGTCTGTAGGTTGTCCAAACTCAAATTAAGAGTCGAGAAGGTGCATTGTCGAGACACTTAACTCTGTTTAATACTTCGAAGAGTCAGAGGCGTAAGCTAGACATAAAATTATTATTATCATGGATGGAGTATCTCAATAAAATTACTAATTCATTCTGTTGTGTACGTTTACCAATCGTATCATGGACGTGTTTCTTTGTGAGTTTGATAACCCAGAATAACAAATATATGCCATGATATGACACGACTCAATGAGTCAGCACAGACTGAGAAACGCTGGGGCACCTGATATCGGGTGGTCTGAGGGGACAGGTACCCCTAAGAGGTCCGTTCTTATGACCTCACCCAACGGTAAAGGAGGAGGTCCCTTAGTTAACAGCTAAATAAAGGTACGATTTTTTATCGGATAAAATATCGGATGTAAAAGTAAGGTTAAGGTTTCTTTCCGTTACGTTTTCTTACGAGTTTGATGGCGTGTTAACGTGAGTAGAGTGTACGGTCATTTCATTACGAGTTTTAAGAGGTTCGGTCCGAAGTCGTTATGCACTTGGCACTTGAGGCACTACAAGTTCGACCAAAATCTTTTCCGTCTCCTTGGTCTCTAGTTTAACGGTTGTAGGCGACCTAGCACCTTTTTCGTTCTCTCAAGGTCTTTTTGTAGATAAAGACGAAATAACTGATACGGTTTCGGAAACTGGCACACCTAGTGTTATTTGACACCTTTTAAGACTTTCTCTACCCTTATGGTCTGGTGGACTGGACGGAGAATTCTTTAGACATACGTCCAGTCCTTCGTTGTCAATCTTGACCTGTACCTTGTTGTCTGACCAAGGTTTATCCTTTTCCTCATGCAGTTCCGACATATAACATTGGGACGAATAAATTGAAGATACGTCTCATGTAGTACTCTTTGCGACCCGACCTTCTTCGTGTTCGACTTTAGTTCTAACGGCCCTCTTTATAGTTTTTGGAGTCTATACGTCTACTGTGGTGGGAATACCGTCTTTCACTTCTCCTCGATTTTTCGGAGAACTACTTTCACTTTCTCCTCTCGCTTTTTCAACCGAATTTCGAGTTGTAAGTCTTTTGATTCTAGTACCGTTGACCATGGTAGTGAAGTACCCTTTATCTACCCCTTTGTCACAGTCTGAAATAAAAAACCCCGAGGTTTTAGTGACGTTTACCACTGACGTCGGTACTTTAATTTTCTGAGAATGAGGAACCTTCCTTTCAATACTGGTTGGATCTATCATATAAGTTTTCGTCTCTGTAATGAAACGGTTGGTTCCAGACAGATCAGTTCCGATACCAAAAAGGTCACCAGTACATACCTACACTCTCAACCTGACACTTCTTTCGACTCACGGCTTCTTTACTATGGAAACTTGACACCACAACCTCTTCTGAGAACTCTCAGGGAACCTGACGTTCCTGTAGGTTGGTCAGGTCAGGTAGGATTTCCTCTAGTCAGAGTCCCCAAGTAACCTTCCTGACTACGATTTCGACTCTGAGGTTACGAAACCGGTGGAGTACCCTTCTCAACTCAGAGAACTCAAAGGTTCTGAGTAACCTTTTCTGGGACTACGACCCCCCCTAACCCCCGTCCTCTTCCCCTACTGTCTTCTATTCTAGCGACCTACGTAGTGACCTACTGAGCTACCTGTACTCAAACTCACTTGAGACCCTCCACCACTACCTGTCCCCCCGGACCGCACGACACTAAGAACCTCAACGTTTCTCAGTCTGTGCTGACTCACTGACTTAACTGACTGACTTCACTATTTCTCTTATAATCTACCTTACTGGTAAGAATTACCTATTTCCCCTTGAGAGTTCACCCTACCACTTCTCTAACCACTCTGGAATATAAATCGTGGTCTCTTCCGTTACCGTGGGGTGAGGTCATGAGAACGGACCTTTTAATGTATCTACTACCTCGGACCATCAGACATCAGGTACCCCAGCCTTTCTCAGTCTGTGCTGACTCGTTGAAGTGAAAGTGAAAAGTGAAAGTACGTGACCTCTTCCTTTACCGTTGGGTGAGGTCACAAGAACGGACCTCTTAGGGTCCCTACCCCCTCGGACCACCCGACGGTAAATACCCCAGCGTGTCTCAGCCTGTACTGACTTCACTGAATCGTCCTCGTCGTCGTCGTATAAATAGTGTAGAATATAATTAGTAGGTTTTTTCTATCCTTTGTGTGTAAGTAATTTAGACGTCTACCATGATTTATATCGAGCGACAATTGAAAACTATCTCCTGTTGCAAACACATTTTTCCTGGGAAAGTCAATCTTTATTCCAGTATTTCACGGACTCTATACTGAGGGTTTGTTAGGTTTAAATAGTCCGATAATCGTAGTGTGTTACAATTGTGGTTGATGTAAAATAAAAGAAGAAGAAGACGAAAAAGGAGGAAAGTTAAAAAGGAATGTCTTACGAGTAATCCATGTCTAAACTTTTATATGTATTAATTTTTCTTGTTTTTACTTATCGAGAATAGTTGTAAAACAAGACATAAAGGTTCATATATTGTGTCAGTGATAGTACAAACGTTTACCTAACCAAAGAGATTAAAAATTAAAAATTATCGTAAGATAAAGAGGTAAAAGTCATTAGACACCGAAGGACGACGAAGTGGACTAGTTCGTGTCCGAGAAAGTTCCTTCGGTGAGTAATACCTACGAGTTTTAAAGAATAAGACCAATACAGGTATGTCAAGAGTCATCGACCTACTTGAGACTCTTTTCAGTCCGTCCACCTAGTCTCTCTCGTGTTTCCTCAATTGGTCATCTTCGTTCCACTGATGTAAAAGTCAAGACAACAAATTAGACATTTACACGGACGATTCACTGGAGTCCACACAGGTTGAGAAACGTTGGGGTACCTGATATTGGACGGGTCGAAGAGACAGTTACCCCTAAGAGGTCCGTTCTTATGACCTCACCCGACGATAAAGAATGAGACCCCCTAGAAGGGTCCTTAGTTTGGACGAAACCGTTCATCCAATAAATGGTCATCACAGTGGACCCCTCGGGTTTTATGTATAATGTATAATTTTATCGGTCTCTTGAGTTAGTGTAAACTCAAGTATGTACTTGAAATATTCTTTCTTGTTCATAAAATTAGAATAAAGTGGTAAATTTTAAAAAAGTAAAAATAAAATTTTAACACCATTTTATATATATTTGTAAAAATAATAAAACCGGTAAAAGTTCACATGTCGAGTCACGAAAAGTCATGTAAATGTGACGACACGTAGGTAATGGTAGTAGGTAGGGACTTTGAGTTAAATAGGACGTTTATATTTTATGAAAAACCATTGAGAGGTAGGTAGAAGTGAGGATAGGAACCGGTGGTGGCAAAGTAAAAGACAGAGATACTTAAACTGATGAAATCCATGGAGTACATTCACCTTATATGTAATGAACTGGGAAACGTTGATCGAACAAAGTGAATAGTCGTACAAAAGTTCAAAGTAGGTACAACATCGTAAAAAGTCTTATAGGAAGTAAAACCTCCGACTTAATGTAAAGAAACATACATATCTGGTGTAAAACAAATAGGTAAGCAGGTAAGTACCCGTAAATTCAACGAAAGTGGAAAGTCGATAATACTGATTACGACGACACTTGGACCTAGATCAGGTACGAAAGTCAAGAAAACTTATATATATGGGTCTTCACCTTAACGACCTATTGTACTATTAAGACAAAAGTTAAAAACAACCCACTGACATGGTAAAAGGTTTCATATACATGGTAAAATGTAAGTACGATGGTCACGAGTTCTCAAGGTTAAAAGAAGATTGTGAATAAAAGATAAAAATATTATTGATAGAATTACCCATTTTGAAATAAAGTGAATGTAAACTGACGTAAAAGTAACTCAATATTAATCGTGTGTATGATTGATGTAATCCAAATCTACATGTTGTATCGTTAAACTATATAAACATATAATACTTTACTAGTGACGTTATTTTTCAATGGTAAGTAGTGGTATGTTTCGACAACGTTATGATAACTGATATAAGAGATACAAATATAATGTAGGGGACTGAATGTATAAAATTCCAACCTTCAAACTTGGAGAATTAATTGAAACGAATAAAACAGGTAAGGAGGTAGTGGAAAACAGACTGTTGGTGGTCAAAGACAAAGATACTAAGATAGGTACTCAGCCAAAGAGAAATCAAACAAGGAAAAATGAAATGTTATAACATCACCCAAAACGGTATGTAACTATACTTAGTCGGTACCCACATGTACACAAGAGGTAGGACTTTGGGGGAAGGTGGAGGAAGGAGTAGGGTAGGGAGTCCCAGTAGGGTCACGAGGTCGGGACTCGTGTAACAGAGTACGTAGCTTGGACCTGACCCCTAGACAAAGTGTATACTATTATACGTACAAAGTTACAATAAGAGAATTTAGTAGGGTGGGAGCGGATGAGGGTGTCTCAGGTGCTCTGACAAGATATGTAGACACAGAGGAAACGACAAATCTATGGTGTATATTCACTTCAGTACATCATGAACGAAAAGAGACAGATTGAATAAAGTCAATTGTATTATGGGAAATCTACTACAAAATAGTAGGGAGTTCAGAAATTGTCTTTAACGACATATACATCCATATCTAAGTTACACAGACACCCTCTCCATTCGAGTCCCAGAAGGATACGGGGGTAGAATCTCAAGAGAACTACCATAAAAATTAAATTTCAACTTTTTGGTACTAATAATCTGTACAATCAAAAACAAAGGTAAAGTTCTTTCTTGTTGACGATAAATATTTTAGTATTAGAACATCTAATAAAGACCTTTTACTTCAAGGATTAGTGATAAGTAACGTTCTCTCTTCATCTAAACGTAAAGGGACACACATACGCAACAAGTCGGTACGGGTTGAGAAACGTTGGAGTACCTGACGTCGGGTAGTCCAAGGACACCGGTACCTCTAAGAGGTCCGTTCTTATGACCTCACCCAACGGTATGGGACGAGGTTCCCTTGAAGGATGGGGTTCCTAGCTTGGGTCCAGAGGGTGTTACGTCCGTATAAGAAATGGTAGGTTCGGTGGTCCCTTCGGGTATAATACTTTGCTTAATTCTTAAGAAGGGTTAAGAAATATGAAAGGTAATTTTATAATATAACCTAAATCTTCTTGTGATTTAAAAACGTTTCTGTTTTTTTCTTAAACGTTTCCTATTTTATACAGTTGGGTGGCAACAAAGGTATGACTGGAACACAAGACATGAGAACTCAACTGGTTTTTGTAGTGTCGATGAAGAGAATCACTAATCTTTGTACTTTTAAATATTAATTTATAAAATTTAGAAATTTGTTTTTCTTAAGTGTCTTTTTGAATCCATGTCCTTTACAAAACAAATAATGTACAGGATGAAAATAAGTGACGGTTTGTCGTCGTTTGTCTTACATTCGTTTTCTTTATTTATTATGTGGTCTTTTATTTTGTTATTCGAACTACTTTAGATAAAACAAAGAGAGATAATAATGGATTGTTATGTCTTCGTGTTAGTAGAGGGTCAATGAATTCGTAGGGAAAGAAAAGTTCCGGCCAGTACTATTCGGATATACGATACGTCCATAACTGACGTATGATGACTTGTTTCCTCATTTCTCTTGTAATTAGATTATGTAAATCGATTATGAATATAGTAAATCTACATATAGTTAAGAATCCCTCTTCATCATGTCACACTGTAATAATCTAACGGTTCGTGTATTTTAGAGAGTGAATAAAGTCACTAATATTCGGTGAGGTTTTCTGTGGACGTTAACGACTGTCGTCTCATGTTTCTTTTTCTCATTCTCAGTTTATCCTTCGAAATTTATCTTGATAGGAATAGGTAGTCTACGGTCTATCTTACTTTTGGTGTCAGTGTCTTTTGATTGGTTTGACTAGTGTACCTAGTCTCGGAACAGATTGAGTTACTCTGATACTCGGTACGGCACGTCCCGGTGGGTTCTGTCTATCCAGTACCACCTCTCAAGACTGTTTTACACCAGATGACTTCTTCCCTTACCGTTTGGTGAAATCAGAAGAACGGAACTCTTGGGGTACTTGTCATACTTTTCCGTTTTTCTATACTGTGACTTTCTCCATAAGGGGTCCAGCCATGTACGGGTCATACAATTACGTGGTCTCACCTCTTTATTACGGTCTTTCTTACTTCTCTACCTCGGTTTCACTTTTGTTACGGGTCAAGACCTACACTGACCACTACCTTCAGTTAAAATTATAATGTATCCTTAGACCTTACAATACAGATACTTAATTGCATTCTACCTTCACCAGTGTGTCTTCTACCGTTGTCACTTGTAGTTGTAAAATCCTCAGTCACTTGATTTTCCCTGACTTTATCCACTTAAATTGAGTCTACTGGTAATATAGATGATGACACCCGTTCTTAGGGACTCTTCTTTACCTTATCGGGAGTATCAGTTGTTTTCTCAGACTTTACGTCATGAACCCACGTTAGAGTTTTCGTTGTCTTACTAGAGACAAGTTAAGGTTCCGTTTGGTAAGTTGTAGTGTCATTAGGTTCAGATACGGGGTTGTGATTACGACTTTTTCGACTCCAATTACCAAGATACTACTGGATGTTCTGATATCTTGAGTGTGGTCTTTCTCTACATTAAAATTAGTGTCCCCTGACCTTACGTTTTCATCCTTCAGTTCTCTATGGACCTCATTGTACGTTCGAACCGGAACCTCTTGTTTTACTTCGTCCCGTTTCCGATTATCTCAAAACGGTTCTCTTGTGTGACCAGTATCGTTTCTGGGACGAGGTTGTTGTGTTCTCTTCTGAGATTTGTACCTGTAGTGACTACCAGTTATAGCTTTAGTCTGAGTAATGTAAGAGACGTCGGGTTCTATCTCTTTGAGATATGTTAGTCGTTTTTGTTCTGGTCCTCGACTGGTTCCAGTCTAGTATTTGAGGAATAACATTTTAAGTCTAAGTAACTTTTTTTATCCCTTTTGGTGATCTGGTAAGTCTATACTGGATTCCGTTTAGGGAATGCTAATATGTCACCTTCACTGTTTGTCTAACTTCCCTAATTTAGACTATCTCTCACGGACTTCTTGATACCTACTTCCAAACACTGTAACATGTCCTCCGTCACTAGTTCTAGAAGGGGTTCTTTTTCTTTACGTTCTTTCGTTTTACCGATAGACTCCTCCGGAATGTTTATCGACACTTTTCTTCTCTTCACTTTCCGTTTCCTCTTTTCCTTTCTATATGGATAAACTTACGTCTCAAGGTTTCTTATCGTTCTTCTCTATTCTTTCGGAAAGAGTCACCAGTCACGTTTCTTTATCTCCTTTTGTTGTCTTACCCTTTCTGATGTCTAGAGAAGTTCTTTTAATGTCTGAGGTTCCCTTATCAAGTACATTTCTACCTGTGTTAATTCCTGTCTTTACTATACCTGGATTGTCTTCGTCTTCTATAATTCTTTCCACCGTTCTTATGTGTCTTCTTGATATGTTTTTTCAAGTAGTACTGTGTCCGTTAGTGCTCCACCACTAGTGAGTGCATCTCGGTCTGTAGGACCTTACACTTCAGCCCCCCACCCCCCCTGAATCTCTCGTAGTCTCACTTGGTTCGATCACCTCCACTACCTTATTGTCAACGACGACCACGACGACGATTCAGCGAAGTCAGCACAGACTGAGACACGTTGGGGTATCTACCGTCGGGTGGTCCGAGGGGGTAAAGAGGTCTGTTCTTGTGACCTCACCCAACGGTAAAGGAAGAGGTTACGTACTTTCACTTTTTACTTTCACTTCAGCAAGTCAGTACAGGTTGAGAATTACTGGGGTACCTGACGTAAGATGGTCCGAGGAGGTAGGTACTCTAAAAGGTCCGTTCCCATGATCTCACCCAACGGTAACGGAAGAGGTTCCTTATTGTGAACTCGATAAAGTTTAGGATTTTCTACTACGACAATTTCACCACGTAAGTTATATGGTCTTTTAAACATTTAGAGTCGTCACCGGTGTCATGACCTTTACCAGTCAAAAGTAGGGTTATGGTTTCTTTCCGTTACGGTTTTTAAGTTTGTTAACGTGTTAACGTGAGTAGAGTGTACGATCGTTTCATTGCGACTTTTAAGAGGTTCGTTCCGAAGTGTACTTTGCTCTTGAAGGTCTACAAGTCCGCCCTAAAATTTTTCCGTCTCCTTTGTCTCTAGTTTAACGGTTATAGGTACCCTATTACTTTTTTCGTTTTGTTAAGTTCTTTCTGTAGATGAAGACGAAATAACTTTTGTGGTTTCGAAAACTGACACAAGTCAATTCAAGTCAACGAGTCAGCACAGGCTGAGAAACACTGGGGTACTTGACGTCGTGCGGTCCGGAGGGACAGGTAGTGGTGGAGGACCCCAAATGGGTTTGAGTACAGGCAACTCGACCACTACGGTAGGTTGGTGGAGTAGGAGACAGTAGGGGAAGATGAAGGACGGAAGTTGGAAAGGGTCGTAGTCCCAGAAAAGTTTACTCATCGAGAAGTGTAGTCCATCGGTTTCATAACCTCAAAGTCGAAATCGTAGTCAGGAAGGTTACTTGTGGGCCCTGACAGAGGAAATCCTACCTAAGTAACCTAGAGGAACGTCAGGTTCCCTGAGAGTTGTCAACTTTTCATAGTTAAGAAGTCATGAGTCGAAAGAAATATCAGGTTGAAAGTGTAGGTATGACCTTTTTGGTACCGGAACTATCTACCTGGAAACCACTGTTTCATTACAGAGACGCAAAATTATACGGCAGATCCAACCAGTATTGAAAGGAAGGTTCCTCATTCACAGAAAATTAAAGTACCGACGTTAGTGGTAGACGTCACTAAAACCTCGGGTCTTTTTATTTCAGACAGTGACAAAGGTGACAAAGGGGTAGATAAAGGGTACTTCACTACCCTGACCTACGGCACTAGAATCAAAAGACTTGTAACCTGAAATTCGCTTCCAAAAGGGAGAGGAGAAAGTGAAAGTAGTTCTCCGAAAAATCAAGGAAAAATGAAAGACGGTATTCCCACCACAGTAGACGTATAGACTCTAATAACTAAAAAGAGAACCGTCAGAACTAAGGTCGAACATCAAGTAGGTCGGGTCGTAAAGAGTACTGTATGAGACGTATATTCAATGTATTCGTCCCACTGTTATATGTCGGAACTGTATGAGGAAAAGGATAAACCTTGGTCAGAGAACAAGGTACAGGTCAAGATTGACAACGAAGGACTGGACGTATGTCTAAAGAATTCTCCGTCCAGTCCACCAGACTATAAGGGTAGGGAAAGTCTTAAAAGGTGTCAAATAACACTAGGTGTGCCAGTTTCCGAAACCGTATCAGTTATTTCGTCTTTATCTACAAAAAGACCTTGAGAGAACGAAAAAGGTACTAGGTCGTCTACAACCGTTAAACCAGAGACCAAGGAGACGGAAAAGATTTTGGTCGAACTTATGGACCTTCAAGTGTCAAGTGCATGACAACTTCAGACCGAACCTCTTAAAACTCGTAATGAAATGATCGTACACTCTACTCCCGTTAACACACCATCAAACTCGTAAGAAACCGTAACGGAAAGAAACCCAACCTTACTTTTAAGTGGAAAAAGGTCAGGACACCGGTGACGACTCAAAAGGTTTAAACGACCGTATAACTCACGTCGTGAAAGTGTCACAGTAGAAAGTCCTAAACTTTATCGAGTTGACCTTAAGGTAGTGGAGGTGATCGAACCAAGTATCACTACGAAGGATTCCGGGTGAACTCAAGTGTAAGGTCCTACAGTCCGAGATCCATTCACTAGTGTGGTAACACTAACAGACCCAGCACTTCTAGAAAAAACATGTCAAGAAGACATACGAGAACGGTGGAAAAGAATTATAGAAGACGAAGAAAATCCAAGTATGGTAAAGACAGGAAACGACTCGGGTAGAAAAGTATTTTACAAGGGAGCCATAGTGATTAATAGGACTTCTCTAGAGATCAGAAAGGGTAAGTTGACAAAAGGAGATAAAGAAACGTAACTAAGGACTTCTTCCGAAAGAATAGAGAGGAACGATAAGAAACCTTGAGACGTAAGTTTAACTATATAGAAAGGAAAATAGGAAACGAAAAGTGAAGAGAAGAAAAGTGACGACAAAAAGTGAGTCTGTCGGTAAAACGAAAAAAACGTAAAGAAAAAGAAACCCTACCAGAATTAGGTACAGTACTTGGAAGTAGGCATCAAGTAGTCCGTGAGACAGATAGTATAGATCAGGGAATTTAGGTAAAGTGTGAAGGTGACATATTAACATTCCCTAAACTAAATCCAGTATGGACTTCCCAGATTACCAAAAGGGGTGAA
This sequence comes from Capra ibex, assembly GCA_006410555.1. Lineage (NCBI taxonomy): Eukaryota > Metazoa > Chordata > Mammalia > Artiodactyla > Bovidae > Capra > Capra ibex. The sequence continues at coordinate 90,570,301 of SJYO01016970.1, forward strand.
AGAAGTTAAATTCAGACTTAAACTTTTATTCCTCAAGTACTAGACTCAGTGTCAGGCGAGGGTCAGAACAAAAACGACTGACATATTTCACAGAGGTAGAAACCGATGTTTCTTAGATTAGTTAGACTAAAGTCACAACTGGTAGACCACTATAGGTACACATCTCAGAAGAGAACACAACAACCTCCTCCGACAAACGACATGGTCACTTAAGAGAACCGTTTTGAGTTAATCGGAAACGGGACGAAGTAAGACATGAATTTCCGGTTTAAACGGACAGTGAGGTCCTCAAAGAACTAAGGATGAAAACGTAAGGTGTGGGGATATTACTTTTCCCGTAGAGAAAACCGACAATCAAGATTTTTCCAGAACATCCAGAAGTATCTTGGAAAGTTGAAGTCGAAGAAGTCGTAATGACGAGACCCGTATCTGAACCTAATGGTACTATAACTTACCAAACGGAACCTTTAATCATCTCAAGTAAGACAACAAAAACTTTAACGTAGGTTTATGACGTAAAGCCTGAGAAAACAACTGATACTACCGATGAGGTAATGAAGATTGCCTAAGGATGGGTGTGATCATCTATATTACCAGATGGTAGTTATATCTATAACTGGCACACTTAGTGTTGTTTGACACCATTTAAGAATTTCTCTACATTATTGTAAAGTGGAACGGACGGAGGACTCTTTAGACATACGGTCAGTTCTTCGTTGTCAATCTCGACCTATAGCTTGTTGTTTAAGAAAGGTTTAACTTTCTCCTCATTCAGTTCCGACATACAACAGTGGAAAGAATAAATTGAATATACGTCTTATATAGTACGTTTTAGGACTCAACCTACTTTGTGTTCGGCCTTAACTCTAACGGTCCTCTTTATAGTTATTGGAGTCTATGCGTCCACTGTGGTGGGAATACCGTCTTTCGTTTCTTCTTGATTTCTCGGAGAATTACTTTAACTTTCTCCTCTCACTTTTCGACCGAATTTGGAGTTGTAAGTCTTTTGATTCTAGTACCGAAGACCAGGACAGTGAAGTACTGTACATCTACCCTTTTGTTACCTTTGTCACTCTCTCAAATGAAACTCCCCCGAGGTTTTAGTGACGTTTACCACCGACGTCGGTACTTTAATTTTTTGTGAACAAGAAACCTTCTTTTCAACACTGTTTAGATCTGTGATGAACCGGCTGTTTCCAGACATATCAGTTTCGATACCAAAAAGGTTATCAGTACATACCTACACTTTTAACCCGGTATGTCTTTCGATTCGTGACTTCTTAATTACGAAAACTTGACACCACAACCTCTTCTGAGAACTCTCAGGAAACCTGACGTTCCTCTAGTTTAGTCAGTTAGGATTTCCTTTAGTCAGGACTTATAAGTAACCTTTCTGACTACGACTTCGACTTCGAGGTCATGAAACCGACTGTCTACGTTTTACTGAGTGAACTTTTCTGGGACTAAGACCCTGTCTAACTTCCTTCCTCTTTTCCCTCTACTGTCTCCTACTCTACCTACCTACAGTAGTGACTCAACTACTTGTACTCAAATTCGTTCGAGACCCTCAACCACTACCTACCTCTTCCGACCACATGACGTCAGGTACCCCAACGTCTCAGTCTGTACTGAATAACTGACTTGACTTGACTTGACTATCAGTTACTTGTGTAGTCATTTCTCTTTCATAGATTAAGAGGTCAACGACGGTTCTAATTCCTCTAAAATTCTAGAACTGAAAACGAAGAATTACTTTTAACTACAAACCGAACGAAATGAATTCAATGATCAGAATTAAGATTCGAAAGTTCAGATCCCATTTTGATATCAGAGGAAGAAAGACGTCACCTTGGTTGTATACACCGCGTACACCCTAAACACTTATTACGTGAAACAACCCGGTTGTCGGAGTTACGGTCGGATTAACAAGGTTCATCACCAAACAAAGAATTACTTGTAAGGCGTTACGTTAACAACATCTTTTATTAGTAATAAAATCCTGTCTACCGTTTCACCGTTCTACCCCTTTACCAGGTATATTAAGACTGAGAGTTAGAACTCAAACTACTTCCTATTCTTAAACTTATGAGGCCCTCCACATAAATATGTCGAGACTTAGTGGGTGAATAACGAGTCGTTAAGTAAGAGAAAAGGAATTTATTACGTTTGAAACGGATGCCCCGACTTTTTCATTTACTGTTACAAATATGAAATTGATTAATTTATGAAACTCATTACGGTTTCGTACCAATACAAAAAAGGGAGACACATACATACAAGATTTAAGACTTTACGTTCTCCCTTTTTATTTTGACCTTCAGGTCTATTCATATAAAAATTTTAATTGTGTATTTATTGAGTTGGTAGACATAAAAAATTTAATTTACACTTATCGACACAAAAAAAATAAAAGTGAAAACAAGGACATCGACATCTAGATATACGTTAATAGTATATACATACGTAAAGTTCGTGTACGGAAAGACCCTGATACTCGTATACCTGTACTTTGAATTACACTATTACTTTTAGAAACCGTGTGACGTAGTTATTTTTATTGAAAAATTTATTCTGATTAAAAATTAAATAGATAATAAGATAATGAATAATAATAGTTAGTAAACAGAAAACCAAGTTAGGAGATGATTTTATATGTTATGATGACTTTAAGAAAAAGTGCACTGTAACTTTGGAGTGGATTGGTTCGAAATCCCTTTAATTACTAACTAGTATAGTCCTTAAAATTTCCGTTCGAGTCATTTCCTAATTCCTTCAAAATACATTTTTATACACTTTCGTTTACATGAAAAGAAGATTCACTAAATTAAGACACACACTTATTTTGTCAATTTACGAAATGTACCGATATTTCTGAAACCTGACGGGTCAGAGATGTACCGAGATGTAGGAGTTAAATATGTTCGAGAAGAGGAGGGAGTGAGTGTAAATAACAAGGAAGTTTAATAACAGAAGGATCGGACGTTTATATTTGACGGGAAAAAAAGGTCACCAGTACATACCTACACTCTAAACCTGACACTTCTTTCGACTCGCGGCTTCTTAACTACAAAAACTTGACACTACAACCTCCTCTAAGAACTCTCAGGGAACCTGACGTTCTTTTAGGTTGGTCAGGTAAGATTTCCTCTGACCAGGACCCACAAGAAACCTTCTTTACTACGATTTCGACTTTGAGGTCATGAAACCGGTGGAGTACGTTTCTTAACTGAGTAATCTTTCCTGAGACTACGACCCTCCCTAACCCCCGTCCTCCTCTTCCCCTGCTGGCTCCTACTCTACCGACCTACCGTAGTGGCTGAACTACCTGCACTCAAACTCACTTGAGACCCTCAACCACCACCTGTCCCTCCGGACCGCACGACGTTAAGTACCCCGGCGTTTCACAGCCTGTACTGACTCGCTGACTTGACTTGACTTGACTTGAAAGAATCTTAAGTGAGGATACGGGGTTTAAATATTAATAACTGTGTATCAAGTGTTGAGTTTTAGTTGACAGTGAGAGATCCCTGAAGAAAGGTATTGGGATTTTTACACAAAACAAAGGGGACAAACTATAAGGGTACTGTAATACACTTAAAGGACGTTTCGTGAATAATATCAATTTTAATCTGAGTATCAACAAACCGATAAACTAATTATCGAGAAGGGAGAAAACCTATGTCTCAAGGTGTTCCTGTCTTTTGGTCAAAAAAGAACGGGTGGTATAACAGGGGTTATGGAAAGTTCCTCCGTTATTGATAAGAATCTTATTTACTCGTTTATCCACTTAGTCACAACTATTTACAATACTTCTCTTATTTGTAAATTCGATTTTGTTATTCTTTTTATTATAAAAATATCTCAATTTAGGGTTGAGAGTCGTAAAAGAAAAGAAAAGATGAGTTCTACAGTTCAACGTAAAATGTTTGGACGTATTTTCTTTTTTTTTTACCTTTTACTTTTTTGTTTTCTTTTTAACCCCCTATACGATATACATATACATTTGTCCTTTAATTAGAAGTAAACAACACCCGATAAATGATCCTTGTACGAAAATGACTTGATCCCCTTAAGTAATGTATCGCCAAAAAAGGGATACGAAAGATATTACTTGGTCTTTTACAGACGTTCACTTTCATCCACTGAGAACGTTTGGGTCGACATTAGACCTGGTAGGACTACTGTCGCTTAATAAGAGAACGATTTCGTAAAATAGTGGTGACGACTTTTATACAAAGACTGATCCTACTTTATAGAGGAAAACGAGGTTAAAGGGGGTTTTACGAGTTTAATCTGACCCATGTATAAAAGTTAATGTTAATTTAAGATCACAATATTAAGCGGACGATCTGATTCCCAAGAATGATTGATGTTATTTTAATTACTCGACCTTTACGACGACATCGAACCTAACATTTCCCGTACGACTTCCCCATACTTGTGTCCACGAGTATCACTTGTCGTCGGACCGGGTAAAGATCTACCCTTTATAAACACTTGTGTACTCAATCGACGAGTCGTACTTGTAAAGGACTTCTCATAACCAGAGTGCGACAATTATCAAAGGATGACACCCGAAGGTTGATAATTATTGGATCTTTCGAACACGTTTTACTACTAAGAGTCGACTAAACCAACGAAGTCGTTTGTAGAGTCTATTAAGACTATGATCAGTCACAAGATACCTGATGTAGAAGGTTCGTGTGACAGGACACCCTAATACAAGGTTGAGGAGTCGTATGTGTTTTACCTTGGACACCGACTGAGGATAACCTGAGGGATCAGACAGTGAGTGGGACGAAGGAAAGGTTGGATGAACGATCAGGACCTCTCACGATTGAAATTGTGACTCCGACAAACTATTGAAAACGGAAAGAAGTGTCAAAAGGAGAAGAAACTGACTGGAATTGGTGGAAACGGTATAACTCCAGGTTAAAAGTTCCGAAAATATCTACAGTTGAGAAAAGATTTTGTAGTCTCGTGGTGGGAAGAGACACATTTGGGTTAGATGTGGTGTCTCATTTCTCTCTTCTATCTGTTGTACGTCCACCTGGAAGAGGTAGGGTATAGATACCGTTAGTATTGGTTAACTAGTGTAAAAGCTGAGTCAAGGTTTGGGAAGATTTGGCACGAGAGTTTCGATAGTGGATGGACACTCCAAACCTCCTATTTTTCTTTATACAACCGGTAAGACCGATAGTCAAAACTTTTAATAATAATAATATAGACATGATAAGGTATTATAATTAAAAAAATATATGTACAAAGGATGATCTGTCTTTGTACCTAGTACGAAATAGAAATATATGGTAGTTGAGGACAGGATCATGGACCGTGCTTCATCCGGATGTTATTTACAAACTTATTACTCGAGTATTAACTTACTATGACAAAAGAACTCCTTCTATTTCTAAAAGACACAAGTGGGAGAAAATCAAGACGAGAAAATAGGAATTCTAATATCAAAGTGAGTTATTTCAGAAAAAAAAATAAAACCAGATAAACGTACCGAACACTCTAAAATCAAGGGCCTGGCACCTGACTTTAGATCGGGTACCGTCACTCTCGAGTCTGGGGATTGGTGACTTTTTGATTCCTTAAGGGTCATTCCATAAATATTAGTAACTTAACTGTCATTTTCGATCTATATCGAATCAGACAGACTCTTTACAAAATTAATATAGTAAACATACAGTACTTCTAGGGACGACGACGGCGATTCAGTGAAGTCAGCACAGGCTGAGACACGCTGGGGTCTCTGCCGTCGGGTGGTCCGAGGGGGCAAGGACCCTAAGAGGTCCGTTATTGTGACCTCACCCAACGGTAAAGGAAGAGGTTACGTCCTTTCACTTTCACTTCAGGGAGTCAGCACAGGCTGAGAATCGCTGGGGTACCTGACGTCGGGTGGTCCGGGAGACAGGTACCCTAAAAGGTCCGTTCTCATGACCTCACGCCACGGTAACGGAAGAGGCTATAATCGTCATATAATCGACCAATAAGTAAATAGTTTCCAATCAAAGTTTCTTCCTCTTCCGTTACCGTGGGGTCAGGTCATGAGAACGGACCTTTTAGGGTACCTGCCTCCTCGGACCACCCGACGGCAGATACCCCAGTGTGTCTCAGCCTGTGCTGACTCGCTGAAGTGAAAGTGAAAAGTGAAAGTACGTAACCTCTTCCTTTACCGTTGGGTGAGGTCACAAGAACGGAACTCTTAGGGTCCTTGCCCCCTCGGACCATCCGACAACAGATACCTCAGCGTGTCTCAGCCTGTGCTGACTTCGCTGAATCGTCGTCGTTGTCGTCGTCGTCAAAGCTTCTTATCGTGACATCAAAAAGGATTTCGTGGTCCTCTAAGTAAGAAACCCCCTTTTTCTTTAGAGAAATACATACCAGAACTAATAGTGGGAAGTCAAAGGATTTTGAGACAAGTAGAAAAAAAAAAAAAAAATTGAAGTAGGGGTAAATAAGACAACCAAATTGTTTACGAGACTTAACTCGTAAGTTCAAATTGGAGAAACAGATCATCCTTTACGTTGTCACTCTCTGACCGTATAAAGTTTTACGAGAATGAATTTTTTAAATTTTTAGAGTCTTAATATTAACGGTTCTTCTAACTACACCCAGGAGTTTCTCCATCGTACTATGTACTTATTTTGACTCCCCGAACCCTCTTTACATGCTACTTCATTCATGTTCTAACAAATAATATCGTTACCGAATTTGTCGTTACTGACGTTTGTTGATTTAAGAATTATTCTCACTCGACCATTTGTCTAATACTATGTAGTTACATTTTCAGATTCATGGGTATTATTTTTTGGTTTCTCAATAAAAAAGATTGGACTATAACTTTTAATCATTGGAAAAAAATTTTCGTCCAACATCCCCTTACATATAAACTACTGTCAAACACAAAATTTTCCTCGTTAAAATATACGTGTAAATATTGAAAAACGAATAATTACGAATGTCTAAAAGAAAATCCTGTGTAGACTTAGACGAGTTTAACTAATGATTATAAATCTTTAACTTGTCACTTTAATATTTTGAAGATTTTTTTAGTCGTTTACGTCAAAATTTTTAATAATCAAAGTAATATTTCTTATACCTGTGGTCTGAAAGGGAACCCAAACCTTCAACCTAGGTGACGAACATCCTATTCACTTGAACTCATCAAAGTGAAACACCTAGTCTCAGACCTATTACCCTGATTTGATTGCGAATGAGGTGTAAAAAACCCTTCCCCTCCCTGAAGGGTCCACCGTGATCATCATTTCTTGGGTGGACGGTTACGTCCATCTATACCCAACGTTCTCTGTACCCAAGTAAGGACCTATCCTTTTTAGGAGACCTCATCTTTTACTGTCGGACGAGGTCATAAGAACTTCTTAGGGAATCTGTCTTCTCGGACCATCCCAGTGTGTATCAGTCTGTACTGATTTCATTGTCGTACTCTATCATGAAGCTTTCGTAATAGACTCGTATTGTGGTGACTCATTCACTACGGTGACAATAATTTTATATTATGGAGTGACCCGAGTAAACGGAACAAATTATCGGGAAAGAGAAAGTTTTCACCGAGTCTCAAGACCGACCTCTTAAATTTCTTAAAAAGTGAAGGATAACCGATCCTTAATCTTCCTTTTATTGCCTTTTTGAGACATTCTAGACTAAAAGTATTTAGGACATAGTATATTGAGGACTCAGGACGAAGAGACTAATTAAAGACTGTCTATATGTTCTATTGAGAAAGAAATTTTTGAAAAATTAAATAGAAAATTTAGAGACTTTACTTTGTGAATTTTACCATACTCCTTCGTAAAATTTAGTAATTTAGTAACTAAAATAAAAATGATGTAATGTAAAAGACCCTGGTTAATACAAATACTTTTTCATGTGTGTTTTATTTTCCATACATCAACTCTCATAAATAACTGTAAAGACATCTTCAGACATGACATATCACACCTTGCTTCGTATTTTAGTTACTTTCTTTACCAGGGAATGACTTTCAGTAAACTGATTTAAACTTCTGACATAATATATCATATGACATAATGGTTGTCATTAAAAGTCACCGAACTTTGTGTCTCCGAACAAAAACGAAAGTGATATACAGACCGAATCCGGTGTTCCCTTTAAACGGATATCGTAATGATCCCTTGAGTCCAGTTACCTCTGCAGTGTTAAACTGTGCACGTAAGAAGATCACCTTCTGTGTCAACCTTCCAACTTGAGACAATACGAAAAAGAGTCTTCACTGTGTAGTGAATAAGAAGTCTCTCAATCGGACTTTATAAGTGTACGAGAATAGATTGATGTTTCTCCGACCTTTTACACTCCCTTTTTTAACTTACAAAGTACTTCTGGTGAGTGAGACGGTGTTTCTTCCTTATTTGAAATTCCGGACCTTCTGTGAAATTGTTTTGTGTAATACCGTAGACATTTATTTATTTTTTATTTTATTTAAGACCCTTCTAAGTCTCCTTTCCTCACCCTCAGTTAGTTAATAATACCGATGTTCAGATGAACCTTTTATTGTAACTCCGTTCACCGTTTGTAAGTCGACTCGTTTATACTCGACAGTATCTACCCAGTCTGAATGATAATCTTTTTTTGACTCTAACTACTAATTCACAACTGTTAATTCAACTTTAGAGTACTTTCTCCTTTCACAAATCCCCACTTTTATCTTTTTCTCTTTCGAACTTTTAATAGAGTTCCCTACTAATCAGCGATTCGGTACAGACTGAGAGAATACTGGGGTACCTGACATCGGGTGGTCCGAGGAGACAGGTACCCTAAAGGGTCCGTTTTTATGATCTCACCCAACGGTAAAGGAAGAGGTCCTCTAGAATGGTTGGGTCCCTAACCTGGGTGTAGAGGATGTAACAATCCGTCCAAGAAATGGTGACTTGGTGGACCCTTCGGGGAATTATTTCTTTGTGTTTATCTATTTTCTTCTATTTCTATTTCTTTCCACTTCTTCTATTCTAATGATAATACTTGGACACGTACTACTTATCAAAATGTCTGTATTTTAATTTCTGAAATTACGAACCAATATTAGATCTTATTCAAAATAAACAAGAATTCTACTCTCTTGACTCTAGGTTTTTCGAACCCTGAATGGGTTACGGAATGTTCATAAAAAGACGGTTCTATATCTTATATTATATATCTTATATCCAGAAAAAACAAACTGGAGGTATTATGTGACAGACTGGCAATCGGAAATTACGTTTACTCTATAGTTGTGTTTATTCGTAAATCACAATTGAAATTGGATCTCCTTTAATTGGTCGTAGTTAGATCATGAGTGTCACTTCATTATTGTTTTACTTAGATTATCTCGTCGGTCATCCTTACCTTGAACAATTTTCTCCTTCTCCGTCGTCTACTTCTGATAAACGTGTTAAATCTCTCATAATTACTAGTTTAATTCTCCATAACCATGAATCCTGTAGACTCCACTTAACACCGAATTCGAAAAAAATTTTAATGTTACACATGAAGTATAAAAATCTTAACACGCTAAAATAAAGAAGGTCTGAAAGAAGACCGTATCGGACAGTGATTTAAGTTAAAAATTTTCCAGTTTAGATAATTTTTCGTTTTCACGAACTCGATAAAAGAGCAAGAGGAAAATATGTAAGACGGAATTAAAACTTGCCAATTAACCTTTGGTCGAAGTTGAAGTTTTCGGGTCAACATCAACCTCTGTCGATGGGAACATTGACCAAGATCGACTAGCAGTCTGGAAGAGATAATCCTGGACAGGAATAACTAAACCCTTTTGAACTCTCCACTAAATTGGTTGACACGGGTCGCATTCCCTCTTATCGGACCAAAAATCGAAACCACAGTCGTCTCGTTCATCCTTCACTAGGAAATTATTGACGAAGAACTATCACAATCTTTAAGGAAACTAGAGTACACGGACCAAGAAGAACATTAATCTTTCCGAGTGAAGAAGAAACAGTTGGGGGTTTATTGAAACTTTAGGTCAAAACGATCGTCCATTTTCCGCTCGACTCATATATGGGTTGGAAAACAGAAAGACATAAAATTATGTAGAGAGAGACCCATTTTGGTCTCGAGACCAAGAGGTATTCCCTATAGGACCGGGGAGATAAATGGTCGAAGACAGGAATCCACCCTATAGGTCCGAAATGAAGGAAATCAGAATTTTAACTCGATTATTATGTTCGACGGTACGAATCAATACAACTTATAATTTACTCTGTTGTAAACACTTTAGAGATTATATGACAGAATATTTATGATTCATGAAACCACTTTCGATTATTTACTACCTCAAACCTAAACTTGACCTAAAATATAGAAAGGAGATGTCATTTATATTACGACCCGGGTATTTATATAAACCAATAATAGGAATATCGAAAACACGAGTTCTTTTAAACCATCAAGAACACCTTAAAGGTCGACATCTCGTTGTGTCAATTTCCCTTTCCCGGAAGTGTGTTCACTGTTTATGACAAGTCATCGGGTATTATACGCGGTTTACTCGTTATTCAAAATCCATATAATTTTAAACCCATCTCCCTCTTCAAAGAATTTCGACTATATTTGTCGGTTTGAAATTCTTCCCTAAACGGATTTGACACTCCCTAATTAGTTTACACTTATTCTTATTATTCTTTCACATAAGGTTCCTCTTTAATTTACTTGTTTCTGTATCGTCGACCGTACTTACCCCCTATTAATCGTATGGACCGACGATCTCACTAAACACATCCATTTATTATCCTTTATACAACTTTATCTCACTACCATTACTTACCCTCTCGTGAAGTTTATGATCTCAAATACTTATTACCATTTAACTGTTTTCCCGAATCATGGAAACTGTTTTATAAAATATAATACAAGTATAAACGAAAATTTTACGACAGACTTTAACACGGTGTAAAAACCAATTATAACCGGGTTTAAAGTTTTCAATCTATTCTTAGAGGTAAAAAGAGTCAAATCATTTTGAACAAAAAGGTACAAAAAATGTCGCTTCTTTGTTAGTTCTACGTCTATACTTAGAGGAATCCTTATAATTTTGTTTGTTGTTGTTTTTGTATTTTGTACTTGTTTTTAGGACTGTTTTAAAAAGTCATCCTTCTTTGTCTTACTTATTAATATCTATTAATTTTTATTAGATACAGTTTTAATAAAAATGACAGTACTTGTATTCCGGTGTAGTTTAGATTTCGGACCTTTGGGAGATAATAAAATACCGGTGTTCCCTACGATATAATAATTAATTTCTATAAATGAATAAACTGACGAGACCCAGAATCGACACCGTACGCCCTAGATCAAGCGATTGGTCCGTACCTTGGACCCAGGGGACGTAACCATTGAGTCTCAGAATCAATGACCGGTGACTCCTTCAGAGTTCTTACGACATAGTGACTACATCTTTAACTGTGAGACATCCGATACCCTACCTTGACACCCGACGTATCAAAAGAAGAGGATCAGATATCTGAGAGAGAAACAATTGGACCATCCACTAAGTATTTCGATTAATGTCTATAATGAACTATTTTTCTTGGGTCTATGACAAAGATTTGGGTGTGTCAGGGTAGGAGACGGTACAAGATAGTAAGTTCACAGGAGATAAAATTGTCTATCCTGTCAGTAGATACTTAAAATTTCAGACCACAAACATCCTTGTATTAGGTCGAGACATCAATTACGAATGGTTGAAAAGAAAAATATTTAGAGATGAAAAATCTCCAAATGGTCAATCGAAATTTTTAAGATAATGTCGTATCTTGAACCACATGTACTTGAGACAGTTTTGTTCTACCAAACTGAAAAAAAAAAAAAAGAGAAATTTTGTTCGATAAAACTGATGAAGAATCAAAGTCTTATCGACCCGATTTTACTCTAACTTTAAAAATATGAATGAGAGAGCGTCGATATTTTTACCGAAGTAATTTACTCGTTTTGGCAAAATCCAGTAATGTGAGAATACACTTCCCTTAATATGAATCATCGTATTGTTCTTAAACTGTAAAATTTATATCAGTTTAAGATTTTTCATAATTCAACGACCAACTGACGGTCAATATGTACATTATCTTCATAAATTTGTTTTCAATCATAAAGAAAACTCTAAATCTCTTATATAAAAACTGTCAGAGTCTGAAATGAGTAAAAGTTTTAAACGACGTCGGTGGGTACGAACTTATGTGAAAAATTAAGTAAAGATAAAAAAATTGAGTGTCTCAGAATTTAAATAATTTTCACATTCCTCCTATAACAAACTCAAAGTCTATGTCCCATTTGAAAAAACAATAATTTCCTCTTTACTGTCATAAATTTTTTACTGTTTTATAAAATAGTTATTTAACGTCTATAAATCAGTAAATTTAAAATCATTATTCTTTACAATGAATATAAAATATTTCTAATTATCGAAAATTCAGTGAAAGATTCTTCTAAAACGTTAAAATATGAGTGTCACTATTCCTTTCCTCCTCTTTACAATAGAGGTAAAATGTCGTTCATCTTTATTTTTGAAGTCTTAAACATCAGGAAAACTAAACTAGAGAGAATGGAGAGGGACATCAGAATTAACACTCTAGTCCCACGTAAAGACCCCTGTATATTAGTAACGAGACAGACCGTAGTGTGAATCAAGAAGGACAAAGTGAGTATCGGGGATTTACTCGACCTCTCACTCCGACACTGGAATGAAGAGACGTATTGGCATTGTGACAGTAGAGCGGTTGAGGTCGGTTCTCTTGACACACCGGACTCGCCCTCCACCTTCGACGGTATACGGCAAAACAGTCAAAGAAGACAGGAGACAAAACAAATATGTACGAAAGACCCAATTGTAGGTTAAAGTTTTGGGGAAGTAAAAGTGAGAAAAAGTAAAGTAAAGACAGGTAAAAATTTAATGGACTATTGTGACACTTGTGTCTGTATAAGTGGTCAAACTCCAACACCCAAAACAAAAACTCACACACCAATCATTATGACGGCGTCACCAACAATATCATTGGTCAAGAGTCGTATCCTTCCTTATACCCGTAAACTGTTACGAATTCTAAATTATCCTCTACTTCAAGGATCTAAAGTATCAAGGAATACTCTACTAAGGTCCTGTTGACGATAGAAAATTTCAGAGAGAAAAATTTTTTAAAATAACCCCATATCAATTAAATTTTACAACACCATCAAAGTCAACATATCGTTTCATTAAGACTATGTATATGTATATTTATATATGTATGTATGAATAAGAAAAGAGTATATCCAATAGCGTCTTATAACTCCTCTCAAGGAACGCGATACGTCATTCAGGGACAAACAACAGATAGGATATACCATTACACATATACAACTAGGGTTCGAGGCTAAATAGGGAAGAGGGATGTAAAGGGGAAACCATTGGTATTGAAACAAAAGTTCCCTAACAAATAAAATCTTCTTTATATCTCAAGAACGACACAAAGACCTAGTAGAATCACCTACATAATTGTTGTTATTACGACACATAACAGACCGGACCGGAGACTGTACCTCCCCTGTACTAAATGGTGACTGGAAAGTGAGGACGGGTCGTATATTGTCGATGAATACTTCTTGGTCTTCTTACCTCCTTATTATACTCGCAATAAGGTCTCCCTTTTCTAGAGTCTGGACACGTTCGTAAACTTATCCCGACGGGACACGGAGGGTCACTCCCAAGGTGTGTGGACATCCATGAAGGACCCTCGGGACGGAACCTAGGACCAGGAGTCACCGACCTTGGGACCGAAACACGAGTTCTGACGAAACAGGACACGGATACACACAAAGTCCGACAGACCGGAGAGGTACACACACAGAATTCAAAGGTGTAATTACACTTAGTGCATCTGTCGGTCCCTTCGGGTTCTAACACCTTTTTCGTCTTCCTCTACGACTCCTATCTCTGTATCCTCCCGTCGGGGACCGAAGTAGACTGTGTCACAACTCGGTGTTTCACTGTTCACGAAAACACAATTTTCCTCTCGGTGACCCAGAACCCCTAAACACAGTACAGTAACCGAACCTCTCCGGAATCTCTCCTCCGTCCTTGTATATTTGTGAAGACACGAGAATGCACCCACAGTACTGATTGTGAGTTCGCCTTGTTTTGAGTATTTTCGTGTCTTGAGGCGTGAGAGAGGATCGAATAGGAAAAATTGAGGAAATACCGATGCGAGATTCTGTCCTTTGGGAGTCAAAGGAGTGGAGTGTGAGTCTCCACTCCTTTGACTCCAAGATTGTTCGAGACTTCGCGTCTCATATCCCCCCACCGACTGTCGAGACCAAGACTTGGTCTCACAGACTCTTGATTAGAATAGAGACTGTGAAGGGTCGACCCATTGAAACCTGTACACTGAATTACGAAGTCAAGGATCTGTAAGAGTAGACACTTTATTTCAGAGATAAAAATTATTTCCTACTTTATCTACGTTCACGACAGAAGGGTGAATAAACTTAATTGGACCTATTTAACAGAGGTAACCTATCAAAACGAATACATCAATAAGTAGATTACGTACAGGTCTCTACATCCGTGTTCACGGGTTCAATGGTCCTTTTCACTCGTTTAGTGTATTTCGACGTTTTAATCAAAATATACTGTACCGGTGAGTGTCGTCCGTTAAACGTTTCTTGTTACTGTAAGAGTCACCCGAGAAGGAAGAACGAAGAACCAAACTAAATCGAGTAAACATAATCAATAAAAAATAAAGTCTTCTAAGTAGACAACCAAACTTTACGACACGAATGAACAAGTCAGTACAGACTGAGAAACGCTGGGATGTCTGACATCGGACGGTCCGAGGAAACAGTGACCCCTTAAGAGGTCCGTTTTTATAACCTCACCCAAAAGTACGGAAGGAGGTCCCCTAGAAGGGTTGAGTCTCTACCTTAGGTCCAGAGGGCGTAACGTCCTCCTAAGAAATGGAAGACTCGGTGGTCTCTTTGGGTACTTACGACTTAACCCATCGGATAGGGAAGAGATGCCCTAGGGGAATTGGGCCCTTGACTTGGCCCCGGAGGACGTAACGTCCGTCTAAGAAATGGTCGACTCGATGTTCCCTTCGGGGTAGTTATACGTATGAGGACGAATTTAGTACAGGTATATACATGTACTCCAAATTTTTGTGTAAAATAGTATCTCGTAACCTCAATGAAAATAAGTGAATTGTATGATACCCTATGAAGGGTTCAATTATATACTATTATATGACATAATTTTATTTTCTCACGTATCAGACAAACGGATAATTACTCGACAATCCACAGCCGTTTGAATGACGGGACTCATTGGTACAACATTACCCACAAGAGTAGACGTTTGATTCGTGACCACCTTCTCTTTGACGACGCAGTACTTTGTCCTCGTACAGTACAAAATATTTACAACGATTTGACGATAGGTTTCCTACAGTGGTAAATGTTAAGATACTTATTCGATATTTACGTGGTTAAATAAATGTAGGAGTAGTTACTATCTATAATAAAGAGAAAGTTTTTACACAACGGTCAGACTACCTGTTTTTAGCATAATGTACCAACAGAAATAAAACCTCCTTTATCTCCTCATTTCTGAAGAAATATTAATATTCATACCTACAGTTGGGAACTTACCCAAATCTATGTATACCTCATATATGTGTGTGTGTGTATACATATGTGTGTATACATATATATATGCCTGTGTGTGTGTGTATATATATATGTGTGTGTGTGTAAGTCCTAAAAAAAGGTTACAATGAAGAGAACGTTAAAAAAATGTTATAGCAAGTATTGTGTTTTAAAATATAAAAACTGTCAGTCTAGACAAACTAGAAATGAACCCTCGAAGAGAAAAAAATATACAAAATTAAGGTCATAAAATAAAACAACATAGTAAAATTTGAAATCTAGAAACTATATTGAACTAATTTAAAAGTGTATATCATACTGTGTACGTATATTAAAGAGAAGGGTTTGTCTTTCGATTTAAATAGTTGTGAATAACTTATTAAGTAGGAAAAGTTTACCGTTCTCTTAGTGAATTGGTAAATGATTAAAGATGTATATATCACTAGATCAAAATTTGAAATGAAAGTAACTTACTAAATTAAGGATATTACCATGTTAATTATTGTGTGTGTGTGTGTATGTGTGTGTTAAATATCCCATTATACTTCCTTTACCGTTGGGTGAGGTCATGAGGACGGACCTTTTAAGGCACCTACCTCCTTGGAGTATCCGATGTTAGGTACCCCAGTGTTTCTTAGCCGGTGCTGACTCACTGAAGTGAAAGCGTACCATATAGAAATGTTATAACACAGAAGGGTACATCTTTACAAAAGAGACTAAAATGTCTTGTAGAGAATACAAGAATTTATTTTATTACATATAAGACAATCTACCCGAAGGGAGCATCAAGTCTACCATTTCGTAGGTGGACGTCACGTCCTCTGGACCGAAGTTAGGGGTCCAGTCCTTCTAGGGACCTCTTCCTTTACCGTTGGGTGAGGTGATAAGAACGGATCTCTTAAGGTACCAATCTACTCGGACCACCCGATATCAAGTACTCCAGCGTTTCTCAGTCTATACTCACTCGTCGATTGTGTGTGTGTGTGCATAAGATAATCCGTTCGGATCATATAAAACCTGATGTAATTGAAATTCGTCCAAGATCTAAAAACAACGATGATACTCTCCCTAGTCAAGTCAAGTCAAGTCAGCGAGTCGGCTGAGAAACGCTGGGGTACTTAGCGTCGTATGGCCTGGAGGGACAAGTAGTGGTAGAGGGTCTCAAGTGAATCTGAGTGTTTTTTCTAGAAGTGCTGGGTCTATTAGTACTACTACACTAATGATTAGATCTCGGTCTGTAGAACCTTTCCTCGATTTTTCGAAGAGCTACTTTCACTTTCTCCTCTCGCTTTTTCGAGTTGTAAGTCTTTTGCTTCTAGTACCGTAGACCAGGGTAGTGAAGTACCCTTTATCTACCCCTTTGTCACCTTTGTCACAGTCTGAAATAAAACCCCCCCGAGGTTTTAGTGACGTCTACCACTAACGTCGGTACTTTAATTTTCTGTGAATGAGGAACCTTCTTTTCAATACTGGTTGGATCTATCATATAAGTTTTCGTCTCTGTAATGAAACGGCTGATTCCAGGTAGATCAGTTCCGATAGCAAAAGGACACCAGTACATACCTACACTCTCAACCTGACACTTCTTCCGACTCGCAGCTCCTTAACTACGAAAACTTGACACCACAACCTCTTCTGAGAACTCTCAGGGAACCTGACGTTCCTCTAGGTTGGTCAGGTAAGACTTCCTCTAGTCGGGACCCTAAAGAAACCTCCCTTACTACGACTTCGACTTTGAGGTCATGAAACCGGTGGAGTACTCTTCTCAACTGAGTAACCTTTTCTGAGACTACGACCCTCCCTAACCCTCGTCCTCCTCTTCCCCTGCTGTCTCCTACTCTACCGACCTACCGTAGTGCCTGAGCTACCTGCACTCAGACTCACTTAAGGTCCTCTACCACTACTCTCCCTATCAAAATTTTTATACAGGGTTAAAAAGAATGGACACACAACTTTTGAAATCTAAAAATAACCAACTAGGAGATAGGTTTATCGAAAAATTTAATGGTTCAATCGAGATGAACATGAAATGTTCCCTTTCAACGAGTCAGTACAGGCTGAGAAACACTGGAGTACCTGATATGTCAGGCACCTTAAGAGATCCGGTCTTATGACTTTACCCATCGGAAAGGGAAGAGGTCCCCTAAAAGGGTTGGGTCCCCAGCTAGGGTCCAGAGGGAGTAACGTCCTCCAAAGAAATGGTCGATTTGGTGTTCCCTTCGGGTTCTTATAACCTCACCCATCGGGTAGGGAAGAGACCCCCTAGAAGGACTGGGTCCTTAACTTGGTCCTAGAAGACGTAACGTCCACCTAAGAAATGGTTGGCTCGATACTCCCTTCGGGACATGAAATGTTCCATAAGAAATTATTCTTACGAAGAGTACAAAGTGGTGAATTTATTTACCATGATATTCAAAGATCTACTATGTGTATAGTCCAATTCAACCAACGAAAATAACAATTTTATGAATCTTTTTGAACAAACTATAATTCATAACTTAATACATTTGAAATGTTTTACATAGTTTATGAAGGTCTGTTTAAATTACGTTCTACACTTTTTAGATATGTGACTTTTAATGTTTTATAAAGTCTCTTTTATTTCTTGGTTTGTATATATATATGGTGCAAATATTTTACCTTATGGATTATGTTACAGATAAAAAGTGTTTTAGATTTCTAGATTTCGTTACAGTCATCTTTGAGATCGTCCAAAAAGGTCTTTACTGTATCATTAAATTTTTACATAAACAATTCTTGATTTTATTTGTCAAATTTTTTTCTTGGTAAACTCTAAAACGGGGTGGACTTAGTTCTAGTTTAAAAATTTATATCATTCTATCATGCTGTCACCCCTTTTTATCTGTCTATCTCATGACCCTGAATTATCTCTTTGGTCTTTATCTGTGCCTCGGATAAACCACTTTGTTGAAAAAGGTTCTCAGTTTTCGTTGAAGAAAGTTAATTAAAAAAAAGACATTATTTACTATGACTATAAAAATACCCTTTTTCTTTCTTGAAACTAAGAATAGAGTCTGTTAATTCTTTTTAGTTAAACTCTTCCTGGTACCTGGATTTACATTTCAGAGTTTATGTCCTTTTTTATCTTATAAAAGTATTAGAACCGATTCCAAAAGGGGAAGGAAGGAAGAAAGGAGGGAGGAAGAGAGAAAGAAGAAAGAAAATAAGAGTCCAAGAAAGTAAAGAATACAAAAGATTCGTTCCGTAGTGTTTTATGTATTGTAGTATAAATGTTTAAACTAAGGTAGTTTTAATATTTTTATTGATGATTCCATCAGGGTAATCGTTATACTTTCATCTCGATGTCTAAGTTTTCCTAAAGATCTACCGGATGTATAATTTTTTATTTTATCGAGGTCGTTGAGTTATTAGTTTCCAGTGGGGGGTTTTTTTTATTCAGTGAGTCTGTTTTACCCGTTTTGTGTGTGTGTCTGTGAACGAGTTTTAATTGTATATTTGATTTTGTATACTCACCGGTTATTCATGTACTTTTCGATATTTACTAGTCTATGGTCCATTATATTTACTTTTGAAGGTCCTCTATGACGTTATATGGGTATCCTTCAGTATTTTATGTTTTTACTAACTGTTTTAAGTTTATGATCTCTCCCTCACCTTGTTGGTTTTCAGAGTGGGTAACCATACTCTCACAGTTTAACATGTTGGTGAAATTTTTTGTAAGTGGTCAAAGAATTTTACAATTTATGTTGAATAGTTACGGTGAGTATCCATAAACAGTAACAATACATAGATGTTTTTCACAAAGTGATTTTACAAGTATCATTGTAATAATAGTATCGTTACATTATCTGTTTATGTTCTAGGTCTAAAGATAGTTACCTATCTGTTTTCACCTTCGATTCTTCATTATATTACTTGTTAGTTATGTAAGTTATTTTTCCTTTCTTTATACCGATGTAAGTTCTGGTATTTGTTAAAATCTTTATAATTCGATTAACTTTCTTTTACTTACTGAGGTAAGTATGCTTTAAAAATTTATACGTTTTGTTTGAGTACTACTATCTTTAGTCAACTCACCAACGAAGACACACTCCAACTAATCCTTTCTCTGTAAACCAGTATTCTTTTGAAAGACGTCTTCATCTTCACAAAATATAAAACTAGACTTATATACATTTATGGAGTCAATTTGTATGTATAAGGATTAGTTCTTTGTGATAATTCTTTCATTTATCTATACATTGTGGAACCCTCTTTAATAAGAATAATGGTATATAGTCTGTTTCATCGAAAATAGACCTTATATATTATTCGAGTAAGTTTAGTTAAAGTTTTTATTTCTGTTGATTTAAAAATTTACCCGTTCTCTGAACACACCTATGAAATGTTTTTTCTACATCCTTATTGGTTAATAATGTTCTTTTTAAAGACGCATAATAGTCACTAGTCCCTAACGTTTAATTTTGGTTTTATTTTATAACGGTACATGGGTAAATCTAATCTTACTGATTTAGATTTTTATGACTTTTGCAGTCTTAAACCACTCGTACACATGTCGACTTGGGAATACAACAACTTCCCTAATCTTTTACCATGTTGGGGAAACCTTTTGAGAGACCGTGAAGGACTATTTTAATTTGTACGTAGATGAAAGTCATGTCAAGTCAAGTCAAGTCAGCGAGTCAGCACAGGTTGAGAAACACTGGGGTACTTAGCGTCGTGCGGTCCGGAGGGATAGGTAATGGTTGAGGGCCTCAAGTGAGTTTGAGTACAGGTAACTCAGTCACTACGGTAGGTCGGTAGAGTAGAAGACAGCAGGGGAAGAGGAGGACGGGGGTTAGGGAGGGTCGTAGTCTCAGAAAAGGTTACTCAGTTGAGAAGAGTACTCCACCGGTTTCATGACCTCAAAGTCGAAGTCGTAGTAAGGGAGGTTTCTTTAGGGTCCAATTAGAGGAAGTCTTACCTGACCAACCTAGAGGAACGTCAGGTTCCTTGAGAGTTCCCAGAAGAGGTTGCGGTGTCAAGTTTTCGTAGTTAAGAAACCACGAGTCGAAAGAAGTGTCAGGTTGAGATTGTAGGTATAGACTGGTGACCTTTTTGGTATCGGAACTGATCTGCCCGGAAACAACCGTTTCATTACAGAGACGAAAATTTATACGGAAGATCCAACCAGTATTGGAAGGAAGGTTCCTCATTCGTAGATAATTAAAGTACGTAGATGAAATGATAGGACGTTAAGATGAGGACCTATAAATGGATTCTCTCTACTTTTAGATATGGGTGTTTTTCCGTACGTGTTCTTATAAATATCACAGAAGTAAGTATTGTTAGGTTTCCTCGTCAGGTATACAACTAGTTGTCCCCTTACATTTTTGTTTCTTACGTGACGAACATGTATTTTTGTCGTACGTCTTTGGAGTTTTAGTATACAACTCATTTTCTGGTTAAGTCCTCTCTTAATATTGGTATTAAGACAAATATACTATTTCTTATTCGTTTTTTCTTCAGTTCTGTCACCAACGGAAAAGTCACCATCACAAACTTTCCCCCGTACTTCTTTGAACCAACCCACTATCTTTACAAGATATAGAACTAACTAACCATCGATATACTAACTAATATAGTTAGTTCCCAATAGTTTACAAATATATTTCAGACACGAAAAGTGATATACATTTATAACGGTGTTAAATTCTCATACATCTTTATAAATAACAAGACGAATACAATGAATTATAAAACTTGTTTTAAATAGAACTGGAAAAAAAAAAAAAATTTCACACTGTCCCTTTACTACTCACTAGTCGTCCTGTCTAATAAGAAAACACTGATAATTTTCATGATTTCACTCTTTAGACGTCGAACTTTATCTTTTTGTTTACATTAGTCACAAGAGTATCGTTGTTTACGATCTTGATAACACAAAAGGACACTTGACAGTGTCACCATAACTCTACGATCCCATTATGTTCACCGTCATTCACCACTGATGGGAACAAACCAATCTTTATGAAAAGACATCGATTGGTAAAAGGGGGAGAAATTGGAACAGGTTTATATTCTATAGGAAAGGTACAGTTACATAAAATTTCAAAAGCTCTATTAAAGAATTTGGACTTTTTAAGATAAGTTATTTAAGTAAAAGTAAACGATACCTAAACCCCCCTCCCCATAACTCTCCTCGTTCCCGAAAGGTCCACCGAGTCTACTGTTTCTCGGACGGACGTTAAATCCTCTGGTCACAAGTTCGGGACCCAGGACTTCAGGAGGACCTCTTCACCTACCGATGGGTGAAGTCATAAGAAGAGACCTCTTAAAGTACCTGTAACCTTGGACTACCCGATGTCAGGTATCCTAACGTTTCTCAACTTGTACTGACTCGCTGATTGTCTCTCCTCGTTCTTAAACCTTAGTTATTTACTTACAAAGTCAGAACCGATTTGGTCAACAGTTGAGACCCCCCTCCCCCAGAATCCCTTTATTTACTTGTATGACCTCGATACAAAGAACTTTCACTTTCTCCTCTCACTTTTTAAACCGAATTTCGAGTCGTAAGTCTTTTGATTCTAGTACCGTAGGTCAGGGTAGTGAAGTCCGTTTATCTACCCCTTTGTCACCTTTAACCGACTGAAATAAAACCCCCCGAGGTTTTAGTGACGTCTACCACTAACGTCGGTACTTTAATTTTCTGCAAATGATGAACCTTCCTTTCAATACTGGTTGGATCTATCGTATAAGTTTTCGTCTCTGTAATGAAACAGTTGTTTCCAGGTCGATCAGTTCCGATACAAAAAGGTCATCAGTACATACCTACACTCTCAACCCGATATTTCTTTCGACTCGTGACTTCTTAACTACGAAAACTTGACACCACAACCTATTCTGAGAACTCTCAGGGAACCCGACGTTCCTCTAGGTTGGTCAGTAGGATTTCCTTTAGTCGGGACCCACAAGTAACCTTCCTGACTACAACTTCGACTTTGAGGTTATGAAACCGGTGGACTACGCTTCTCGACTGAGTAAACTTTTCTGGGACTACAACCCTTTCTAACTTCCGTCCTCGTCTTCCCCTGCTGTCTACTACTCTACCAATCTACCGTAGTACCTGAGTTACCTGTACTCAAACGAATTTGAGACCCTCAACCACTACCCCTCCGGACCACACGACGCTAAGTACCCCAGCCTTTCTCAGCCTGTACTGACTCACTGACTTGACTGACTGACCTCGATATTGTTCTGACTCAACAAAATTACCTGTTAATGTGTTATATACACATTTCTCGAAACCAAAACCATTTCCGTGTTTTGACAGTCAATGGAAAATAGGGTAAAAACACTCATATACTGTGTGTTCAGTAAGATGAAATAAGTAACGAATAATTTATTAAATGATATTATGGTCAATAGTGTGGACGAGTCATGACGTCTGTTTTAAACATCATTATAGTGTTTTTAATATCTTTTGACTCTCTTTTGTCCTTCTTTATTTTTAGTTTAAGATTTTCGTCCAATGTACGTAAATATTTCCCGAAGTATTTGATTGTATGTATAAGTATTAACAAACACTTAATGTATTTTGTAAAAATCTATTTATTTTTGTATGAAAACTTTATTTAAGACCCTGAGGTCACATTTGTTTCAACTTCCTAGGACACATCAATGAAGGTCAGTGAAGGGTTTAGAACAACTTTTCTGTCTTTTATATACTAATATTCTTATTTAAGTTTTGTCATGGTCTTTTGACCTTTCCACGGTGGGTGTTCGGTCTTATCTATCCTTAAACGATTGAATATTTCGTTTACGATAGTTAAACTCTTTCTTTGGGTTCTCTTAATTCCTAAGACGTTAGAATTTCACCTTTAGAGAGGTTTTCGACTTAAAAAAACCGTGTTGGTGTTGTCAGGGCAGTAGTCTACACCACTACACCACCGCGTTCGTTTTCTTCACCGGTACACATTCTTGAATCGACACACAACGTAGTAAGAGTCTACTTTAGACACGTGTATTAAGAGTTTTTGCCTCCTACAATAATGGTTCCTCCGAACACCTGAACTGCAACCCCGGTCTAACCGTCTTGTCACGGTGTCGACGACTCTGTTGTCTTCCAGTTCGTAGGAACGATCTTATTTTCTGTGCAATGGAAGTTGTGATTTCGGGGGGGGGGGAGGGGTGGTTCCCCGTCGGGAGTCGGAGGAAACACATCGAGGATCGAAACTCGAAGGACACTCCGAGGTACATGGAGGTGTACGTTGGTCGAGAAGAGTACTACTTAAGGAGAGATTAAAGTACAGGGACTACCTCAGTAGAGAAGTCCCTTCTGAAGGTACTGGTTGACTGGATCTCATCTGTGGGAAGTAAACAATCAAAGATAGAATCGGGAAAAAATTTAGTCTCGTGAATAATTTACCTTAACCCGAAGGACCCACCGAGTTTACCATTTCTTAGACGGACGTTACGTCCTCTGGACCCAAACTAGGGACCAAGTCCTTCTAAGGAACCTCTTCCTTTACCGATGAGAAAGGTCATAAGAACGGACCTCTTAAGGTATCTGTCTCCTAGGAGCCCCCGATATAAGGTACCCCAGTGTTTCTCGACCTGTGCTGACTCGTTGATTGTGAAAGTTATGAAAAAGTGTACTGAACCTTAATAAAATAATCTGAAGAATGAAGATAAAGAGAAAGTTAAGTTTACATTCACCGTAAAGAGACTGGAACAAAGACCAAATACCACGACAAGGGACGGAAAAAGTCTCAGACCGTTTTGTTTATTCAACGAGTTGTTTTCATACAAATTACTTACTCACTTAATCTATTCATGGATACCTTGTAAATTTTTATTCGGTATCAAAATCGATGTTCCTTTTAAAAGAAAGGAATCTTTATTATATACAAGAAACTTTCGTTACATTATGAGATCTTTAAACAGTGCTTTTCTCTCGTTTTTTACTTCAAATATATTAGATAGAGATGTATTGATATGGGGAATATTCATTGAGTTTTATTTTAATGATCACTTTAATGTAGATAATCTTTACCTACTTCTCGTTTTTGTTGTGTCTATTTACCTACGGATATACGAAATATTTAATAGAGTAATGACTTATTTAGTACTGACTCTAGGTTTCTTTTTCGTTGATAAAGGTTGATTCTAGTACAACATCTTCTTCTGGAATTATCCTTACTGGTAAACTGTTTGGTATCAAACATCATATCCAAGATAAACACGGACATCGTCGAAGTATGGATTATCATTACTCTATGAATTCCTAGTCAACTTACGATTAATAACTTATGTATAAACGAATATATTAGTAAACGACAAAAATTATTCATTTAATAAGACCATGTCTTATTTTCGACAACTTTCCCTGATTTCCAGATAGTTATCATTGGGTTAGGATATCTATGAGTATAATCTTGAGACAAAGACTCCTGGTCAGGTTGTATCGTGTGTGAAGGATATACTATACGACAAGGAAGGAATTATTGAGATAAAATAAAATTATTAACGAGTTACAGAGAGATCCTTACAACGTATTTATTCACACGGTTTATAAATAGTCTCAAGTCAGAACGTGAATGAGACGGAACACGATACCCGACTTTTGAATTTTAATATAAAGAATCTGAGGAAACGGTCGACAAGTGCCTAATCCAAGACGGTTTCACTTCGTGAACACGATCTGACTTTAAATTTCTCTTCTGCAGTAATAATAAAGACGACACTGAAGACGTATCGTCCGATGACCTCTACGAGACCACCATGACCCCCTTCCGGTCGTGAAGTCTGGTTACCCCCGAGGTTCAGAACGAGATAACGGGACACCGGAGGATCGACGGACGAACAGACTGAATCACCATAACCGTGACATGAGGGACACCTGTACCGTCCGTGGGATCTCTACCTGAGACTTACTTGAGGAAAGGAAAAGTGAGGGACTGGGAAGGTTGTGAAACTCTTGGTCAAGGAGATAAATCACGAGAGACAAAGTTTATTGATCTCACCAAAGTCAAAGAGTCGGACTTACCTATGGATACTCTATGTCTCCTTAAACTGCTGAACTTTTCCAATATCTTACATCTATGACAACCCGACGTGGGTATTACGACGTTAGGTACAGTAACGGGTCGACAATCTGGTTTCTTTCTCGGTCCTCAATCGGTGTTTCTGTGGCTAAATGACTTACTCTTTAGAATGTTCAATTTCCGTTTCCAGGACATCGTTATGGGGTGGCACGGACCAGACGGCATCCGTCCTGAGTCGACGTTATACCGATGTGTTCCCTCCTCCTCCGATAGTCAATATCTCCCGTACCACAGTCTTTCCAAGGAACCAACGGTTCCACTGACGACCGGGTGTACGAAGAGTCTTGGAGAAAGGGTGTCGATAACAAAGGACAACTACTAGTTTGTATGACTTCAGGACCAAGTCCCGATCTTGTTAGTAATCGACCCTCCCCACCCCCCACCCTCCCAGACGGACTAGTCCGTCTACCAATGACTAATTTGAAAGGACCTGAAGTCTCCCCTTTCGTTAGTACGGGATTTCTATTCCCACTCCGTCCAGCTCGTCCCTAACATGTCTCTTATTCTGTCGTCGGTAAAATACCCAGGACGAATATGTCTATACTTTAGACTTATATAATACTTCATAACGTCAATTCTCGAACCCGTTATCACCATTGATAATAAATAAGACAAATGACTTGTTATCATTGTAAATTTTTAATGAGAGTTGATCATAAATTGATGTTCCCAAACAATCAAAATGCTCTTTGTTTTCAACCTTACAGATTGATATATACCCGAGAAGGTAAAGAAAGTAATAGATTAATTAACCTAATCCTGTTGAGACTATTAGATGTTGTAAGAAAAACAAGTATCGGGAAACTTAGATAATCCTTTGATCCAAAGGAAACCGTACATTTTAAAAACGATCAATCCCAAAATTCTTATGGAAGGATTTTAATCGAGAACTTTCTTTTTATAAGAACCTTTATATAAATGGTTCTTAAGTACTGACTTCTATTTATAAGTAGAGTCACTACAATAAAAACATTAGTATGGTTGAACATGGTTTTGTATGGGGAACCTCTCGAAGTCTGTAGTGGAATAAGTGACGGTCCCTCAGGTAATTAAGACTTCTCCAAAAATTGAAAACGGTTTTTAATTATAAGGGATCGAAACAGAAATGGTAAACATCTAATGTGGTCTTTGGTTTTCTACGGTCCTAATGACCCCTTCCTCCAACCCTTACTCATACCTCACTCCACTCCTTCTATAAAATTGTTCTCCAATTTGTCTCACCTCAAAATACACTTTACTCACAGTATTTTCAATTTTTTACGTTTCACAAACGTTCATTTCTCGAATGGATATTAAACTTTAACACATAATAAAAAATTTCATACAAGAAGTATATATGTCTAGATAAAGTCTAGGGATCACAAACATTCTATTCATGTCTTGATATTATGGTATGTGTAATGACTTTCTTGGTATATGAAGTCGGATTTCACATTCTTGACAGGATGACTCGTTTACCAAGGACCGTCACCCTTATTACAATATACTTGATAAAAATTTCACCTACCTACACAGTGTTTCGAAAAGTTCTTTATATATGAAATTTCGGATTTCGATTTTTTCACACACGACAAGGAGATTTATCTTATAGATTATGTCTTTTATCTTTGCTCAATTAAAGTCAAGAATTTTAAAGTACTGTTCAGACGACCTTTAAAAACACCTCAAACCACAACTTTTGAACCGTGTTTTGAACTCTTAAATATAAGATTTCTACAGAACGTAGGAAAGTATATCTGGTTTACTTAACACCACTCCCCCTTTTTTTTAGTCGAAAGATAAAGGACCTACGTCTAAACTTTCGATTTTGTTTAAGAGAATAATTACAAATTACAGAGTTAAAAATTTAACAATTTTTATGTACAGTCAAGTCAAGTCAAGTCAACAAGACAGTACAGGCTGAGAAACTCTGGGGTACTTAGCGTCGTAGGGACAGGTAGTGGTTGAGGGCCTCAAGTGAGTTTGAGTGCAGGTAGTTCAGTCACTACGGTAGGTCGGTAGAGAAGGAGCCAGCAGGGGAAGAGGAGGACGGGGGTCAGGGAGGTTCGTAGTTCCAGAAAAGGTTACTCAGTTGAGAAACGTACTCCACCGGTTTCATAACCTCAAAGTCGAAGTCGTAGTCAAGAAGGTTACTTATGGGTACTGACTAGAGGAAATCCTACCTGACAAACCTAGAGGAACGTCAGGTTATGTACATTTATTTTGATATTTTATTTTGAAAGTTTTAACTTAATACTCTGTAGATTTAAATATCAGGAGTTTGTTGAGTATTAACCCCCATGATAGAATTGGGTAAGTCCCAAAAATAAGACCTAATATACTCTGGGTCCGTCATTTCTTTGGAGAAAATAATCCCACACACGAACACACGATTCAACGAAGTCAACGTAGACTGAGAAACACTGGGGTACCTGATATCGAGTGGACCGAGGAGACAGGTACCCTAAGAGGTCCGTTCTTATGACCTCCCCCAACGGTACCGAAAGATATCCCCTAGAAGGGTTGGGTCCCTAGCTTGGTACTAGAGGACGTAACGTCTGTCTAAGAGATGACAGACTCGGTGACTCCTTCGAACAATTATCCCATAGGGATGAGACAAATGTTCGTTCATTTTAGACGTCTTCAGAAGTACCGGAAGCATTTTGTAGAGACCAGTACAGGTTGTCGTCTTTCTCGGTCACTGTTTACCGGAGAAAGAGTACCCCTCTTGGTGGAGAGGGATCCAAAAAGTTGGTGACCACTTTGGATTTGTAATATGAAAACTTGATGCCACAACCTCTTCTGAGAACTCTCAGGTAACCTGACGTTCCTCTAGTTTGGTCAGTCAGGATTTCCTTTAGTCAGGACTTATAAGTGGCCTTCCTAACTACGACTTCGACTTTGAGGTTATGAAACCGGTGGATTACGTTTTTTAACTGAGTAAACTTTTCTGGGACTACGACCCTTTCTAACTTCCACCTTCGTCTTCCCCTGTTGTCTCCTACTCTACCAACCTACCGTAGTAACTGAGTTACTTGTACTCAAACTCGTTCGAGACCCTCTACCACTACCCGTCCCTTCGGACCGTAGGACGTCAGGTACTCCAGTGTTTCTCAGTTTGTACTGACTCACTGACTTAACTTGACTTTGTTATATGTCTTGAGATCGATTTTACGTATGACCTTCATCTTCATATATTTTCCTCACCCTTTCTTCTATCACTTATTAGTACATGTCGTGTACATATCTTTTTCTCGTTACATTCAAAACAAAGTAGTACGACGACGACGATTCAGTGAAGTCAGCACAGGCTGAGATACGTTGGGGTATCTGCCGTCGGGTGGTCCAAGGCGGTAGGGACCCTAAGAGGTCCGTTCTTGTGACCTCACCCAACGGTAAAGGAAGAGGTTACGTACTTTCACTTTTCGTTTTTCACTTTCACTTCAGTGAGTCAGACTGAGAAGTGCTGGGGTACCTGAAGTCGGATCGTCCGAGGAGGTAGGTACCGTAAAAGGTCCGTTCTCATGACCTCACCCAACGGTAACGGAAGAGGCACAAATTATTATTCATCAACTTTATATATCATATATATAGAAGTCGGTAAAAGGTATCAACTAAACAAATAAACGAAAAAATTGGTTATCCTCTAAACAATACCTCACGAGAACCCCTTTTGTGTACACCCTCCATTCATTTCCCTCGTTCTAACCCGTTTTCCTTTGACGAAAATCTTTCGATAGTGGACTGAAATGACCCTTAGAGTTTTACCGTATTGGAAGTCTCAATAGGATTTTCGTCCCAGTTTTTACAGTTCAGAAATAGGGTACGGTTGATTCGTGACAAATAAAAGACGGAACTCTTTCTTCTTACTACAATCCATTCCGTACGTACGTACGTACGTACGATTCAACGAAGTCAGCACAGGTTGAGACGCTGGGGTATTTGCCGTCGGGTGGTCCCAGGAGCAGGTGTCCTAAGAGGTCCGTTCTTACGACCTCACCCAACGGTAAATCCATTCCGTCTAGAGTGGATTCCGTTGGGAGTTTCCCCTGACGATCCACTTCCTACGGACGACCGTTGTAAAGGTCATTAACTCTATTGTTCCGGAAATTACTTCTTCTGTCAGATTCACTATTTCGGGTTGAAGGGATGTCTGGTGAGAGAGACACCGAGTATAGGTAAATTTTTTAAAATTAAAAGTTAACCACTTTTAACGAGATGTTAAAACACGACTAAAGACGGTATGTCGTTGTACTTACAGTATTAATATGTGTGTGTGTGTGTGTGTGTGTGTGTGTAGGGAGGGGAGGGAGACAAGGTGGGAAGACCCAGTAGTGTTCACGGTCCGACCCGAAGGATACAATACATAGTCGAAGGGTGATCAATAGATAAAATATGTCCTGTCCCATACATACAGTTGAGATGAAGAGTCAAGTAGGGTGGGAGTGTAAAGGGGTGACACACGTGTTCGGACAAGAGATGGTAAAAGGAGTCATGATCAAAAGATCTAAGATACATATACGTAATCATAGAATATGAGCGAAAAGAGAAAGTCTGATTGAAATGAGACTTACTCTCCGAGATTCAAGTAGGCGGATTGATGTTGACTGAGTTCAAGTAAGGAAAATTACCGACTCATTATAAAAGTAATATACTTACATGATGTTGAAGAAATAAGTAAATAGACAACTATCTGTACATACAACGAAGATACAAGACCTATAATATTTATAACGATAATACTAGTAATCCCACTGTACGGAAAATCTTAACACCAAAAGAGTCCCATATACGGGTCATCACCCCAACGACCTAGTATACCATCAAAATGAGGATCAACCACAAAAAAAAAAAAAAGAAATTTCTTAGATGTATAACAAAAGGTATTACCAATGTAATCAAATGTAAGGGTGGTCACATTCTCCCAAGTGAAAAGAGGCGTAGGAGAGGTCGTAAATAATAAACGTCTATAAAACTACTACTACCGGTAAGACTAGTCACACTCTAATAGTGGAGTAACGTCAAAGTTAAACGTAAAGAGACAGTCCTTCGTTGTCAATCTTGTCCTGTACCTTGTTGTCTGACCAAGGTTTATTCTTTTCCTCGTGTAGTTTCGACATATAACAGTGGGACGAATAAATAAATAAATTGAATATACTTCTCATGTAGTACTCTTTGTGACCCGACCTTCTTCGTGTTCGACCTTAGTTCTAACGGTCCTCTTCAAAGTTATTGGAGTCTATACGTCTATTGTGGTGGGAATACCGTCTTTCACTTCTCCTTGATTTTTCGGAGAACAACTTTCACTTTCTCTCACTTTTTAAACCGAAATTCGAGTTGTAAGTCTTTTGATTCTAGTACCGTAGACCAGGGTAGTGAAGTACCCTTTATCTACCCCTTTGTCACCTTTGTCACAGTCTGAAATAAAACCCCCGAGTTTTTAGTGACGTCTACCACTGATGTCGGTACTTTAATTTTCTGTGAATGAGGAACCTTCCTTTCAATACTGGTTGGATCTATCATATAAGTTTTCGTCTCTGTAAGGAAACGGTTGTTTCCAGGTAGATCAGTTCCGATACCAAAAAGGTCACCAGAACATACCTACATTCTCAACCTAACACTTCTTTCGACTGTCGACTTCTTAACTACGAAAACTTGATACCACAAGCTCTTCTGAGAACTCTCAGGGAACCTGACGTTCTTGTAGGTTGGTCAGGTAGGATTTCCTCTAGTCGGGACCCACAAGTAACATTCCTGACTACAACTTCGACTTTCAGGTTATGAAACCGGTGGAGTACACTTCTCAACTGAGTAACCTTTTCTGGGACTACGACCCTCCCTAACCCCCGTCCTCCTCTTCCCCTGCTGTCTCCTACTTTACCGACCTACCGTAGTGACTGAGTTACCTGCACTCAAACACATTTGAGGCCCTCAACCACTACCTGTCCCTCCGGACCTCACGACGCTAAGTACCCCAGCGTTTCTCAACCTGTACTGACTCGCTGACTTGATTGACTTGACTGACCGGTAGACATACAGAAGAAACCTCTTTATAGACAAACCCAGAAGACGGGTAAAAAACTAACCCAACACATAAAAGGACTATAACTCGATATACTCGACGAATATATAAAAGCTCTAATTGAGAATCAGTTAACGAGGTAAACATTAATAAAAGAAGGTAAGACCCCCAACAGAAAAGTAGAATAAATATCAAAGAAAACGACACGTTTCACAAATTCAAGATAATCCAGGGTAAATAAAAACAAAAACAAAGATAATTATATCCTTCACCCAGTCTCTCTTAGAACGACACTAAGTACAGTCTCACATGACGGATACAAAAGGAGAAAGGAGATTCTCGAAATATCAAAGACCGGAATGTAAATTCAGAATTTAGTAAAACTAAAATAAAAACACATACCACAATCCTTCACGGGATTAAATTAAGAAAAAGTACATCGACAGGTCAAAAGGGTCGAGTTTATTCATGACTCTGGAGAAATATCTTAAGATTACCTAGACAGAAGGACTACAGAACTAGAAGTTAATACTTTCAAGACCTGGGACCAGTAGTATGGAAGGAGTTGGGTATACAATTTTAACGTTTCCCTCGTTTTCCACCGTGACTTTAACCATTGAAGTAGTTATGGGTATACGAGTTTATAAGGGCAACATATCGTGTCGGGTGGAGGAGAAGAACAGACGATCAGGGAACTGTGTCCTCGAATTCACGAGTTTACCGTTAATATCAAATATTAAATTACCATGAGAAAGACACAGAAACTCTCTTCATAAGAGATCTTCTACGTAAATAATAAAACAATCTTTACATTTTATAAAACCTTCTTAAAGGTTGGGTCTTAGAAAATTCTCACTTTCACTTATTATTACAAGATATACAAATCACATTCGTAGATCCTGAGTGATTTTTGTTAATACGTTGACAATGATCCCTTCTTTTAGAATGAATTGTATCATTATGTACCAAAATAAAATTACTTTACTAACTAAAAAGACATAAAATAATACAATAGTTACTAATATTTCCCGTATAATTATATCCCATTTCTATAGGAAAGAATACAAATATGTATATACATATGTACAATCTTGTTGATACGTTTAATTCGAAAACCATTCAGTTACTCGTAAGTCTCGAAGAGTTAAAAGTGGTTTTCGATAGTTTTTTTCTTCTGAAATCTCTTTATAATTGTAGTAATAGACATTAACATCTTCTCCTTTTATTGTCTTTATTACTTAGGTAACATTTATTTGATTCTGTAAGGACGAAACACGTACATAAAACCTACTTACGAATTCTACATAAAGTAACTAATCTAAATTTTTTTATAACGAGTAGGTTATAGTTATTCTACTTACGAAACCTTATAAGGTCGTATAACTGACCCAGTTTGAAGGAGAAAACCTGTTACTCCTTTTTTCCTTCTTTTGATTGTCTGATGTTACAATTTTTTGTACACAACCGTAAGTACATAAATACTTTATCAATATAAGTATCTATTGATGTCTATATATGTACATTCTTCTTTAACTGAAAAAAAAAATTTTCTAACTACATGGACATAAGTGATATTTGACCCATAGAACGTGACCTTATGTTAGAGAATGTCAAATTCCTCATTTCTAGATCTTAAAAACTGATAACTCAATGAAAATATTAAAAACACAAAAGAGTATAAAAACGACATAGAAAGGTCACCTAAATAAAAATAAGAGGTAAATAAATTAATTTGTAGTTCAATTGATAGGTCAAGAAAGCCAAAGAACACGTTTATATCTTCGAAGGGGTGCTTCAAATACATCTCAGTCGATCCGTTTTATAACCGTTAAACGGTCTTAGACCCACTATTTACACTTACAACGTGAGAGGTTTGTAAAGAATATTTACGAAACGTGTATTGACATCTTTCTATTACACAAACACGTTAACCTATAAAATACAAAAAGTGGGAATTGAAACCCCTTGCTTGTAAGGATATTTCGGTCTTCTCGTGTGATCTTAAAAGAATTGTAAAATACCCACTTAATTCACTGACATTGATTTTTCTTCATTGGGTTGTGATTAATGGCGAACAAAATCTCAGGTTTAAAATAGTGTCTTTTCGTCATAGTAGAGATAACGAAAAAATCCCCGAGAAATAAAAAGATTAATAAAGAACAAAGAATATAAATAAAAACTATACTAAAAGAATTTGAAAAGGTCGTTTAACCTAGAGATTGAGATCATAACAATATTCTCATGAAAGTAACTCTCATAGTGATATTTTAAGATTCGTAATTAAAAAAAGGATACATCTCAAGTCAGTAAGTCGAATTGTTGTTCCACGAATATTGTTCATCGTATATTTTTGGTAGTTTTTCTCAGATAGTAAGGACCATTCACTCTTGCCTACTCCACCAAAAAGTACTTTTTCGACTCCGTCTCAGTCTCCATATTTGTGCCATCGTAAAGAAGTTTTCGTATCCATTGTTCATGAGTGTCTACCTTTCTACGTTCTCGACCTCGTCATCTAGACTCTATGAGAACTTTTAATACTAAGCGGGGCCATTGTATTACTAAAGATTTATTCTCTCTTAGATAGGACCCTACAAACCTAAGACGATTTGCAAAATTTTAGTCACCATTGCCAGATAGAAGTAGTAACCACTAAAATAGTATTCTTTAATGTAGTTAGTTTATAAATGATAACTTATTAAGAAGGTACTAAACATGTAAAAAAAAAGTTCCTTCGTCCTTTGCATCCAGGGTTGAGTTGGTAGTTATTGAGTCTAAATCATTTGAATCACTAATAAAGTGATAGATTTACAATGTAATAACATCGATGTAACTATAGGTGAAGAACTATAAATAGTGTCGACGTTAAAATGTAAAATAGTCCAAACCGCCGAGGAGAGAGTGATCTAACACTCCATTGTCCTTAAAACAAGGAACCAAAATAAAAGAAAGAAAAACCCTCGTCATTCTACCACCAAAGTAGTAAGATGTCGATCACTTATCATCCTACGTATCGTTTACTTTCCGTTTATTTTACAAAAATGAAGTAACTGACTTATTATTTATTTTCTTAACTTTTAGTAATGACTAAAATTACTTGATCCATCAACAGTTCAACTTTTAACTTCTCCTAGTTTAGTTGTACCGGAATACATCAATTAAAATAGTAGAGGAGAGTTTTGTAGTCTTTTTTTTATGGTCACTTTGTATTTCGTATATTTCTTATAAAATTTTCCTAATCGACACGATTTATTTTGGTTATTGAGTTGTTTTACAATTTGTGTAGACTTATTGTTTTTACCTTTTTTTTTTTCGTATTAGTCACTCGACCCGTATACGGAGTGACTTTCGACTTTTTTACTACCCACACCCACCTGTTACCTCTTTTTCGTGGTGTGTCCAAATGTTCCAGGTTTTGTTTCCACCTTTTGTACTTTTATCCTTTCATCGCCCGACACATTCTGTTTATATTTCTAAAGGTAGTAGTATACTCCAGTCATCGGATCCATATCTGTAAAGATTTCGAAGGGTCCATTAAGATAACGTATTAGTTCCAATTCTTGGTGACTGATTCTTTTCAATAACAGTGTATATCTGTATGAAACAAAATGACCCGAAACTTCTGTTACGTAACAGATGTTTAAATTCCAATCACAGTTGGAGGTTGGTTGTTCCGAGAACCTCGGTAAAGAAGGTTGTAAAGGAGTGAAGTACAGACACAGTATAAAATCATTAAGAGTGTGTAAAGTTTGAAAAAGTAATAATAATGACATAAATAATATCACGAGACACTAGTGACTAGAAAATTTTTCTTTAAAAATAACCCCATATCAACTATGTTATAATACAATCAAAGACGACATGTCGTTTCACTTAGTCAATATGTATATGTATATAGGTGAGAAAAAAAATCTAAGGAAAGGGTATATCCGGTAATGTCTCATGACTCATCTCAAAGGACACCATATATCATTCAGGAATAATCAATAGGTAAAATATATATGATCATACATATGCAGTTAGAGTTAGAGGGTTAAATGAGGAGGAGAGGGAACAGGGGACCATTGATACAAAAGGTATAGACATTGAGATAAAGACAAAACATCTATTCAAGTAGACATAGGAAAAAATCTAATGTGTATATTCACTATAGTGTATAAACGGGAAGAGAGAGACTGAATGAAGTAGGTCATACTGTTAAAAACTACAGTATGACGTTTTCTAATTCTGAACGACTTCCGAGTACTACCAATCATAAAATCGTTATTTCGTAAAATTTTAATCCCATATATGTAAAAACGGAGAACTACTTTCACTTTCTCCTCTCACTTTTTCAACCGAATTTCGAGTTATAAGTCTTTTACTTCTAGTACCGTAGACCACGGTAGTGAAGTACCCTTTATCTACCCTTTGTTACCTTTGTCACTGTCTGAAATAAAAAAGCCCTGACGTTTCAGTGACGTCTACCACTGACGTCGGTACTTTAATCTTCTCCGACCGAGGAACCTACTTTTCGAGACTGGTTGTATCTGTTGTATAATTTTTCGTCTCTGTAATGAAACAGTTGTTACCAGGTAGATCATTTCCGATACCAAAAAGGACATCAGTACATACCTACACTCTCAACCTGACACTTCTTTCGACTCGTGACTTTTTAACTACGAAAACTTGACACCACAACCTCTTCTGAGAACTCTCAGGGAACCTGACGTTCCTCTAGGTTTGTCAGGTAGGATTTCTTTAGTCAGGACTTATAAGTAACCTTCCTGACTACCACTTCGCCTTTGAGGTTTTGAAACTAGTGGACTACACTCCTTGCCTGAGTAAACTTTTCTGGGACTACGACCCTTTCTAACTTCCGTCCTTCTCTTCCCCTGCTGTCTCTTACTCTACCAACCTACCGTAGTGACTGAGTTTCCTGTACTCAAACTCATTTGAGACCCACAACCACTACCTGTCCCTCCGGACCGCACGACGTCAAGTACCTCAGTGTTTCTGAGTCTGTGCTGACTCGTTGACTTGACTTGACTAACTATGCGTCAAAAATCTGTATTACGGAAACGTGTGAATTATGTGATGTCATATCACATTCGTATTAAAATACACGTGACCTTTTAGTTCTTTAAACGCACTGAAAGAAATACCGTCAGCAAACTTTGGGTTGGGTGTCATAGAGACTCCAAACGAACGTGGATTGTTTCATACATGCTAGAGACATTTTTATAGACGATGTTTATATTTTTACCTGAGAGGTAAGTACAATAAGTCTCTTATTCTTTAAAACCGGTATTTACAGGTATTTCACTTTAGCACATTTTTACATAAGGTCAATTCATCATTAGTCTCTTTACTTTTAATTTTATAACAACTTTTAATAAAGTATAAGTCTATAAGTAATCCTTATTTCTTGAAATTTATAATCCTACATCTCTTTATTACCTTTACAAAAATCTGACGATTACGATTACACCTTATTTAATGACTTCTTACAAAACTCAATCCTGATTTCCGAACTTATCAAAAAATTTATTTAAAACCGCTCTTATAAAATAACTATTACGTCATAAAAAATTTATAATCTAGTATCGTCTTTCGTATACTAAAATCCACCATGGTCAAAATCCAAACTAGTAAACCGATACATTCAATGTCGGTCTATAAAAGAAAGGTTTTTGAAGTGACAAAGTAAATCTTTCATTAGATTCTCCATTACACGTTCGTAAACGAAGAGTATTCGGAAGGTAAAGTACTAAATAGTAGATAATTACTGTGAACATACTCAGTTGATAAAGTAACACCCAACGTTTTAACAATAAAAGATTAAGAAAGTGAAAAAGAAATAATCGACCGTAAGAATAAAAATAATGTCATATCAACGAAATGTCACAACACAATCAAAGACGACACGTCGTTTCACTTAGTCAATATACATATGTATATAGGTAAGAAAAAATCTAAAGGAAGAGTAAAACCAGAAGGAACCACCGAGTCTGTCATCTCGAAGACGGATGTTACGTCCTCTAGACCCAAACTAGGGACCCAGTCCTTCTAGAGGACCTCTTCCTTTACCGTTGGGGGAGGTCATGAGAACGGACCTTTTAAGGTACCTGTCTCCTCGGTAGACCATCCGATGTCAGGTACCCCAGCGTCTCTCAGCCTGTGCTGACTCACTGAAGTTACAGTTACAGAGTAACGCCAGTGGTGTCTCGTGACTCATCTCAAGAGACACGACATGTCTTCCAAGAGTAATCAATAGATAAAATACGTATCATCACATATATACCTCTTTCGTTACCGTTGGGTGAGGTCATGAGAACGGACTGTTTAGGGTACCTGTCTCCTCGGACCATTCGACGTCAGGTACCCCAGTGATTCTCAGGTTGTGCTGACTCGCTGAAGTGAAAGTAAAAAGTGAAAGTACGTAACCTCTTCCTTTACCGTTGGGTGAGGTCACAAGAACGGACCTCTTAGGGTCCCTACCCCTTCGGACCACCCGACGACAGATACACCAGTGTGTCTCAACCTGTGTTGACTTCCTTGAAGCGTCGTCGTCGTCGTCATCAACACCTAAATACAGTTGGGGTTAGAGAGTTAAGTAGGACGTAAATAAAACAAGTGGAGACTGAGATAAAGACGAAACAGTCATTCAAGTAGACATGATAAAAAGATCTAAGGTGGATACTCGTTATGGCATACTATGAACAAAAATCGACCATAATAATGGATTCCTACTCCTCCCGTGTCCTTGGGTGAGGTCATAAAAAAGGACCTCCTAGGGTACCTGTCTCTTTTTACCGTCCGTTCAGGTTTCCCAGAGTTTCTCAACCTGTGTTAATTTCGATGAATCGTGAGTAATGGATTACTATTCAGAAATTAGTAGGAGATACCACTTGAGGTCACGGAATGTATTTTTACGTCCCATTTACCAATTAAAAAATAGAAAGTAAAAGTCAAAATCTTATGACACAGACCCTTCTGATGAGAAAACTCTTAAAAGTATCAAACATCTTTTTATTTCATTCTTTCCCGAAGGGACTACCGAGTCACCATTTCTTAGGGAGACGGTTAACTCTTCTACACCCAAACTAGAGACCAAACCCTTCTAGGGACGTCTTCCTTTACTGATGAGTGAGGTAATAAGAACGAACCCTTTAGGGTACCTACCTCTACGGACCGCCCGATCAGGTACCCCAGTGTTTTCTCAATTTATACTGAATCACTGATTTGTTGTCGTTTCATTCTATTTCTATATTAATGAAAATTTTTGTATTTATATCGAAAATTTTCTCATGGAAGTATCAGATACTTATACATGATTTACAGGGTTCACAAATGTATCACTTTTGGAAAATAGAATATATGATTTACATGAAACGGTTAGTTAGTCAATACAATCTAACACCACGTTATTTTAATTCTGAGATCATTACTTACAGTATATTCAAAAAGAAAAGTGTAACGAGTGTATTTCATCCTATATCTTGTTTTAAGTCGCTATCACAGGTTGTTTTATAGAAATCCATACAACGAATAAAGTCCTCTAAGAAAATAACTATTATTCGTTAGAGTCCTAGTTCCGATCTAAGAATGTTCAATAGGAGATTAAAGGAAAAAGTTTGTTGTAACATCAAACTCAATTAATATAGACTTTAGAACCTGAAATGATCTTCGACAAAAGATTTTTGTTTATATTTCCTTAACAACCCCCTCACATTAAAGGAGTCAAGACAGAGCGGTGTCGTTTTTTAACTTCACTGTCTTCCTGGTCACAATGTCAGGGCACATTTAAAGGAGTCAGCGTCGTCTTCAAACTTCACTGCCTACCTGGTCACGATGTCAAGGTGCAATGTCGAGTCAAAATAAATCTTTCCTTTCCTTTTATGCAGGAGTTCCACACTCCCACCCATTTAGGATTTCTAGCTTCTCTTCTCTTCGGGGACCAAGTCAAAACCGAGGAGAAAAATATACAAAAACAAAAAAAAGAAAGAGGAGGGGGACTCGGACGAGATACATTTAACCCGACAAACAAAACGGACTCCAGGAGTGAGGTCAGGAAGCTGAAGCGAAACAAGATAAAAACGTCCGAAAAGGAAAGAACAGAAAATCGGTGACGGTAAAACCTGAGGAAAAAGGATAAGATTGATGGATTGTAAAGGGGGAGTTCTCTACCCCCCGGGTTAAGAAACCCTTATTCCCGTAACTCCAGAGAGACCGATTAAGAACAACATGACCCTGTCATTCCCAGAAACCCGGAGGGGGTGAACGATCAGAATTCGGAGTCCCAGGAATATCGCCACTCAGGTAGATTCCCACTCACTATAAAAGACACCAGCCGACATCAAAATATATAGGAACGACTTGACCGAGACGTACAACATCGAACAACTGGACCCGTCACTGTTTTGCCCAATCTATTAACTATTGTGTACCTCGTTAGTTTTCGTCGTAGTTATACTACTATTGTTCCTGATTATCCCCGTAAGCGGTTGAGGTTTAGGGGGGAGTGGTCCTCTTCCTAGGGGGTTTCTCTCTAACATCGGTGGCCTCTTGAGAGATCGAGTAAGAAACTCTAATATATCCTAGACTTACAAAAAGAACTCCTGACACTCTGAAAGAAATTAAATCGACCTCCATAAACGGGTCTTTGTTGTATAGAGTAAGTTCTACCCAGTTCAGCGAGGAACAAGTCCCTAGTCCTCTAGATAGAGGATAAAACCTCATGTTGTGAACGGTTCGACACAACCGAGAAATATCGACAGGACTCTTTAGAAAAGGGGTCTTTGAATTAAAACCCCGAGAAGGAATCTTACCGTGAGTAAACATCAGGACTTATACATAGATTCTAGAGGGTCCCCGGGTGTCCACATAACTTACAGGAGGAGAAGACAAAAGAAGGGACCGAACTGAGTACTCATCACTTATATCCTTAGCATAGGACCATGGAACTGACGACACCCCCGTCTTTCATAATGTCCCATCCCTGGGAATGTACACTCGACCTCAACTCGGAAACCCCTGGGTTGAAAGGTCCGAAATTAATCCTGAACTCAGGAACCTCGAATCTCATCATCGAAAAATCTTAGAAAACCCAGAACGAACTGTGGGGTGTTCATATATAGAACAACCTTAACGGGTTACCGGTACCATATTCTAACCTCCCAGACTCAGAGACCTATGATCCTTCTCCAGTAACTCTATTTGTTTTCAAGAGGGTATATCGTAGAGTATTCCTGATTCTGTGAACCCCGTTATACCCACGTCTCCTCTCGATAACCATTTCGGAGGAAGGTTGGGTCCCTCCAGAGGACCCAATAGAAAAAATAGTGACTAAAATTCTTAACCAATCGAGAAAGATGAAAAGGACTTCTGACTCCGGAGATCCGTGTTACCTCTATTATTCATTACGGTTTACGAAATCTCTGGGGAACCCACTGGAATCTTCATTTACTACAGGGTAACAGTGAAACATTACTGGAGTCAAGTCAAGTCAAGACAGTGTGTCAACATAGGCTCAGAAACGTTGGGGTACTTGACGTCGTACGGTCCGGGGGGATAGGTAGTGGTTGAAGATCTCAAATGAGTTTGAGTACAGGTAACTCAGCCACTGTGGTAGGTTGGTAGAGTAGAAAACATTAGGGGAAGAGGAGAATAGAAGTTAGAAAGGGTAGTAGTTCCAGAAAAGTTTACTCGATCAAGAAGCGTAGTCCACCGCTTCATAACCTCAAAGTCAAAGTCGTAGTCAGGAAGGTTACTTGTGGGTCCCGACTAAAGGAAATCCTACCTGACAAACCTAGAGGAACGTCAGGATGTCTGAGAGTTCTCAGAAGAGGTTGTGGTGTCAAGTTTTCGTATCCGAAAAGTCACGAGCCGAAAGAAATATCAGGTTGAGAGTACAGGTATATACTGATGTCCTTTTTGGTATCGAAACTGATCTACCTGGAAACAACTGTTTCATTACAGAGTCAAAAAATTGTACGACAGATCCAACCAATATCGAAAAGAAGGTTCCTCATTCGCAAAAAATTAAAGTACCGACGTTAGTGGTAGACGTCACTAAAAACTCGGGGGGTTTTCGATTTCAGACAGTGACAAAGGTGACAAAGAGGTAGATAAACGGTACTTTACTACCCTGGTCTACGGTACTAGAATCAAAAGACTCACAACTTGTAATTCGGTTGAAAAAGTGAGAGGAGAAAGTGAAAGTAGTTCT
Source organism: Capra ibex (assembly GCA_006410555.1). Classification (NCBI taxonomy): domain Eukaryota; kingdom Metazoa; phylum Chordata; class Mammalia; order Artiodactyla; family Bovidae; genus Capra; species Capra ibex. Next base: position 90,612,230 of record SJYO01016970.1, read on the forward strand.
CCGAAAAGACAAGGAACGAAAGACGGTATTCCCACCACAGTAGACGTATAGACTCCAAGAACTATAAAGAGGACCGTTAGAACTAAGGTCGAACACAAAGAATGTCGGGTCGTAAAGAGTACTACATGAGACGTATATTCAATTTATTTGTCCCACTGTTATATGTCGGAACCGTATGTCAAAGGACTAAACCTTGGTAAGACAACAGGGTACAGGTCAAGATTGACAACGAAGGACTGGACGTATGTCTAAAGAGTCCTCTGTCCGTTCCACCGGACCACAAGGGTAGAGAACTTCTTAAAAGGTGTCAGACAACACTAGGTGTGTCGGTTTTCGAAACCGTATCAGTCATTTCGTCTTCATCTACAAAAAGAACTTGAGAACGAAAAGACTATTAGGTTGTCTAGAACCGTTAAACTAGAGACGAAGGAGACGGAAAAGATTTAGGTCGAACTTGTAGACATTCAAGTGCCAAGTGTATGACAACTTCGGACCGAACCTCTTAAAACTTGTAATGAAATGATCGCACACTCTACTCACGTTAGCACACCATCAAACTCGTAAGAAACCGTAACGGAAAGAAACCTTAACCTTACTTTTGACTGGAAAAGGTCAGGACACCGGTGACGACTCAAAAGGTTTAAACGACCGTATAACTCACGTCGTGAAAAGTGCCGTAGTAGAAAATCTTAAACTTTGTCGAGGTGACCTTAGGTAGTGGAGGTGATCGAAATAAGTATCACTACGAAGGATTCCGGGTCAACTGAAGAGTAAGGTCCTACAGACCGAGATCCACTTACTAGTGTGGTAGCACCAATAGACCCAGTACTTCTAGAAGAAACATATCAAGAAGTAGAAATCGGTGGTGGTAAAACCTGAAGAAAAAGGACAAGATTGATGGATTGTCTTACATAATTAATAACTAGAATAAAAATAATCGGATCTCATCCATTTAAATGTTATACATATCAAGACTGAAAAGGTAGTGATGGAAGTTTTGCATAAAATCAAATTAAACAGAACGGAGAGATAAGAGTTCTATACCAAAAGGTAATAAGTCACGCACACAAACTCTTTACCGGACTAAATTTATTAATCAGTGGATAAATGGAAAATCGTTGAGCTTTTCGTCTCTGTAATGAAACGGTTGTTTCCAGGCAGATCAGTTCCGATACCAAAACGGTCACCAGTACATACCTACACTCTCAACCTGACACTTCTTCCGACTCGTGGTTTCTTAACTACGAAAACTTCACACCACAACCTCTTCTGAGAACTCTCAGGGAACCTGACGTTCCTCTAGGTTGGTCAGGTAAGACTTCCTCTAGTCGGGACCCTAAAGAAACCTTCCTTACTACGACTTCGACTTTGAGGTCAGGAAACCGGTGGAGTACACCTCTCAACTGAGTAACCTTTTCTGAGACTACGACCCTCCCTAACCCCCGTCCTCCTCTTCCCCTGCTGTCTCCTACTCTACCGACCTACCGTAGTGACTGAGCTACCTGTACTCAGACTCACTTGAGGTCCTCAACCACTACCTGTCCCTCCGGACCGCACGACGCTAAGTACCCCAGTGTTTCTCAACCTCTACTAACTCGCTGACTTGACTTGACTTGACTTGAGTACAGAATAATCAGAGAAGGCCCTGATTGACTGAAGAAATTTTAAAATCGTTCTCAGAAAAATTTTAAGATATTTTCATCGTAACTAATCAGTTTTGTTCTTTTTTATTTAATCGGAATGAGACAATTTGTAATCGTACCTATTTTGACGAATTGTTTCGATGTAATTTTAAAATTAATAGTATTAGTTTTATACCGTCGTAAGGTACGTTTTAAGTAAATGTAAAAAGGGAGAGTTTGTATAGTACCCTTAATTCATTTTAACTATACTAATATCAGATGAAATAGACTCAGTTTAAAATTTTTAATTTTTTTGTCAAACAAAGGTAAAAGTTTTTAATGTAGAAATTTCTTTAATGTTATGAAAATGGTCAATTCTTTCGTTCCGTATTACCTATATAGAAGTTATAAAGATATATAGTAGATATAAAAAAGGTAAAATATTTTATAACCTACGTAAGTAAAGATATTACTTAAATTAAACGGATTGGGCATAACAAGGACATAAACTTTTAACTATAAGTTTTGATCAATGTTAAAAAGATGTGTCCTTTATGTCTGTCGTGTTAGAATTTAGTTTATAAAAACAGTATATCTTTCAGTCTATTCTGTTAGTATTCAAATTAATATTTTACACTTAACTCTTTACTTTAAAATATCTTTATTAATAGTTAAAACGTTTTTAAAAAGGTTTATCATAAACGTCATACATTCACAGAATAATAAACCAATAAATGAAACGTCAAGACAAAGTTTATCAGTGTAAAGTCAAGTATATTGTATTATTTGGTATGTCGTAGACTTGTATCTTTGGTTTAACCCTCAAAGATTTGAAAAATGGGAAGGAGTGTCACACTCTTACCGGACTTAAGAAAAAAACTCCTTTACACTGACTCTCTATTATAATAGTGAATTGAAGTTTTAAGTTTTAAAACTCAAGATTCTTTCTATATTCGTTTCTATTATAAAATCCAATTTCTGTTCTATCTTTCCCGACCTTATACATTATGAATACTATATATTGTAGATATTATACAAGTATAATGAACAATTTTTACATAATAAAAGTTTAAGATATTGTCTGATCTTTCTATTCCTTCTATACTTTCAGTCTTTTAGAGACGGAGTTTAGGATGGTATAAGGAGTGAACCCGTATAAAGGATTGAAAGAAGTCACAATGAAAGAAAAGACATTTTACCCCCTCTTTCTATGGATTAAATATCTCGAAAAATCCTACCAGACTCTATTACAAATCAGTAATTTAGTACATGTCGAGAAAACACTGGGGTACCTGACGTCGGGTGGTCCGAGGAGACAGGCACTCTAAAGGGTCCATTGTTATGAACCCAACGGTAAAGGAAGAGGTCACCTAAAAGGAGTGGGTCCCATCTTGGGCACAGAGGACGTGACCGGTCGATCAAGAAATGATGACTCGATGGTCCCTTCAGACCAGACTCAATTATATACGTTTAGTTTTTACGAACCATAGAAAGACGATTCTATAGTTATTCATGAAAGGTATATAGTTTAAAGGTTTTAGAAAATTCCTTCTAACATGATAATAAGGTTTAAATGTTTCTTACCTCTTTTCTTTTCTGACTCAAAGGTACCCTCATTTGTTTTCCGGATTTCAGTGGGTCAAGAATATGTCAAACATGTCAACATGTTGACAACATGTCAACATGTAAACATGTTGACAAGAACATGTTTGTTCTTGGGTTTATGTTTAATCGAACCGAACAGTGAAAGTAGGAAATTGTGTGTAGTTACAGACGTCTCGATTTATATGTCATCCACGAGTTCTTTACGATTGAAAGAAGGAGTGAGAAAAGATTGTAATTTATAAGACTCCTTCATCTAAGTAAAGCTGAAAACTGTCTACACAACGTAAACGATACTTTGACTCTATGTTTGTTTGTCACTCACTATATTTTGGAGTGATAGTTATAATTTTTTATCCTTGTGTTAACACCTTTTGTCTGTTATATTTCCGTTAAAAACGGGAGTGGACATACGAAATACTATGTATACCCTGTTTTCAAATATCCCGTTATTTTAAGAGACGAGTCACAATAATGGATACCGTGTCAGATACTAGTAAAAGACACACATCAAACAGTAAACCCAACTTAAATGACGATTTCTTTTTCTGTATAACAGTTCGGTCCTTGTATTCAGGAGACAATCAGAAAGGTTGTCTGTACAATTATACACGACGATAGGGGTGAACTGAAGTAGTCGGTGAGTGTCCACATAAGAGACAGAGTCTTCACTAAATTTAAAGGATTGATCAATTGAAAAAACTTTTTCAGTACATGAACCAACAAACAAAACTACTCAGAATGTACAATGCGAAGTAAAAGAATACGAGTGAATAACAGTAGAGTCTCAGAAAATCTGACAGTGTCTCACTTCCATTCTCTATATTCTTGTGTCTTGGGTTCAGAGGGAAGGTACCCACAAGATAAACCTATGAGTCAAACGAGTAAGAATTGTACATATACAGGACTCCGACGCCAAAGAAATTTCGTCTTAATCACCGAGAGACGGGAGAAATTTTAGATATGAATCCTCTTACACATACTCTCAATAATTGTTCCTATAATGAAGGGATGTAAAGACATCACGAAACATTACGTTTAAATTTCGAAAGTGTACGGACAATACGTGGATTGATGTGAACTTCAATCTTTCCATCCAGTCTTTCCATCCATTATAATAGGTTTAAGTGTTTGACTTTTTAAATCCTTACTTGAGAGAGATTCCTATGGCTCGACCGTTAATTGTTATGAGTTTGGATTCAGTCCTAAAGATTAGGTGAGGAAAAAAGTCGTCTATTGTCTTCTTAAATAGTATCAAAGTACAGTAAACAAAGAATCGACGAAATTTAGTACAAACTTATTGATTGATCAATTAAAGAACCGTCAAAGGATTTTTTTTGACTCTATCATAAAAATATAGAAAAATAGAATGTAAATTTCGTTCTATTTTCGTGTACCATGACATACTTACTTGACGGACAGTAGAATGAGGATCTGACTCTTATTAAAAGATATTTTTCTTTAAAGAGTCACATTAAGGTAACTTTGACCTTCGATGACGTTTATACAATCCGAACCGTACTTTGATTTAGTCGTCTTGTTAATTTTTAACCAACCTTTGTAGACCAAAGTTAGGACTGTACATTATTCCAATCTTCAGGAGTGAAGGAAGGAATGTTGTGTTTTTTCGACTCGTTTAACTTTTAGTTATTGAAAGGAATCTGGGTAGTCGCTTGATTCCAACGTCCCTTTTAACGGTGGGACTTTAGACCTCTCTGTTCATTTAGTTACCTCGATGTCAACTCTAAACGAATAGACCACGTTTTCAGAGATCTCGGTACATAGGTGGTGTAGAAGATAAAAGATATAAGACTACAGAACTGTAGATCCCGGAACGACTGAGACCTCCCTGGTGGGGATAGTTCCATTCGACTAAGGATCTCTATCACTCGGTGAACGGTCGTTGACACGAAAGTTTACGTTTGGTTTGTTGAGTCTTGGGTGTGTGTTGTTGGATGAAATGATCCGAGAATGTAGATAATTTCTTTAACTTTGTTTATAATGATCAATTGTGAACTTGTTGTACCCCCAATCCCCACACTGAGGGTCCGTCATTTTTTAAGTGATATTGAAATGTCAGTCAGGAGGCATAGGTACTAAAGTGTAGGCACATAAGTTGGTTGATACTAGTCCACCACAACATCGTGTATAAATAACTTTTCTAGGGGACATATTCACCCGGACTTGTCAAATTTAAGTACGACAAGTTCCTAGTTGATTGACATAAGGTTTTTTCTTTCGTTCTCCGAGTCTGAAAAAAAGGTCCACTTAAAATGGTATTAAATTCAATATGTACTACAGTTAAAAGATATAAGAGAAGGTCTTTTATTTTCATAACTTTTGGATAAGATTGAACAAAATACTGGATTATGATTTTGGTGTATTTCTGTGGTGATCTTTTCTTTTGGAGTCTAGATATAGAGAGAAATTGAGTCTACGTTTTTAGAAACTCTATAATCGTTCAGTTTAGATTATTACATACTTCATTTAATATGTGATATGTACTGCTGTTTCAGCCTTAAAAAAGTCCACACTTTCTGACTAATTTCTAAACTTTTGTTTAGTAAGTTATATTAGATAATATAATAATAGTTGTACAATTTTTCCTTTTACTCGTATAGTCAACTCCGTCTTTTTATAAACTGTCTTAGGTTATCGATAAATACTTAAAAATTTTTTTTCGTGTCTCGTTCGATCCTTATCTCCCTTTAAAAGGATTCAAGTATTTCTTTTGGATCTTTTTAAAGATATCAGTAAAACTACCATGTATGGAATTTTTCGTCTCTGTAATCAAAAAAGTTGTTTCCAGGTAGATCAGTTCCGATATCAAGAAGGTCATCAGTACATACTTACACTCTCAACCCGATATTTCTTTCGACTCACGGTTTCTTAACTACGAAAACTTAACGCCATAACCTCTTCTGAGAACTCTTAGGGAACCTGAAGTTCCTCTAGGTTGGTCAGGTAAGATTTCCTCTAGTCAGGACTCACAAGTAACCTTCATGACTACAACTTCGACTTTAAGGTTATGAAACCGGTGGACTACGCTTTTCAACTGAGTGACCTTTTTTTCTGAGATTACGACCCTTTCTACCTTCCGACCTCCTCTGCCCCTACTATCTCCTACTCTACCAACCTACCGTAGTGACTGAGTTTCCTGTACTCCAACCCAATTGAGACCCTCAATCACTAACTGTCCCTCCGGACCGTACGATATCAAGTACCCCAATGTTTCTCAACCTGTACTGACTCGCTGACTTGACTTGATTAGGAACTCTTCAACACTACATATACCGTCAAATGGAGACACAAAAAGGAAAGTTTTGAGTATTGGAGTCTGATTAGTACTCATTTTGTAACCTGTTTAGAGGTGACTTCCTGTAAGATATTTGAGAGACCAATTATAAGGAATTTTAACAGTTCCAGTAATTTTTGTGTCTTTCAATCTCTTTGAGATTGTCGGAATACCTCGGATTCCTCTGTACTACTGATTTACACTACAAAACAGGATCTTCCCTAAAACCTTGACTTTTTCCCGTAATCAATTTTTAATTCCTTTAGACATATTTCACACCCGAAATCAATTATAGATAATCCAGCAATCTTATCCTTTTTCCTCAGGTTTTACCACCACCGATTTTCTGTTTTTTTCTTTTTTAGGACACTTTTATCTCGTTTCCTTCCAGGCTCCTGACCTCACTCTTGGAGTCCAATTTGTTTATTGGGAGGACCGATCGGGTCACATGTGTCCCGTCCGAGTCGCCCTCTTCTTTTTTTATTTATTTTTCTCTTCGGTTTTAACTCAGGGCGAGAAGAAAACCCAACCGGACAGGAGTACGGAACTCCTGCATAAAAGGAAACGAACGGTTTATTTTGACTCGACATCGACTCGACATTGTGACCAGACGACAAATTTGACTTGACATTGGTTTGACATTGTGATCAGGTGACTAAGTTTAAAAACGACGTCGTTCTGTCTTGACTCCTTTAATGTGTGAGGGGTTTGTGTAGTTACAAAACAAGAAATTAACATTGTTTATGTATACGATTCTATTCTACGATTCCTATCCCTTTGATTCATATCCAAATAACTCTGAGAGACATAATTAGGAAATTTATAAAGACATTTAGTTTTTGATGAGTCTTCTAAAAGAGTCTGAGTCTTTCTTCCAAAAGAGTCTTTCTACTGAGACGTGTGTCTTTAGGACTATGTTCCTAGAATATGGTCTGGAATATCTTGGAAGTCCTCTAAGTCCCTATCAGTAGAACGAGTATGGAATCGGGAGTTTTCTGAGTGAGAGTCCCATCGTCTTCACACCAAACTTATTGACTGTACCTGTAGGTTCTCAAGATTTCTAGTAAATACCGGATTTAATTATTTAGAACTTAGGAACTTTGAGATTTCAGTATGTAAGGTTTACACCCCAATTAGACCGTATTTTCTGGCAACTATTACTCTTTGGAATTTGTATTGTTGTTTAGAAAAGATTGAAAGACTAGAGTGAAACATAGATCTGTTAACGGGAAAAAATAAAATTTTAATAATACCAAAAAAAAGTAGAAACATAAGACTCCTATATCATTCAAATAACATCTCGTGAGAAGAGTTCAACTGCGGGTCATTTACTCAAAATCCGTCCTCTAGATGACTTTCTAAAAATCGTGTCCCACTCACTCTAGTTTTGTGATGAACCTTTTCTACTGAAACCGTCACCTCTCTCTCTGCACTTAACCTCACTCCTTCTGAACTTTTAATCTTTACACCAAACTTCCAATTCACGGACTTAGTCCTTCTGATGTCTTCTTGAAGGTAGACTCTCAGGTACTTCTTAGTTCTATTAAACAAATATTAGTATTCACTATCTTTAACGTATTTAACACTATAACAGTAGAACCTTCGAATAACCTTTACATCTGAGAGTCCGGGGTGTCCTCTGGATCTCTTAGTTTTAGACGTAAACTTGTTTAAAGGATCCTCTAAACATACGTGCAAGTTCAAACTTTTCGTAACCAGTTTCTTCTTCTTTCTTATTTTCTGCTGTCCGTGCAAAGGAAACAAAAGATCAGGTTCCTATAGAGTCGTTAAAGAAAATAATATCTAAAGAAATATTTAAGGATACTTCACTATAAGTAGGTCCTTGTCCACTTTGTAATCAACAGAGTTTCTAGGTCCCTTTGTTTACTCTAAAAAAACACCTTTATTTCGGGACAATAAATGTCTTCCGTATGTCTGGAAATCTTTTGAGTATTACTTTGTACTTCGTTATTCCAAATTAAAGAAATCGTAAAAACACCGTTCATGAAGAATTGACATGTATCTCCTATGTTCTAGGTATTCGTCGGAATTAAGAGTCCTTAGAGTTACTCCGAGCGTTGAGTAAATAGAAGGGGTATCTTTGAAATTTTTTAGAAAAATAATCAGAACGAGAAGGGCCGGAAAGAACTTCGATTTAAGGTTATTAAATTAGGTTATCTAATCAACATCGAACTATTATCCAATTGTCATTCTCATATGTTACCGGAAGGGGTCACCGAGTCACCATTTCTTAGACGGACATAGCGTCCTTTGTACCTAAGTCAGGAAGTCAGTCCTTCTAGTGGACCTCTTCCTTTACCGTTGACCGAGGTCCTGAGAACGGACCCTTTTGAGTACCTGTTTCCTCGGATGTCAGGTATCCAAACTTTTCTCAGTCTGTACTGACTTATGTGTCGGCACGTTGTATTCTCATATATTACGTACATTACGAATATTATACGGTCCGTAAGAAGATTCGTGAAATGGATATAGTTGAGTAATTTAGAAGTGTCCTTGTGATACTATATTGATCAGAATCACATCAGAAGAAATAAAATGATCATAGCGTGAACTTCTTAGTGAAGTAATACATTGTTTGATAGGGAAACACAAACGATTAAAAATCGAATATATTAATACAAAATTTTAACAGAAAAACATCTCTTTTTTTTTTGTTTGGATCTAAGTGCACTCACTACATTTAACTCTTAGGAGTCTATCAAACTTTTGTCGTAAAAACTTAATTCATTTTCGAGAAGACATTACAGAGTATGGTCTGTGTATGAACGACAGAAAGAAAAGTTGATTAGGAAAAAGTTTTAAGACAAACCCGTTAAGACAAGATGATAGACAGAAAGAGATTAGAAAAAATAATAGGGTATTCCTTATTAAAAGATTTATAAAGTGAATACTTTTTACAATTCAAAACTAGGGTTTTACTCCCTATATCTTTTAAAGTCTTGAAAGTATTTTCACCATCCTATGGATACTTTGACTCAAAGAGAGTTTAACTCAAGGGGACGGTTCAAATACTAACTGAACAGGGTTAAGTTTAGAAATAAGAAAACACAATAAGGGAAAGAACAAGGGGAGACTGGAGTCAGGAAATGATTGACTCGGTATTCGTTGGTCTCAGTCTACAGATTTTAGCGACAACAGATATTGTAACAATTGTATGTTTAAGTCCAACAAAGAGATTCCGTTCTACTCGAATGTCTACGGACCCAGTCCCTGTTAGTCTGGTCTCTGAACATTTGGTATCTGTACGACTGAGGATTTTGATACTAGTTCTTTACAGTGTTCTGGTACTAATTGGGTCGAAGAAGTAAGAAGGGAATTTTTTTGGGGATTCAATTTCTAGTCCAACCTCATCTAAACTTTGAACAGAGGGTGAAACGAACCACAGGACTTTTTCGGGAAACGACGTTTGTGGACGACAGGCTCGAAACGAAAGAGATGACACCCGTGTCCTCAGATAAAGAAGTGGGCATTTTCTTCTCACAACTTGATTCAGATTAACAAAAGAAACAGGATTAGGACACATACCTGTGTTCTACCTCCCGGTTGTTAGAGGGGAGTTCTAGTCTAATCTCCGGGATGACGACTCGGTGAAATATTACAAAAGTTCCTATGGACCTCGAAAGAACAATGATTTTTCCTCCTTTGTTTCTCTTGAGACGATCTTCAGATGAGTAGTACTTAGATACGTTGCCCCTGTCCCCTGTCAATTAGAGGAAAAGGATAATTATCTATGACTACGGATCCCCGAATTGTAAAAGGATGATCGAATTATTCCTCTTTTTCTAACTTTCCCTCCGTCTGTCTCTACGGATTAACGTATCGATCGTCGATACTGTCACAACGAGTTTCCCTGTGTGAGTTTTTGCTTCTTTTTTTCCGTTTTTTCCGTTTTACCATTAAGTCGTATCGGGTACGGTCGTTGAACGGGGTTTCCCTTAATTTCCGTTTAGTAAGAGTAGACAAAACGACGTAGAGATTTTTGTGTAAGTTAATTTTGAGGTCTACTTGAAAGTCAATGGTAGTACGGACGGGTCGTTATCTTTTGTTTCGATTTCTACATAACCAGAAGGACTTTTACGGTACCCTATTGTTGATGTTCTTATGATTTTTTCTTTTTTTTTACGATTTACGGGGACCAAAATGTCTTGGTAACACAAAAAGTCAAGTCCTTCGATAGTCCAGAGTAATCCGAGTATACAAAGTACCTGAAAACTTCTGTCCTTCGAACACTCTCCCTTTCCCGGAGAAGTATACAGATATTTTATTTTTTTTAAAGTATGTGCACATAACGTCAAAAAGATCAAGGTAAAGATTTGATTTTTCTAAAAATAGTGTAGACTTCATGTTGTGGTATCTTCAATGAATCCCAAGAAGTTTATTAAACAAGGACCTCCTCTTTGTCATGGGACTTTTATTGTACATTTAATTCTTCTTTACTTTCAATACATTTTCTCCGGTTTAAAACATGTGACTTACTTAAATAGAAACTTCTTGAAAACGACTTACCACAAATAATTCAAAGATAAGACTATAATGTCTATTACAGAATTACGACCTCTCCCACACCTCTTTTCCCTTGGGAGGATGTGACAACCACCCTTATGTTTGATCATGTCGGTGAAACCTCTTGTCACACCTCTAAGGAAATTTTTAACGTTTATCTAAGACTAGAATGTAAATCTAGAAATTAGGTAAAACTCAAATAAAAACACATGCCACAATCTTTCACTAGATCAAAGTAAGAAAATGTTCACCNCTTTCGGGTCTCTATTTAGGTGTGTGTATACCTGTGGAATAGAAACTGTTTCCTCCGTTCTTATATGTTACCTCATTTCTGTTAGAGAAATTGTTCACCACGACCCTTTTGACCAGTTAAGGTAACTAGATATACAGACAGAAACACGGTCATGGTATGACAGAACTACTGACACCGAAACATCATCTCGGACTTCAGTCCGTTCAACTTTGATATTTTGAGGATCTCCTCTTGTATCCGTTTTGTGAGAGTCTGTATTTAGTGTCGTCCTAGGAGATACTAGGTGGAGGGTCTTAAGACCTTTATTTTCGTTTTTATTTGTTTACCCTAGATTAATTTTAATTTTCGAAGACGTGTTGTTTCCTTTTATATTCGTTCCACTTTTCTGTCGGAAGACTTACCCTCTTTTATTATCGTTTACTTCGTTGACTGTTTGTTGATTAGAGTTTTTATATGTTCGTTGAAGACGTCGAGTTAAGGTCTTTTTATTTGCTGGGTTAGTTTTTTACCCGGTTTCTTGATTTATCTGTAAAGAGGTTTCTTCTGTATGCCTACCGATTGTTTGTGTACTTTTCTACGAGTTGTAGTGAGTAATAATCTCTTTACGTTTAGTTTTGGTGTTACTCCATGGTGAAGTGTGGTCAGTCTTACCGACGCTAGGTTTTTAGACGTTCGTTATTTACGACCTCTCCCACACCTCTTTTCCCTTGGGAGGATGTGACAACCACCCTTACGTTTGATCATGTCGGTGATACCTCTTGTCACACCTCTAAGGAATTTTTTAACGTTTATCTTGATGGAATACTGGGTCGTTAGGGGGACGACCCGTATGTGTGACTCCTTTGGTCTTAACTTTCTCTGTGTACATGGGGTTACAAGTAGCGTCGTGACAAATATTATCGGTCCTGTACCTTTGTTGGATCTACAGGTAGTCGTCTACTTACCTATTCTTTCGACACCATGTATATGTGTTACCTCATAATAAGTCGACAATTTTTTCTTAAGTAAACTTAGTCAAGACTACTCTACCTACTTTGACCTCGGTAATATGTCTCACTTCATTCGGTCTTTCTTTTTGTGGTTATGTCATATGATTGTGTATATATACCTTAAATCCTTCTACCGTTACTGCTGGGACATACGTTCTGTCCTTTTTTCTGTGTCTACACATATGGTCTGAAAACCTGAGTCTCCCTCTCCCTCTCCCACCCTACTAAACCCTCTTACCCTTAAGATTGTACATATGACAGTACATTCTTAACTTAGCGGTCAGGTACAGACTGCATCCCACGTCGAACGAACCCCGACCACGTACCCCTACTGGGTCTCTCTACAACACCCCTCCCTCCACCCTCCCCCCAAGTACAAACCCTTGCGTACATTCTTAATTTCTAAAATTTTAAATTTTTTATTTTTTATTTTTTATTTACCAATGTTTTTTTTTTTAATTTTTTTAAAATTTTTTTTTTAACGTTTATCTTGACGGAATACTGGGTCGTTTGGGTGACGACCCGTATGTGTGGTTCCTTTGGTCTTAACTTTCTCTGTGTACATGGGGTTACAAGTAGCGTCGTGACAAATATTATCGGTCCTGTACCTTTGTTGGATCTACAGGTAGTCGTCTACTTACCTATTCTTTCGACACCATGTATATGTGTTGCCTCATACTGAGTCGGTAATTTTTCTTATGTAAACTTAGTCAAGATTACTCTACCTACTTTGACCTCGGTTAATATGTCTCACTTCATTCGGTCTTTCTTTTTGTGGTTATGTCATATGATTGTGTATATGTACCTTAAATCTTTCTGCCGTTACTACTGGGTCATACGTTCTGTCGTTTTCTCTGTGTCTACACATCTCGTCTGAAAACCTGAGTCTCCCTCTCCCTCTCCCACCCTACTAAACCCTCTTACTGTAACTTTGTACATATGATAGTGCATTCTTTGTTTAGCGGTCAGATACAGACTATGTCCTATGTCCTACGAATCCCGACCACGTGCCCCTACTGGGTCTCTCTACAATACCTCTCCCTCCACCCTCCCACAAGCACAAACCCTTACGCACATGTGGGCACCACCTAAGTACAGTTACATACCGTTTTGGTTATGTCATAACATTTCATTTTCTTTCATTTTTATTTTTAATTTTTTTTTTTTGTGTGACACTTCTTGGATTAAATATGGACCCACAATGGGTCATTAAACTTTAACTTGTCAAATTCGAATGATACTCGGTCCAGATGATGATCTGTGACTCTTGTCCATACTTTTCTAGTAACGAAATTTGATTCATTCAATCATTCCTTAGTTCCGACAACGAATGTTTATTGTTTTGGAGACCAATTGAAGAACGTAAAGGGGTCTCTTCCTTTTATACACAAGAAAAAATTTTTTTAACACAAACTTAGGACCCTTCGGGACTCAATTGACGACGACGACGAGGACGGTTCAGTGAAGTCAACACAGACTGAGACACCCTGGGATGTCTGCCGTCGGGTGGTCCGAGGGGGTAGGGACCCTAAAAGGTCCGTTCTTGTGACTTCACCCAACGGTAAAGGAAGAGGTTACGTACTTTCACTTTTCACTTTCAATTCAGCGAGTGATTCACAGGCTGAAAAGCACTGGGGGTACCTGACGTCGGATGGTCCGAGGAGGCAGGTACCCTAAAAGGTCCGTTCTCATGACCTCAACAAAGGTAACGGAAGAGGCACTCAATTGATTATAGACGATATTGAAATTGTTGCCAAGTACATTAAATCATGTTTATACTCTAAACGGAGTCCGACAAATTCTCAGTCTCTTTTCTACTGTCTTCAGGATCGTAAAATCGTATTCAAAAAATCTCGTGAAAGCTGAAGAGTTTTATAATGATTTTACAAACGATTTCACCAACGGAAGGAATTAGGTGTGTGTGTTCGGTGTATTCTCAAGGACAACGAGGTGAAAGATCGGTTGTCAATTGTAATAGTCTGTAAATGTCAAAACGGTTATCCTATCCATACTTTAATATTTTGTATACCAAAATAAAACGTAAAAAGGTAAATTATCACTCCAACTCCTAGAAAATACCAATAAAGTAAAAGTCAAAAGGATTAAAGTGGAAGACACTACAGGTAAGTACAGAAAACAGATAAAAAACAAACCTACAATTTATGACATAAACATAAGAAGATTACCAATGAAATTTTAAAAAGATATAAATGGTTCAAATTTCGTTTGGTTATTATATTTATAAAAAGACTTATTACTTTTTGGAACTTTTACAGAATATAGATAGGACAGTGAGGATTGAATTTACAATAGTAACAGGTCACAAAGTCAAGAAGGGTTGAAAATTAGGGGTTTATCTACAATAAACGATAAATTAAGTTAAGGAGAAACTAATGTAGAATCATTAATGAAAGAGTAAGAAACAAGTGTAACGACACAGCTTACAATTTATAAAGATGTCTTAACAGAGGTGTAAAAGGAACAAGAACTTCATGTAACAAATCTTTAAAGAAATCACTTTCAGATAACTACGATTTGAATCAAAGTAAACAGACTTTTACAGAATTAAATGGGGACATAGTGTTACTTTCAGAAATCAAGTAGGTACAAAAAGTTATTATTAAATTTACTTATATAAAAGTGAGCTGAGAAAAACATCGTAGAATTTTTATGAAAAGAGATAGAAAACAGGAGACGACAATAAGTCAAATCAAGTCGAAAGTCAAGTCAAGTCAAGTCAGTGAGTCAGTACAGGCTGAGAAACGCTGGGGTACTTGGTGTCGTGTGGTCCAGAGGGACAGTTAGTGGTTGAGGACCTCAAATAAGTTTGAGTACATAGAACGTAGTCCCTACGGTAGGTTGGTAGAGTAGGAGACAGTAGGGGTAGAGGAGGACGGAAGTTAGAAAGGATCGTAGTCCTAAAAAAGGTTACTCAGACAAGAAGTGTAGTCCACTGGCTTCATAACCTTAAAGTCGAAGTCGTAGTCAGGAAGGTTATTTATAAGTCTTGACTAAAGGAAATCCTACCTGACCAACCTAGAGGAACGACAGGTTACCTGAGAGTTCTCATAAGAGGTTGTAGTGTCAAGTTTTCGTAGTTAAGAAACCGTGAGTCGAAAGAAATATCAGGTTTGGAGTGTAGGTATGTGCTGATGACCCTTTTGGTATCGAAACTGATCTGTCTGGAAAAAACCGTTTCATTACAGAGACGAAAAATTATACGATAGTTCTAACCAGTACCTCTTCCGTTACCTTGGGGTGAGGTCATGAAAATGGACCTTTTAGGGTACCAACCTCCTCGGACCATCCGACGTCAGATACTCCAGCGATCCTCAGCCTGTGCTGACTCGCTGAAGTGAAAGTGAAAAGTGAAAGTACGTAACCTATTCCTTTACCGTTGGATGAGGTCATAAGAACGGACCTCTTAGGGTCCTTACCGCCTCGGACCACCCGACGGTAGACACTCCAGTGTATCTCAGCCTGTACTGACTTCGTTGAATCGTCGTCGTCGTCGTCCAACCAGTATCGAAAAGAAGGTTCTTTAGATTTAGTTATACGTAGGACTCATTCTGACAACGTTGAGTTTAATCTAGAGACTTTATGGAAAGATAAAAAAGTGTAACGTGCTCGAGAAAAATAAAAGATATAAGATGTAACACCTAACATGGAAGTCTAAGTATAAAGGTATAGTAATTAAAGTAGAAGTCATCACAGTTCACACGACAAATTAGACAGGAATCTTAATATAAAATAAAATTACTAAACAAAGGAATTTATATGAGGTCAAAGGAAAGTTAGACGGATCTGAAAATTTTAACTTAAGACATCTACATTGGTTACAAGGAACTAGTACAAGAACAAAGAGAATAACTATAAAACTTATGATTATTAAAGTAGTAAATTAGATAAATTTTTTAGAACATAAACAAGGAGACATTATATGTTAATCTAAAACTAAATCATATGATAAAATACAAGATGTAGAATATTAAATTTACATATTTTGGGAGTGTCCTGAATTCAGACAACAAAGACGGTTTAGAATAAGTATCACAAGTAAGATATAGACACACTTATCAGTCGAATATAAGTTAACGTATTCTTTTGTGACTTATAGACTTAATACTTAGAATCTCTGAAAAAAAAACGTGAGACTGGGAACTAGTCCTATCTATACCAGGGTCAGGTAAGGGAGACAACCCGTTGTTTACCAGGAAGTCAAGTCAAGTCAAGTCAGCGAGTTAGTACAGACTGAGAAACACTGGGGTACTTAGTGTCGTGCGGTCCGGAGGGACAGGTAGTGGTTGAGGACCTCAAGTGAGTCTGAGTACAGGTAGCTCAGTCACTACGGTAGGTCGGTAGAGTAGGAGACAGCAGGGGAAGAAGAGGACGGGAGTTAGGGAGGGTCGTATTCTCAGAAAAGGTCACTCAGTTGAGAAACGTACTCCACCAGTTTCATGACCTCAAAGTCGAAATCGTAGTAAGGAAGGTTTCTTGTGGGTCCTGACTAGAGGAAATGTTACCTGACCAACCTAGAGCAACTTCAGGTTCCCTAGAGTTCTCAGAAGAGGTTGTGGTGTCAAGTTTTCGTAGTTAAGAAGTCGTGAGTCGACAGAAGTGTCAGGTTGAGAGTGTAGGTATGTACTGATGACCTCTTTGGTATCGGAACTGATCTACCTGGAAACAACCGTTTCCTTACAGAGACGAAAAGTTATACGAGAGATCCAACCAGTATTGAAAGGAAGGTTCCTCATTCGTAGAAAATTAAAGTACCGACGTCAGTAGTAGACGTCACTAAAACCTCGGGTTTTTTTATTTCAGACTGTGACAAAGGTGAGAAAGGGGTAGATAAAGGGTACTTCACTACTCTGGTCTACGGTACTAGAAGCAAAAGACTTACAACTCGAAGTTCGGTTGGAAAAGTGAGAGCAGAAAGTGAAAGTAGTTCTCCGAAAAATCAAAGAGAAGTGAAAGACGGTATTCCCACCACAGTAGACATATAGACTCCAATAACTATAAAGAGGGTCGTTAGAACTAAGGTCGACACGAAGAAGGTTGGGTCGCAAAGAGTACTACAAGAGACGTATATTCAATTTATTCGTCCCACNAAAAGTGAGAGCAGAAAGTGAAAGTAGTTCTCCGAAAAATCAAAGAGAAGTGAAAGACGGTATTCCCACCACAGTAGACATATAGACTCCAATAACTATAAAGAGGGTCGTTAGAACTAAGGTCGACACGAAGAAGGTTGGGTCGCAAAGAGTACTACATGAGACGTATATTCAATTTATTCGTCCCACTGTTATATGTCGGAACTATATGAGGAAAAGGATAAACCTTGGTCAGATAACAAGGTACAGGTCAATATTGACAACGAAGGACTGGACGTATATTCAAAGAGTTCTCCGTCCAGTCAACCAGACCATAAGGGTAGAGAAAGTCTTAAAAGGTGTCAAATAACACTAGGTGTGTCAGTTTCCGAGACCGTATCAGTTATTTCGTCTTTACCTACAAAAAGACCTTGAGAGAACGAAAAAGGTACTAGGTCACCTACAACCGTTAAACTAGAGACCAAGGAGACGGAAAAGATTTTGGTCGAACTTGTAGACCTTCAAGTGACAAGTGCATAACGACTTCGGACCGAACCTCTTAAAACTAGTAATAAAATGATCGCACACTCTACTCACGTTAACACGCCATCAAACTCGTAAGAAACCGTAACGGAAAGAAACCCTAACCTTTACCAGAAATCGAAGATAAAATTCTTAGACTAAAAATACCCCCTATGGTAGATGGCTTAGAACGAACTAAAGTTTCAGATCAGAGGACAAGTCAGACCGACAATTTAGTCTTTAAAGAGTTGGTCCCTATGACCACATAGAGACTTTTGTCTAATTTTAAGAACAAAGGTGAGGGAACAATAAAAACTGGGGACCCGTATAGTGAATTAAACTCTCTTACAAACAACATAAACAAGATCATAAAGATCTATAGAACATCAACCTTCTTAAAAATTAGTTAGGACTAAGGATTCAATAGCCTTATCTATGGTCAGAATACACAAGGTAAATTTTTTCATTAGTGTAACCCCACACACACACACACACACACGTACGTGTGTGTACACGAGTCAACGAGTCAGACTGAGAAACACCGGGGTACCTGACATCAGGTGGTCCGAGGAGACACATACCTTAAGGGTCCGTTCTTATGATCTCGCCCAATAAAGGATGAGGTCCCCTAGAAGGGGCGATTCCCTGACTTGGGTGTAGAGAACGTAGAGGAAGTAACCGTCCGTCTAAGAAATGGTGGTTGTGGTGGACCCTACAGATTTATGTAGTTCTTCACATAGATTTATACCTTCACAAGTCTTCGTTGTCTCACATTATAGTCCATCATTGACGAACCTAGGAGTGAGACTAGGATAGTGAATCAAAATACTAGAAACTATGTAACGGATTGGAAAGAGACGGAACTAGAGGAGTAGACATTTTACTCCTACTACTGAATACCTAATGTGACCCTTCACTCAGTCATTCTGGTCGTAACAGATACACACGTAATTCAAAATTTATTTATAATGAATTAGTCGTGTAGAAAACATTCATCTTAGTGAGTTTATGAACGTGTCCTCAACTTTTACTTTAATAGTAGATGACATGTCGACCAGACTTACTCCGTGATACATAGAAGAGATGATACCACTGTTTGTATTAAGAGTGTTCAGTTAATACATACGTACATAAAAATAAGAATAATATAGATACTTCTTTTAACGAGTGGGGATTAAGTGTGTCGAAGACGTATAAACTCATTCTTACTTTAGGTCCAAACAGAACGAGGTCTCAAATTTAGACTGTTGTCTAAATTCAAGTTCAGATCTGAGGTAGTCAATGGTTATAGGTTATGAGCATGAAAGGTACACGGTTAATGACAAATCCTCGTAAACTGAGTAGAGAAATGGTATTATGTCCACACCTTTTACATGATAGTAAAAGTAGTGAGGTAAAATACTTACTCTTTTGATCTCTTGTCTCTCAAACTCATTGAAAGTACTCAGTAAGTCATTTACGTTTCATCTCTTTTTTTAACTTGGGTCTCACAGATGAAGAGTTCAGGTATGAAATAATTAGACAGAGATCTTGAACAAGTTCGTACGATAAGACGGACTTGCAATCTAAGGAATAGAGATTATACTTCTAATTACATAAAATTCTCTAAAAACACTCTCCTAAATTACTGTAGTATGTCTACTTTCCAAAAAATTTGACATCGTGGAAGTTTACTTCCAAAAATGTACTGTCTAAAAACATGATATCCGTTGTTAAATTCGAGTATTTTACTTGTTTAACTTTAGAACTATCGAATTACAAATGAAACCTAAAAGAAGGTTTTCTCTAACAGTTGTAACTCTACTATTAAAGTAGTCGAAAACACTTTTTTAACTTAAAGTAGTCTCACTAGGGTAGGACTGATAGTAAATATTTATAAATGAATGCAGAAGGGGAAAGTAATATTGTTACTGATTAGTACGTAGTTGACTAGAACTAATATACTCACTAAATGTTTTGTAACTTAATAAAATGTACTAACTCCCAAACCGATAACTTCCCTCAACTTTTAACTGTTTTCTCCGTGGACATTTACCTTCTCTAATCTTTAACATGACAAGTACAAACTTTAAACCCCCGGTTTGTATCTATACCTATATTCATAGACGTATTTGAAGATTAAAGTCAGGGAAGTTGAAAGGCACTATACTTCATAGATACGTCTATAACGATGACGACGAAACAACGATTCAACAGAGGTTGAGAGAACACTGGGGTCCCTGGCATCGGACGGTCCGAGACAGGTACCCTAAGAGATCCGTTCTCATGACCTCACCCAACGGTAAAGGAAGAGGTCCCAGAGAAGGGTTAGGTCCCTAACTTCCAGTAAATATTATCACAAATCGACGTTCCGTGGGTAGTCTTTTGACGATTTTGTGGAACTAATACTACGTTTGTTAATACTTATATTTGTTATCGTCAAATATCTTATCTATACTTTAAGGAGAAAATATATGAAATGTCATTTA
This sequence comes from Capra ibex, assembly GCA_006410555.1. Taxonomy (NCBI): domain Eukaryota; kingdom Metazoa; phylum Chordata; class Mammalia; order Artiodactyla; family Bovidae; genus Capra; species Capra ibex. Next base: position 90,632,592 of record SJYO01016970.1, read on the forward strand.
CCATTTAGTCCGTCGAGTGATCCTGTATCAGGAAAAAGATTTACTCTCACTTTATCAATTTTTATTCTTCACAAAACAGACTTTGTCAAAGAAGTTCCCCTCTTCAAAGAAGTAAATTTGACTTTTGAATTACATGAAGAAACGAGAAAACAATCGTAAAAGAATGTTAAAAATCATGAGAAATATAATGATACACACTTTGATAAAGGGGTTATACGTACTGACATTTTTGATTTACTTCAAAAATTCGTATCGTTACATAGATTCGACATAAAAGTAAGGATATCTTTCTGTAGACGGAAGAATTAACTTACTGGTACATGATAAAGTGTCATTGTACTAGGTTACGGTAAAAGGATAATTATTTGAAAATCCGATAATGATATTAAAAAGATGATCTTCATTACACTACTATTCGTACAAACATAAAAACATATGTACACTGACAAACATATCTTAGGATTTATTACTTCAAAGACCCTATTTTCGTTACGGGTACAATTTATATTGTCTATGACGATTGGAAGAGTGGTTTTTGAATACGGTCATATATATATTTGTATTCGTTCACTTCCTTCTCCCAAAGAGGGGTAGGACGGTTCTAAGAGTCAGATAAAATTCTTTTAAAATTTCTTACACCAATATAAAGAAAGAGGTGCGAGGAATAAATAAATCCACATTCACTAAATGTCGTAATCAAAGTCCTTGTGTTTTATCACTAGTCTATAAAAATCTGTCATGTTTTACTAGTGGTGTTATTAAAATAGAAAAAATGGTATGTTTTAATGACACTATAATAAATGACGAAAAGGACACGATATAACTTAGGACACTGAATAAATAAAATATTGTTTCAAACATGGAGAATTAGAGGGAGTGGATAAAGTGAGTAGGAGGTTGGGAGAGGGGAAAACGTCAATCATCAAACAAGAAACATAGGTACTGAAAGAAAGACAAAAACAGTACAAACAAAGATTCAAAACAAAATTGTAAGGTTTTTATTCACTTTAGTATACCATAAGTAGAAGGACAAAGATTGAATAAAACGAATCGTATTATGAAAGATCTAGACAAATACAACAGTGTTTACCGTTCTAAAGTAAGAAAAATACCGACTCACTATAAGGTAACGTACACATACACACACATATATATATATATGTGTGTGTATGTATATATATATATCATATGGTACAGAAAAAATAGGTAAGTAAATAGATACCTGTGAATCCAACGATGGTATAGAATAGATAAGTCTTGTTACGACATTATTTGTAACCCTGTGTATATAGAAAAGTTTAAACATAAAAACAAAAGAAACCTTTTTATGACTATTCATCGTAACGACCTAGTATTTAATCAATATAAAATTAAAAATTTCTTAGAAACATGACAAAAAGTATCACCGACACAGTTAAAGTCAAGTCAAGTCAGCCAGTCAGTACAGACTGAGAAACGCTGGGGTACTTGACATCGTGCGGTCCGGAGGGACAGGTAGTGATCGAGGGTCTCTATTGAGTTTGAGTGCAGGTAGCTCAACCACTGCGGTAGGTCGGTAGAGTAGGAGACAGCAGGAGAAGAGGAGGACGGGGATTAGGGAGGGTCGTAGTCCAGAAAAAGTTACTAAGTTGAGAAGTGTACTCCACCGGTTTCTTGATCTCAAAGTCGAAATCGTAGTAAGGAAAGTTTCTTACTATTTAGAGGAAATCTTACCTGACCAACCTAGAGGAACGACAGGTTCCCTGAGAGTTCTCGGAAGAGGTTGTGGTGTCAAGTTTTCGTAGTTAAGAAGCCGTGAGTCGACAGAAGTGTCAGGTTGAGAGTGTAGGTACGTACTGGTGTCCTTTTTGGTATCGGAACTGATCTACCTGGAAACAACCGTTTCCTTACAGAGACGAAAAGTTATACGATAGATCCAACCAGTATTGAAAGGAAGGTTCCTCATTCGCAGAAAATTAAAGTACCGACAATAGTGGTAGACGTCACTAAAACCTCGGGTTTTTATATTTCAGACTGTGACAAAGGTGAGAAAGGGGTAGATAAAAAGTACTTCACTACCCTGGTCTACGGTACTAGAAGTAAAAGACTTACAACTCGAAATTCGGTTAGAAAAGTGAGAGGAGAAAGTAGTTCTCCGAAAAATCAAGGAGAAGTGAAAGACGGTATTCCCACCACAGTAGACGTATAAACTCCAATAACTATAAAGAGGGCCGTTAGAACTAAGGTCGAACACGAAGAAGGTAGGGTCACAAAGAGTACTACAAGAGACGTATATTCCATTTATTCGTCCCACTGTCATATGTCGGAACTGTATCAAGAAAAGGATAGACCTTGGTCAGACAATAAGGTACAGGTCAAGATTAGGGAGTTTATCACTCCCTCCCAAGGATCAAGAGGTGTAGTAGTAGTTGTAAACAATATACAACAGAAAAACTACCATTAGTAGACTGTTTAAACCACTATAGAGTAACCCCAAAACTAAACGTAAAGAGACTACTAATTTCGCATACTTCTGACATCCTAACATAAACTTAGTGAAAAATCATAACGTCAAACTAAACAGGGAGTTCTTTTTCTCTGATTTTTAGTTGAATATAACTCGTTTGGTACCTATCACGAGTGTGAATAATAGGTCTGTGTCCTTTTATATAGATAAGTGATTTTATCTTTAAAATTTTAACAGGAATAAATATATAAATATAGAAGTACTTGTAGATAATAAATTATTTCTTTTTGAACGAAAGGTCAAAGGTACTTCATTTTCTTTTATCGTCAATGTATTTTCCTCTCTACTCTCTCTAAAAGTCTTTGATTTTACTAAAAATTTTGGATCTTNAATATATAAATATAGAAGTACTTGTAGATAATAAATTATTTCTTTTTGAACGAAAGGTCAAAGGTACTTCATTTTCTTTTATCGTCAATGTATTTTCCTCTCTACTCTCTCTAAAAGTCTTTGATTTTACTAAAAAATTTGGATCTTATCGAGGACCGGAATCTTTTAACTCATTAAACACGTTTTTTTATAAAAGATGGAAACCATGAACTAATTATCATATTTGTGATTTCTGGTCAATTGTATCATATTCTCATGTACAATATCACCAAAGGTTTATACAGTGATTAAAGAGAACTTTTGGTGACATGTAAAATCTTCGTCGATACTTATTTACAAAGATATTATATGGGAATGAAAGTCCTAAAATCTCAATAAGTATTGTTGAACGACGTATTTTTCAACAGTATGAACGTTCACCCATTTATAATATATTTCAACGATTTATTAAAATAAATCATAATCAAAGTAGTTTATTCAAAATTTACTTTACACAAACTCGATTTTTACCTCACACAGTTGATACAATGTAAAGTATTTGAAACAAAATTTTAAAATAAGACATACTCTTAAGGAACCACCAGGTTACTAATCCTGCGGTCCGAAGGTAACGTCCCCCGTGTCAAAGTTAGGGACCAACCTTTTGATTTTAAAACGTGCGGTGTACCGAACTGGTTAAACAAAAAAATAAAACATTTGATTTTATGATTTGTTTTAGGGGGTTTGTTATATTGTTTATATCGAGAGGGGATTTTTCTATCATAATAATTATAAACCACTTTAATTTTAGGTCAGAAAAAATCTTCTTTATTTTGACACGAGTGTATTTCCTAATTGAACAGTTTAGTCTGATTATTCTTAGTGTAAATTAGTTCTCTTTGTTTGAAAGTGACCACGACGTCAGATGTACACAGATTATTGACCTTAACACTGATCGATATTCCGTTGCTGTCTCCTACTCTACCGACCTACCGTAGTGACTGAGCTACCTGCACTCAGACTCACTTGAGGTCCTCAACCACTACCTGCCCCTCCGGACCGCACGACGTTAAGTACCTCAGTGTCTCAGCCTGTAATGACTCGCTGACTTGACTTGACTTGACTTGACTACCAAGACATTGAAGACCTAAAGTAGTCACAAAAATAAAGAAGAACTGAATCAAAAGTATTCAGCTTTAAAAGGTCCTTAAACAGTTAAAGTAGCTATGTGTAAAAGTTTAAAGAACAACATCACAACATGTGTCATCATAAAACGATATAAACATAACAAATTTCAAGACATCATGACATGGAAAAGATAAGGACTTTAGCGAAGTACCACCGGAACAAAGAATTAGTCAAAACGGTGTCCACACACGTAAAATAAATACAGTAGTTTTTAATTAAATATCGAAACACTTAGAAAATAATACATAATCAAAGATAAAACAATAAAAAAAGTGGATTATGTAACATTTACGACACGTTTATCAACGTTTAACACTTACGACACCCTTATCAACGGTCACACGTCGTTTAAGTTTAAAATAAAAAACCTTGAAGGACCTTTAAACCCCCCCTATCAAAACTAGATGTCAACTTACACTCCTACGTCTTGTGCGTCTAATCCTATGTCTTTTGTGTCAAAACTAGATGTCAACTTAGACTCCTATGTCTTGTGTGTTGTAGTAAACGTAACCATAACATGTGAAGTCAAGTCAAGTCAGTGAGTCAACACAGGTTGAGAAACGCTGGGGCACTTAGCGTCGTGCGGTCCGGAGGGACAGGTAGTTGTTGAGGGCCTCAAGTGGGTTTGAGTACAGGTAGCTCAGTCAGTACGGTACGTCGGTAGAGTAGGAGACAGTAGGGGAACAGGAGGACGGGAGTTAGGGAGGGTCGTAGTCTCAGAAAAGGTTACTCAGTTGAGAAGCGTACTCCACCAGTTTCATGACCTCAAAGTTGAAATCGTAGTCATGAAGGTTACTTGTGGGTCCTGACTAGAAGAAATCCTACCTGACTAACCTAGAGGAACGTCAGGTTCCCTGAGAGTCCTCAGAAGAGGTTGTGGTGTCAAGTTTTCGTAGTTAAGAAGCCGTCAGTCGAAAGAAGTGTCAGATTGAGAGTGTAGGTATGTACTGGTGACCTTTTTGGTATCGGAACTGATCTGTCTGGAATCAGCCGTTTCATTACAGAGACGAAAACTTATACGATAGATCCANCTCAGAAGAGGTTGTGGTGTCAAGTTTTCGTAGTTAAGAAGCCGTCAGTCGAAAGAAGTGTCAGGTTGAGAGTGTAGGTATGTGCTGGTGACCTTTTTGGTATCGGAACTGATCTGTCTGGAATCAGCCGTTTCATTACAGAGACGAAAACTTATACGATAGATCCATCCAGTATTGAAAGGAAGGTTCCTCATTCGTAGAAAATTAAAGTACCGACGACAGTAGTAAACGTCGATAAAACCTCGGGTTTTTTTATCAGACTGTGACAAAGGTGACAAAGGGGTGGATAAAGGGTACTTCACTTGAATCGAGATCAGTATAAAAGAAGTATAAAAGATCGAATTAAAGTAACACAAGTTTCTTGAAAATTTCTGATCCTAAGGTGGTATATTGACATGTTTAGATAAATGAGAAAGACACCCACTGTGACCCTATGAGTGTCTAAACACGGACACACACAAATAAGAGGTCTAAAAACCTAAATAGAAATTTGAAATTTGGGACCAAACTAAGGACTCAACCCTTCTAGGTGGCCTCTTCCCTATCCGATAGGTGAGGTCATAAGTACCCGAAGGAAACACAGAGTCGACCATTTCTTAGGTGGACGTTACGTCCTCTGGACCCAAACTAGGGACGAACCCTTCCAGGGGACCTCTTCCCTTTCTGATGGGTGATGTAATAAGACCGGAATTCTTAAGGTTCCCCCATTGACATTAGAATATTTGGAACTATTAAATATATTAAAAGACGTATCTTATACATTGTACTATAAGTGAATCGAAATAAAATGATATTCGTAAAAGAAGAAAATAAAATTTAGATAAAAATTTACGTGCACTGTAAATACGGTACACGTACGAGACAGTGAAGTCAACACAGGCTGTGAAACGATAGAGTACCTGACACAGGACGGTCCGAGGAGACAGGAACCCTAAGAGGTCCGTTCTTATGATCTCACCCAACTGTAAAGGAGGAGATCCCCTAGAAGGTCTGGGTCCCTAGTTTGGGAGGGGAAAGTATAGAGGACGTAACCGTCCACCCAAGAAATAGTCATCGTGGTGGACCCTTCAGGTATCGTATGTATTGAAATATTGAAAAAAAATCGAAATATAATGAGATTTGTAAAAGAAGTAAATAAAATTTAGACAAAATAATCCATGTATGTTTAAATTGGATCAATATAGAAGACCAATTGACTTTGAACCCTAGACCAGATAAACAAATCTCACAAGTACCTCTAATAAAAAGAGGAAACAATTAATTTTTTAAAAAAAAGTAAAGATTATATAAATTTACCATTCAAAAGAATATACGGGTAAGAATGAAGAGAACTAAGAATTGGAGGGATAAGAACAATATTTCTTTGGAAAGATATAAATAGAGAAACTGCCAAACACGGATTTAGTGTTTCAGAGGAAACAATGAATTCCATTGTAGGTGTCCCTAATACTACACCTGTATAAACCCCATCTCCGTAATGAACTACGTAATTCGGGCAAAACCCCCGAAGGGAGTATCGAGTCAACCATTTCTTAGGTGGACGTTACGTTCTCTGGGACCAAACTAAGGACTCAACCCTTCTAGGTGGCCTCTTCCCTATCCGATAGGTGAGGTCATAAGTACCCGAAGGAAACACAGAGTCGACCATTTCTTAGGTGGACGTTACATCCTCTGGACCCAAACTAGGGACGAACCCTTCCAGGGGACCTCTTCCCTTTCTGATGGGTGATGTAATAAGACCGGAATTCTTAAGGTTCCCCCAGTGTTTCTCAGCCTGTACTGACACGCTGGAAGTGAAAAGTTCAGGTGAAACAAAGTAAGGGGACCTCTTCCTTTACCATTAGGTGAGGTCGTGAGAACGGACCTTTTAGGGTACCTGTCTTCTCGGACTATCCGATGTCAGGCACCCCAGCGTTTCTCAGCCTGTGCTGAGAAAGTGAAAAAACAAAGTAAGTAGATAAGGAGATTACATGACAGAATAAATGACATATGTTATCTAGAACAATACACCATCTTACTCATACTCTTAACAAAAAGTTTTCACAGACAATAAGAAACGGGAAATGTAAATGTAAAATACTAATAACTGAACAGTTAAAAGTGTGCATATATATGGATGACTTTAAAAGAAAACTAACGTTTTGTAGATATTTACTTAAACCGTTTTACATCGTGGAAATATAGAAACAGAGGTTAATAACGTATCTAAATGTTCCATGTGAATCTAAAAGAGATAATTTTTAAGACAGTTTGAATCGACTTGAAGATATCCAGTTCCAGTAAGTCACATACATGTGAAACAAAATCTTGTAGTTTATACGGACTAAGGTCAGTGTGTACTTGAATGACTACCTGACAATTGAACCTTATAAAGGATCACCGTTAGTTAAATGAACACGATGGTAGAAATGATAAGTGATTGAACGACTCTGGTTGGAAGAAAGAATCTAGAACCAGGGATCGAAATAAGAAAAGTAAATATAAATAAGGATCACAAAGTAAGGACTACTCATATTTCCTTTGGTTACTGAGAGTCGTATCAACATTTTGTTCTTTTCGGAATAAACATTTCTTCACTACGTCTGTATAAAAAGTCTTACATTTTACAATTAAATCTCCGACGTCGAAGTGATGGACGTGATTTGTACAGATCTCTACGGTCCCCGAAAATTTGTATAAAACTTACTAAATAGAGGACATAACTCAACCTAAGGGATCTTCGTCTAGCTTTACTCATAAGCACACGGACTTTCTCTAAACGATTCCCTCGCTATAAGTCGTTGTGGAGATACCCTTCACCATCGTGATCTATCCTGTCTTCATTGTTTTGTTCAAAAACCACAGTCCATTTTAGGTCGGTACTCAAACTCGTTCGAGTCCCTCAACCACTACCTGTCCTTTCGAACCGTACGACGTCAGGTACCCCACGTTTCTCAACCTGTCCTGACTTGTTGACTTGACTTGACTTGACTTGACTTCAGATCGGAGGTGGATAAAGAGTTACTTGAGACCTCGAAAGTGATATTATGTCTAAGAGAGGGTCATGACCAGTTCTCTCGTTTTGAACATTAGGGGTGGTCAGAAAGTTAATTATATAACATATGGAAGTTCCGTCGAGGGACTCTTCACTAAATTAATGGGTCCCCGTTTTGAGTCTTCAATGACCTCTTAAATGTTCACACTCGAAACTCTTTGTGACACTGACAACTCCCTACCCTCATAACTCGTCCACGTTTCCTAAGGACACCTACACCAATCCCCGGTAGTAGTATACAGTGTGGAAATAAGGGAACTCTCGAGAGAAAATGTACTTGATTTCGAATATTGTTTATAGATAGAGTAATAATTAGTACTAAAGAATCTAATCTATTATAAAATAATAAATCTTAATTAGTATTCTTCAAGAGGCCCATGTGTATTAAAATCTTATTACAAGAAACTGAAGAATACACCCGAATTTTTAATATGGACCCTTAGTTTGTAAAAGTTTCCTTGTTTGTCACTTTAACATAACACTTAATTCCTCTATAATTATCTTACTTCCCTGATGTTTTCTGTGACCAATTGTCAAACGGTATTATTAAAGGGACGAAAAAGAAAAGAAGAATCTGACAAAGGTTTGGATGTAAATAACACTGACTCATTACTCGTTGTCCTGCACGTACCGTCTCTACATTTACTGATGGTTATGACCGGATACTTTTAGAGAGTAAGCCAGGAAGTTCAAAATAATGAGACACACACAACCAACCTACAGTCACAGATTTCACCGGAATACCCTGTACGTAAGATCTACGTCTGGAAGGTAGTTAGACTTAAGGACTTAATGATTCTCGTGTATGGGGGAAGGAACGGAGATCGACTTAAAATTTATTCGTTCCTTATTCGAAGTTTTTATGTTTCACCATCTCTAAAGTCCCAAACGGATTATACCACAATCGAATGAATTGTACGTAAGGTTTAATGTGTAAAAGTCGTTGTATATCTAATATTTTTAACAATTTGTATAAACACATATTGTTATTTTGTTATAATTTTAGGAAAGATTAAACGATAATAATCTTTGTATGAAAATAAATAGAAATTCTATCATTGAACTATTGAACTTCGATTTAGAAATTGAAACGTATAAGATGGGACAGGAATTATTTTAATAACTTCTACTTCTTTTGTTCCTCATTAAAATCTTTTACATCTTACCCTTGTGAAATAGCCAAAATTCTCAAAACTACCGTCAACGTTTTAAAGGGGATTTCAAGAAAAAATTTAAATGAAACTCAAAGGAACAAAAACAAAAAAACATTTTTAACAATATTGTCTTTTACTTGGATCCGGTGTTAACCATGACCTGGGTAAATGAAAAGTTGAGACTCGAGTGTATCGGTTCGACGTTTTGTCGAATAGTCCTTATTAGTCTTTTATAGATAAGAAAGTCGATGTTTACACTAATATCATTTGTGTAGTCAATGGCTCCACTGGAAAATGACCTTACCAATTTCCTTCGTACATACGAGTCTGCATTATAAAATACAAAGACCATAAGAAGGTTTAGTTTATTAAAAGTTCTTCCATTTCAAAGTATCCTTAAAAGAAGGATACTTTTTATCCTTCCAACTAATCATTGAGATATTGTAGGTAATAGCGTTCTCGAACCAAATGGTCCCTCTAATAGTAGTTACTTCTCGTCTATATTAAGTCTGTCAGAAACTCTTTCCCTTTTGTTTCACTTCCAAATACAAGTCAAAGAAAAAGAAATATAGGATCCTTATTTACACAACAAACACTTGTTTGCAGGACGACACAGACTTACCACCTTTACTTTCTCAAGTAGGTACCACCTCCTACCTTGTTATAGTCTTCAAGAGCGACATCTTGACGTCGGTCCTGGTTAGGAAAGAGTTTTGTCTAAGTCTTGAATCTACTTAAACATTACTGCAATAGAAATTCTGTAAAATAAAGAACATTCGGTACCAATGTTTAGACAACAAAAAACCCCCCTTCTCCCTCTAATATAGATTCTACTATTTTCTACACCACGATAATGGACCCAGTAACACGAAAGTTTTTCTTATAATAAACTCCTTATGAGTAGTGTCAGAAAGGAAGGAAAGGTCCGATGATAGAGGGTCCTTGTTTTAACCCAAGTATTGATACGAGTTCGTAATAAAAACTTTGAGTCCTTTAATTTACATACAAGACAAAAGTTTCCAGTTTCGTACATATGGATTGTTATTTATAAATAATTCGTGGATATATTAATTTCGGTACAATCTTCTTTGTAAAATATTAAGATTTACACAAATTCAAATATAGAGTATAAATCTATACACACTGAACTTGATCAAGAAGTTTCCGACAATATTATTAAGAAGGAAATTACCTATGACGATTTCTAGATTTATTGCAAAACAACAAAAAACAAAAAGCAAAAAAAAAAAACGAAACTTTTCATCATTAACCGAAAGAAATAACGAGTATGGTCATTTGATATACACTAATTAGACATATAAAAAGATCTCTAGATTTTTGTGTTAATCTATGTCCCAACTTTCACTTTCACAAACTGTAGTAATAAACTCTAACACATTTTATTTTGTCTTTAAATGGATATTAATAATAAGTAAGGTAATCATTTCCCCCGGTATGTCTCAGTCAAGTCAAGTCAACGAGTCAGTACAGACTGAGAAACACTGGGGTACCTGACGTAGTACGGTCGGGAAGGACAGGTAGTGGTTGATGGTCTCGGATGAGTTTGAGTTCAGGTAACTCAGACACTACGGTAGGTTGGTAAAGGAGGACACAGTAGGGAAAAGGAGGGTGGAAGTTAGAAAGGGTCGTAGTCCCCCAAAAGTTTACTCAGTCAAGAATTTCCACAGGTTTCATAACCTCAAAGTCGAAGTCGTAGTCAGAAAGGTTAGTTATAAGTTCTGACTAAAGGAAATCCTACCTGACCAACCTAGAGGGACGTCAGGTTACCTGAGAGTTCCCAGAAGAGGTTGTGGTGTGAAGTTTTCGTAGTTAAGAAGTAACGAGTCGAAAGAAATATCTGGTTGAGAGTGTAGGTTTGTACTGATGACCTTTTTGGTATCGAAACTGATCTACTTGGAAACAACCGTTTCATTACAGAGACGAAAAATTATACGACAGATCCAACCAGTATTGAAAAGAAGGTTCCTGATTCACAGAAAATTAAAGTACCGACGTGAGTGGTAGACGTCACTAAAACCTCGGGTTTTTTCATTTCAGACAGTGACAAAGGGGTAGATAAAAGATACTTTACTACCCGGGTCTACGGAACTAGAATCAAAAGACTTACAACTCGAAATTCAGTTTAAAAAGTGAAAGGAGAAAGTGAAAGTAGTTCTCCGAGAGATGAAGGAGCGAAAGACGGTATTCCCACCACAGTAGACGCATAGACTCCAATAACTATAAAGAGGACCGTTAGAACTAAGGTCGAACACGAAGTAGATAAGGTCGTAAAGAGTACTCCATGAGACGTATATTCAATTTATTCGTCCCACTGTTACATGTCGGAACTGTATGAGGAAAGGGTCTTATGGAATCGTTTAACGATTTGACTCTGATTTTTGAGGATCTAACGGTAAGTTCAAATTTGACGTAGACAAGAGAATTCATTTTATTGTAGGAAAGGTTAGTATATGTCTCTATAATCTATAATGAACACAAGAAAGTTTCCCTCGGTACTATCTACCACACCAAATCTATGATGGACTTCTATATTAGGACCGATTGACTTGTTAAAAGTCCCTCTCAGCACCTCTAAGTAAACAAGAGAATTTACCTTTCTAAATGAATTCATCTTAAACCTAAACGACTTCAATCAATTTTACACCTCCCTCGAAACCCGTAAATCTCAACTACCTTTTTGAATACATATAAATCAGGTATCATGAACGGGTTGAAACCTGATCTATGAGGTCCATGTCATAAAATAACTTAAAAGGATTCTTGGAACTTTTAATCTGTAATAAAAGGGATAACGTGTCGGTCACCAGAAGATCTCAATGTCTCTCTTCTTACGTCTCTATTCTTAAGATTACCTCCCTGAAACGACCGTCACATCGTCAATTCTGAGACGTGAAGGTGGCGTCCTCCGTATGCAAATAGGGACCATCCCCTTGATTCTACGGTGTATGGAGTGTCGGTCTTATGTTGATGTGTTTAAAAAAAAAAATTTCTTAAGGTCCCCCGATAAAATGAACTCTAGTAAAAACGGAGGAATGGATCACGGAAGATTCTCAGAATGAGACGTGTAAACGAACCTCTATTTTGTGTAAAGAGAAACCCATGAGGACCCGAGAAGTAGGGAGTTTAAAAGAACGGAGCACATTCTATGATTTCACTCTCTCCCCTTTTGGTAGATCCCATTTATTGACACTTTTGTGACTATGTTCAATTCCGGACTTCTCGATAGTCGGTGACTCCTCTTGAGCTTTAGAATATTGGCTCTTTGTTTACATGAACACCCGACTTAAAGATCCAGTAAAGGGGGAATCCAGCGGTTCGGTCCAATCGTCCTTTCCAACGATTGAGTGACTACACGTTTAAGGGTCTGGGTACAGAGTCTTGTCGTTCTAAGAATTCCATAGTTTTGGAACTGATGTTTCGAGATGACCAGAAGGACGAACTAATCAAGAGGGACAGGGGTGAGTTTAGGAACGTTTGGACTCTATCGTCCCCCACTCTATTCGTTTGGGTATCATTCAGATCGAAACTGACCGGTCACAAATAGAGAAGTACGATAGGGTACTCGGAACATGGACTCTTACAGGCAAAACTCTAAAATGTCACATAATAAATACGACAAATCGAAATAAGAATTAAGTTTTTATTAAACTACTTTCAAATACGTCAAGTCCTATGTGAAAGAAGTTTCTACCTTTGAATTGTATAACATTTAAAGTTCGACTTCCTTAAACTTTTTACCACACACGTCCTTCTTGAAAGACTTGTAGTGAACTTCGTCCAGTATTTTGAGGGTACCCTCATTACGGGAGACATATGGGTTCATTCCACATAGGAATAAAGACTTTTGTTTTCTGTGTCTCTTCTTAGACATGTCTAGAACGGAGTGAAAACAGGATAGTGTAGTAAGGTGGTGAGAAGTAAGAAGTAATTTGATCGTATTTTTGTGGGTCCGAATTGACAAAGTAACTCAGAAGTAAGGAAATTCTTCCGGGATATAACGAATTTTGAATATAATTTATTTAGCCATATAAAAGAGAGCAAATAGACAGAAAACAATATTTTGATTTATCGTCTTCCGTTTTGAAAAGAATCATTGTTTTAATAACTACTCTTATCTCTTATCAGACACATACAAATAAGTTGTTAAAAGAAAGAAGTGAGACAAATATAATGTCGACAGTCTCATCTACGTCCAAAAAATTGTTTATTTGGGTCAGTTACACAAGTGGTCAGTTCTTAAATCTTCCCCTCTTCTTTTTCTATAAAAGGAGAGGATGTTTTAATAAGAGGAGTATAACCAACGTACACTTGGCATCCGTATCGAACCCCGTCGTTACTGTGAACGTTCAAACTCTCCGTTTAGAGTCATAACTAATGGTAGACACAGTCCCTCTCACTTGCGAAAGAGAATATAATAAACAAAAATGGTAACGATTCGAATCGTGAAGTATAAAATTTACCCTTTTAAGGTTTCGTTTATTTTATAGACTTCTCATCGGTAACGTAAGATACATTACTCCGTCTTTGGGTAGTCGTCAGTTCACTCTGTAGATAAAGATCCCAGATGGAAGACTCACTGTAAACGTAATTTTCTCCACTCTCCTTCCCTTTCTCTATGAAGGTAATATATCTCATTTTAAGTATCTCTAAAATTAACTCTCTTTTCTGACTGATCGTCTTCCGTTTTGAAAATTATCATAGTTTTATTAACTATTCTTATCTTTTATTAGACACATATGATATTAGTTATTAAAAAAAGACGTGAAATAGACAAATATAATGTCAACAGTCTCATCCACGTCTAAAAGTTTGTTTAGTTGGATCCGTTACACAAGTGAGTACAAGACAGAGTGATAAATAAAGAAAGTTCGAGTCCCAATGTTGAACGGAAGTCTGAATGTAGGACGGAAAAGTATTGGTCCCGTAAAGATCGTTTGGACCACAGTCAGATTACTTTCACGTAAAGGTAAAGAAGTCACCTGATTTACAGAGGAAGTTGGGGTGTATACGAACGTCTCTGACATTTAATTCGGAGTCTTTTATTTGTTCAATATATCAATAATTACTTTTCTGTACTATGACCCTATGTACTTCTTAAATCGTCTCACCTTTAGGAAATGGTCCGATATCATGTGTATTAGTTCATTTTGACCGTTTACTATTTTCAACTTGGCGTTCGATATATAAAGTAGCACATCTGTAGTTATACTACTGTGAACAATCATACACGTTTTACCACTAAACCTTAGAAGGGATTTCTTCATCACTATTAATAGGTATCTACGGAGGTAATAAAGGACTAACGGACCGTTAGACTATAAATTTATTTGATCGAATTTGACTTTACTTAAAGTTAGTGTGTTAAAGGAAACACTCGAACTTGTTGAACGTTAAAATTTTAAGTCATCCGATACCATGTAGACTATGATGTATGGTTTCCTCCTCTGACTGAAGAATTGGTTGACAGTGAATTTTTCTTTCTGATACTTTCCCTCCCCTATATATATATATATATATACCGACTAAGTACAACTCCAAACTGTCTTTTGTCGTTTTAAGACATGTCGTTAATAAGAAGTTATTTTTTATTTAATTAATTTTTGTTTTTCTCAGATACTCTTTTCTTATTTAGAACCCGAACGATTGACGTCTGTATCTTATAAACAAGGTTTTTATTGTTATTGTTATCGTCGTTGATTTTTTGACTTATAACTGAATTACTTTTATACTTTCATATGACTCTCGTCCGGTGTGTTTAATGATCCCAAACAATCTGTTAAAAATCTTTTATGACCTTTGATTTTATTATGACAAAGATACCGTTTTTACTTCCCAAATCATAAATAAACCAATAAGTGAATGTGTAAGTAAGAAAAGAGAAGACAAGTACTTATCTGTTCATGATTCTCGTTAGGGACCCCGGTCTATATTTTTCATTTTGTCTATTGACCGTTGTTTAACATAGTCCAAAAATAATGAATTTAACCACCCTGAGTGTATTATCTCCTATTAAAAAAAATTAAACGGTTCCAGTTACTTAACGAAAGGTAACTTAGACAAACATTTATGTGTAACTAATAGTGATATTTATCTCTAAATTGTCCTATACTAAGTAAGACAGTTCAGACTTTTCAAATACAAAGTAAATCTTCTCTAACGAAGATTATGTCACAGATGACTCTTGTGAAAGTCGTGGTCTATAGTAATAGGAACAGGTCCGGAGGTCTTTACAACTGTCTTTGATTCATCACTGTATGAAACTTGAGAAGAAAAAGAAAAGGACTACGGTACCCGTGGGATGCTACAAAACCTTAACTTGCCGTAATAAAAGTCTTCTGGTCCATACACACGGAGAAGTTTTAGAGAAGTAGAAAGTAAAGTAGAAATGGTGTCATTATAAAAATAAATAAATCGATAAATAATTCAAAGACCAGTACGATGTACCAAAAATCCTAGAGTCAAAAGTCCAGTACTGTCACTTTCGGTCCTTAGGATTGGTGACCCGGTGGTCCCTTGAGGGTGGTATTATTGGAAAAATTTCGTAAAGTCATAAAGAATTAAAGATGAAGATAAAGTCAAAAGGGTCTAAGTACGGTCTAAAGAGGTTAGATTAGTTGAGTGAGGTGTAAGTCTCCGTATTCATCTGTCGGGACGACGGGGTCAAGAGGACTCAGAGCGTTTGTATTTATTCGTCGAGAGTAATTTCTGAAGTGACAGTGGAATGAACAATCGTTCAATCATATTTAACAATTCTTTTCCTCGTGAGACAAGAGTCTTTAACAGGGTGACTGTCGAGATCCTTTTAATCTTGCGCAATCTGTTATATTTAAATCCTTCCTGTCTCTGAAAGATACCTAAAGGATGAAATAAAAGATTCGGTATTTAGATACAGTTCACAGATGAACTATAAACTAAAAATGAAGTAACTTTTCGAAGACATCAATAAAAGTAGTTATCAAAAAATAAGGAAGGTTATGTAAGACCAACATTATTTTATTTGAGTTAGTTTAAGATAGAAATAAAAAGTCTCACTTCCTTTATTTTCAAACCATTGAGTCATGGAAAAGAAATAAAACGGGGAATAGGAATAGATGGAGTCCCTATAATCTTTGGAGATTTGAAACGAACAAATTAAATGTTCACTAAATAAAGAGATCGAAAAGGTTCCTTTAACATAGAACGAGATATATGTACTCAACACTATCTGTTCACAGTAACTTAGTGGTTACAGAAGAGAAACACTAGTAAAATCGTGGAGGTCGGGAGTTGGTATTTACGAATATACTGGTGGTTAGAAATAAGAAACAGGAATTCGTTGTACTATAACTTTATCCGTGGATCATCTAGGTTCACTAAGAACTTTTTATATAGTTATTTAATGAACCAAAGTCACCGATCTGTTAATTTATAAATTAAGAAATCGTAAAGTGGAAAAAAGGAAACTTAAATGTATAAACGAGTCAGAACCGTGACACTGAAGTTCAGGAGAGAATTGACGACGGTATTCCATGTCGAGATTTAACACGACACTGAACTGAATGGATTTTACTACCAAAAGAAGGAGAAAAATTCCTTTTTTTTAGTCTAAAATTTATGTATCTAAAAAATTCTCATATAACTAAAACTTCAAAGTAATGTGATCAGAGTTGGAAATACAAACTTTTAAAAGTATTGACTTTTTTATTTTTATTTCAGATCAACGAAATACACTTTTTTATACATCCATTTAGACCGAAATTTGTTTTGTATCATTACTATCGACACTGATAATTCATTAAGTCTTTGGGTCAATACAAGAACACAGTAGACTCAGTTGTTATAAATTTATACCTTTCCCCTTATCACAACTTATATTATTATACTTTTGATACCAAAATAAAATGAAAAAATCGGAAACTCGAAACTACACCCGGTTAATACAAAAAGTCACTTCGGTCCTAGACGAAACGGATAATATTAAGTCGTACAGAATTACTCGAGGTACATCGACAAAATTCTTGACCTCCCGAACCTCTCGGTTTGGAAACAGAGAAGTGAACGTATTGAAGGACGGTCTTTGGAAGGAAGGGTATTTTTGTATTAAATTTTTCGACCAATGACGAGTTTAGTCCAAACAAACCTTTGAGTAATCAACTTCTAAACACTCTTGTCGACCTTCTTGGTTTTTTATACCTGGAGGGGGGTGTCGTCGAATCGTTATTTATTTTGAGTACTAATATTTTATAGTCGAAATAAAGATTCTTATTTCCTAATAATAAAGTACAATTTACACTAACGGTAAGAGACACTTTAAGATCGTAAAAATAAAGAACAAAAACAAGACGAATGTAATAAAGGTGTAATTTCTGATTTCTTTCAGAAAATTCTGTTTCGTTCGATATTAAATAGAATTTCTATTAACAACGTCTGTCAATATTCTCTTAAAATTACCAGAATGGGAGTCTATCAAACATTATTCTACGGTCTTATTTATTTATTATAAGCATTTCTCACATGAACAAAAATAGATTTTGGTTTTCCTTTTTGGATAAGTGGTATATATGGGAAAACATAGATTCGACGGGAGTTAATCGGAAAAGGATTAAGTCCTCCAACGAACCTTTCCGGTTGTGTAGTGTTGACAGTACATGTATAAGATTGGACGTGAACACGATTTCACAACTTCAGGTAAAGAAGATCGGTAAAAGGTTTTTAGAAAGACTTCTATAGTAGATAATTAAGTAAGACAGTAAAAAACTGTTTATACATAACTTGAGGTTGACACCAGATACGAGACACGATACCTATATCGTCATTTGTTTTTCTGTTTCAGTCGTGACGGGAGTTCTTCAAATGAAAGTTGATCCTTTTAGGTGTCAATCGTATTTTTGTTTAATTATTAATTTTACAAAATTATTTTATGTTAGGACACACGATATAATTGGTACTACTGAACCATTTTTGGTGTAGTTCCTGTGCTAATTCGTCTCCGTACTCACACTTTTACTCTGTCGATATGTTTACCGACCACATTCTCCTTAGATCTGTCTCCTTTGATATTCTTGATTTGGGGACTCAGAACGTACTCAAATTACTCCTTGACGTTTTTCTGACTTAAAACTTCGGACTACTTATTTCACACTATATTCTCCACCTCCATTACTTCAACGATATCGTCGTCGGTATAATTTTTCTTAGTGAATTCATTGCTTTCTACTTCCCAAAAACAACAAACAAAACAAAAAGATTATTATAATACCACTCCTGAAAATAATACCCTTTATCTTCTCGACTAAGAAAATTTTCTAGCACTTACTTCTTACCCGAGATTAATTTGGTATACTTCTCCCTGTCCGAGAGTGTGTTCTCATAGGTAGGATGAACGAAGACAAATTTTGTGTCACTCAACGTGACACACGGTGTACTAAGAAACGTCTTAGAAAGTATATTTTCTGATTTTCTTCAAAGTCAGTCTTCGGGTATTCAGTCAAGGAATATGGGTGCGACCCTTTACTACGACCCTTTCTAACTTCCGTCCTCCTCTTCCCCTGCTTTCTCCTACTCTACCAATCTACCGTAGTGTCTGAACTACCTGTACTCAAACTCGTTCGAGGTCCTCAACCACTACCTGTCCCTTCGGACCGCACGACGTCAGGTACCAGCGTCTCTTTCTGTACTCACTCGCTGACTTGACTTGACTTGGCTTATATGGACGTGAATTGACTCCACGGGAAAGTAACAAGAGGTCGGAAAGACCAGACTTGCGGTAAGATACTGTGTCTCTGGGTAACCAGGTACACAGATCATTTGAGTAGAGAAGAAGGTTCTGGTTAGGATCTACTGTCCATGTTTAAATTTCTACACACTAAGTACTGGAGCTTCTCAACTGTCAGTGTTAGTATTGGTTTTTGTAAAGTTCTCTTTGAGACTTTTCTCAACATGGTATCACACATCTGTGTAATGTTGTTTCTGTTCTTCCTTCTCTTCCATAGACTGAACCCCTACAATCCCTCCAACACCGTAGACTCGTTCTGGACTTCTCCTGAACTTCAAGATCTGTCTCTTTTAAACTTATCTTTTATTAGGAATTTAATATTCTCATGTTTATATTTATATGAACTAAAATTCTTGTTCTCCTTTTTGTATAATGAAGTGATCTTTTACACTTATAACGATACAGGGACCGTTATCATCCTTTACTTTAACTTTTAGAACTATGAAGTTCATAAACTTCATCTTAAACTTGTGATTAAAAATTGGGATAACCTCTCAGTCACTTGTAAAAACTTGGTCTCCAATTGAAATGTTTAAGACACAAAAGTTTACTAGTACGATTCTTTCTCACATATTTAAACGTGGTCGTTCTGGACAATCTTTAGAAATTTTATTAGATCCAGTTATACAATTACCGGACCTGACGCCCTCACTCTTGTCCCTTCTCCCTATTTAAGTTGTAAGTACAACCACATATTTGTCGTCCCAATTACTAAGTAAGTCCAGATAGAAACTCCTCCGATTCCTCCATGTACCTTTTCCTCCACTGTCGGGTGAGGTCATCAGAACAGACCCTTTAGGGTACCTGTCTCTTCAGACCACTCGATGTCAGGAACCCCAGTGTTTTCTCAACCTGTACTGAATCGTTTATTTGTTTTTCCGCCATATTTCGAAGTCAAAATATAACGAACGATCTGACCCTAGATCTTTAGTTCATTGGATCAAATCCTACGTGGGTACTCTCGAGAAGGTTCCTCCTGTCAGTGAAGTCAAGTCAAGTCAAGTCAAGTCAACGGGTCAACACGGGTTGAGGAACACTGGGGTACTTGATATCGTACGGTCCGAAGGGACAGGTAGTTGTTGAGGACCTCAAATGTGTTTGAGTACAGGTAACTCAATCAGTACGGTAGGTTGTTAGAGTAGGAGAGAGTAGGGTAAGAGGACTACTGAAGTTAAAAAGGGTCGTAGTCCCAGAAAAGTTTACTCAGTACAGAAGTATAGTCCACCGGTTTCTTGACTTTAAAGACGAAATCGTAGTTAGGAAAGCTACTTATAAGTCCTGACTAAAGGAAATCCTACCTCACTAACCTAGAGGAACGTCAGGTTCCCTGAGAGTTCTCAAAAGAGGTTGTAGTGTCAAGTTTTCGTATTTAAGAAACCACAAGTCGAAAGAAATATCTGGTTGAGAGTGTAAGTATGTACTGATGGTCTTTTTGGTATCGGAACCGATTTACCTGGAAACAACCGTTTCATTACAGAGACGAAAAATTATACGACAGATCCAACCAGTAGCCTCTTCCGTTACCGTGGGGTGAGGTCATGAGAACGGACCTTTTAGGGTACCTACCTCCTCGGACCATCGGACGTCAGGTACCCTAGCGTGTCTCAGCCTGTACTGACTTCGGTGAGTGTCGTCGTCGTCGTCCAACCAGTATTGAAAAGAAAGTTCCTCATTCGTAGAAAATTAAAGTACTGACGTCAGTGGTAGACGTCATTGAAACCTCGGAGGTTTTTATATCATACAGTGATAAAGGTGACAAAAGGGTAGATAAACGGTACTTCAATAACTACTCTGGTCTACGGTACTAGAATCAAAAGACTTACAACTCGAAATTTGGTTGAAAAAGTCAGAGGAGAGAAAGCGAAAGTTCTTCAAGAAATCAAGAAGTGAAAGACGGTATTCCCACCACAGTAGACGTATAGACTCGAATAACTCTAAAGAGGGTCGTTAAACCTAAGGTCGAACACGAAGGAGGTCGGGTCGCAAAGAGTACTACATGAGACGTATATTCAATTTATTCGTTCCACTGTTATATGTCGGAAGTGTATGAGGAAAGGGCTAAACCTTGGTCAGACAACGAGGTACAGGTCAAGATTGACAACGAAGGACTGGACGTTTGTCTAAAGAGTCCTCCGTCCAGTTCACCAGACCATAAGGGTAGAGAAATTCTTAAAAGGTGTTAAACAACACTAGGTGTGTTTCCGAAACCGTAGTAGTTATTTCGTCTTCATCTACAAAAAAGACCTTGAGATCGAAAAAGTTACTAGGTTGTCTACAACTGTTAAACTAGAGACCAAGGAGACGGAAAAGATTNAGAGTCCTCCGTCCAGTTCACCAGACCATAAGGGTAGAGAAATTCTTAAAAGGTGTTAAACAACACTAGGTGTGTTTCCGAAACCGTAGTAGTTATTTCGTCTTCATCTACAAAAAAGACCTTGAGATCGAAAAAGTTACTAGGTTGTCTACAACCGTTAAACTAGAGACCAAGGAGACGGAAAAGATTTAGGTCTAACTTGTAGACCTTCAAGTGTCAAGTACATGACAACTTCGGACCGAACCTCTTAAAACTCGTAATGAAATGATCGTACACTCTACTCACGTTAACACACCATCAAACTCGTAATAAACCGTAACGGAAAGAAACCCCAACCTCACTTTCGAGTGTTAAAAGGTCAGGACACCGGTGACTACTCAAAATGTTTAAACGACCTTATAACTCACGTTGTGAAAGTGTCGTAGTAGAAAGTCCTAAACTTTATCGAGTTGACCTTAAGGTAGTGGAGGTGATCGAAATAACTATCACTACGAAGGATTCCAGGTGAACTGAAATGTAAGGTCCTACAGACCGAGATCCACTCACTTCTGTGGTAACACTAATAGACCCAGTACTTCTAGAAAAAACATATTAAAAAGACACATAAGAACGATGAAGGAGAATTATAGAAGACGAAGACAATCCAAGTATGGTAAAGACAGGAAATAACACGGACAGAAACGTACTTTATCAGGGAACCATAGAGACTAAAAGAACTTCTCTAGAGATCAGAAAGGGTAGATAACAAAAGGAGATCAAGAAACGTAACTAGTGCCTCCTTCCGAAAGAATGGAGAGGAACGATGAGAAACCTTGAGACGAAAGTTTACCCATATAGAAAGTAAAAGAGGAAACGAAACACGAAGAGAAGAAAAGTGACGACAAACATTCCGGAGGAGTCTGTCGGTAAAACGGAAAAACGTAAAGGAAAAAACCAGAACTAGGGACAGAGGACATGTTACAGTACTTGGAGGTAGGTATCAAGTAGTCTTTGAGACAGATAGTCTAGATTAGGGAACTTAGATAAACAGTGAAGGTGATATATTAGTATTCCCTAAACTAAATCCAGTATGGACTTACCAGATCACCAAAAGGGGTAAAAGAAGTTAATTTTAGACTTAAACCGTTATTCCTCAGTACTAGACTCAGTATCAGGCGAGGGCCAGAACAAAAACGACTGACATATCTCGAAGAGGTAGAAACCGACGTTTCTTATATTAGTTAAACTAAAGTCATAACTGGTGGACCACTACAGGTACACATCTCAGAAGAGAACACAACAACCTTCTCCCACACACGATACTAGTCACGCAAGAGAACTGTCCTGAGAAAATCAGAAACGGGACGAAGTAAAACATGTGGTTCCTGTTTAAACGGACAATGAGGTCCACAAGAACTGAAGGATGAAAACGTAAGGTCAGGGGATATTACTTTTCTTGTAGACAAAACCCACAATCAAGATTCTCCAGAACATCCAGAAGTATCTGGACAAGTTGAAGTCGAAGAAGTCGTAATGACCAAATGACACTATAACTCACCAAACGGAACCTTTGCTTGTCTCTAGTAAGATAGTAAAAAATCTAACGTAGGTTATGACGTAAAGTCTGAGAAAACAACTGATACTGTCGATGAGGTAAAGAAGATTACCTAAGAACGGGTGTCATTACCTATATTACCAGTAGACGTAATTTAAATGGGTAAGGTCAGGCAAAATCAAGGGACTAAGGATTTTACAACTGTAAGTGAGAACGACAGAGGACAAACTAGTGAAAGTTATACGGAACTAAGTACCTGGATTGTAAAGTCCAAGGATACGTTATAACGAGTAATGTCGTAGCCTGAAACGAAGATAATGGTCGGTGTAGGTCTTGACCCACAAGACACACAAGAAAGAAACGAAACCGAGGTAGAGAAGTAAGAAAGACCTCAATAAAGAGGTGACTAAAGGTATTGTATAACCCGTGGATGACCGGACCCCTCAAGTACAAAGTCACAGGATAGAAAAAAGGCAAAGTATCACAAGTACTCAAGAGTTCAGGTCTTATGACTTCACCAAACGGTAAGGGAAGAGGTCACCTGGTGTAAAACAGTCTGGAGAGGTGACGCTGGGTAGGTAGAACCTACCGGGATGTCCCGTACCGAGTATCAAAGTGACTCAATCTGTTCCGACACCAGGTACATTAGTCTAACCAATCAAAAGACACTAACACCAAAAGTCAGACAGACGGGAGACTATCTCTTCCTATTCTCCGAATATCCTCGAAGGACTACCCTCTCTGACTGACTTCCCCTTTGATCCAGGTCAAGACTACCCGTCCCGGTACGAGTCATTTAGAAATTAGGTCAAAAGACAACTACCCACCTCGACACAAGGGAGGAACGATAAAGGGACCCCGGTTTGATACTACCTCCATTACTTCCATTACCACTGGAGGAAGTTTTCTAAGGTACGTACATGACGATGTGAGTCACGGCGGTTGGGACGTCGTCCGGTGGTGTCTGTGTGTGGAGGTCACCTCTGAGGACCTGTGAGGGTCCGTTCAGATCCAGTCAGAGAACACCCCACTGACGAGGAAAGAGAACCAAGGACCACGTGTGTTGTAAGACAAACACGGGAGGTTCACAGATAAAAGGTCAGGACACATTCAAGACCGTCGAGACACCACCCTAATTACCACTGTCGGAGGTTCTTCCAAATACGGTATGGGTTCAGACGACGTGGGTCTCGGGGACCGGGACACCGTCAGACGATGACTGAGTATGGAGGTATCTTGTACGAGTTTGTCAAGACAGAGTCAGAGACGTCCCAGGGACCCAGGACTACGTGGGTTCCAAACAAACTTGGGAGACTCGTAGAGACCTCCCTTACCCTAAACTAAGACATGCGTATAACCGGAGAGGATGGTAGAACGACCCCGAAGAGGAAACGGGGACCTGTACCCCATAGAGGAGTGTCGGTGAGGTCGCGACGTGTCCACGGTGACCTCACGGATGGTAGAAAGACCCCGAAGAGACTGTAACCTGCACCCCATAGAAGAGTACTTCACTGACCCCATAGACGAGTACTTCTGTGTTACACTGAAATAAGGTCGCTTCACTGACCTGTCAGTGATTCTGTTAGTGAAGTCAAGTGAAGTCAGGGAGTCAGCACAGGCTGAGAAACGCTGGGGTACTTAGCGTCGTGCGGTCCGGAGGGACAGGTAGTGGTAGAGGGTCTCAAGTGAGTCTGAATGCAGGTAGCTTAGTCACTACGGTAGGTCGGTAGAGTAGGAGACAGCAGGGGAAGAGGAGGACGGGGGTTAGGAGGGGTCGTAGTCAAAAAAGGTTACTCAGTTGAGAAGCGTACTTCACCGGTTTCGTGACCTCAAAGTCGAAATCGTAGTAAGGTAAGTTAAGGTGGGTCCTAACTAGAGGAAATCTTACCTAACCAACCTAGAGGAACGTCAGGTTCCCTGAGAGTTCTCAGAAGAGGTTGTGGTGTCAAGTTTTCGTAGTTAAGAAACCTTGAGTCGACAGAAGTGTCAGGTTGAGAGTGTAGGTATTTACTGGTGACCTTTTTTGTACCGGAACTGATCTGCCTGGAAACAACCGTCTCATTACAGAGACGAAAAGTTATACGAGAGATCCAACCAGTATTGAAAGGAAGGTTCCCCATTCGCAGAAAATTAAAGTACCGACGTCAGTGGTAGACGTCACTAAAACTTCGGGTTTTTATATTTGAAATGAGGTCGTTTCACTGATCTGTCAGTGAACCAATTGGTCTTTAAGGAGGTTTAAGAGACTATTAGTAGGACTGAATTTCAAAAAAAGGAAGGTACCTCAAAAGGTAAACGTAGTACTTACACCTGAGAGAAATTGGTCCCAAACATACGGAACGAAAAACTCAACCTTTATACAGAGGAAGTACAATCAAAACAGTCAGATAAAGTAGAAAAAACGGAGGAAGTATCCACTTGAGTAAAACTGTCTCAGTAACAAGAATTGTCCGTTATTTAAGTGGATACAAACACCCAAGACGAAGTATTTCGGTGATATCTAAAATGAATGACGACTAAGTATAAAATATGAGTACTTAAATCAATAGAAGGTAGGTGAAGTTACAAAGGTTAGATTTCTTCCACAAGTCAACTTCAAGATATAGTCATGACACTTAACCGATGATGTATTTTAATTCAACATGAGTCGATGTTTTTTGTTTTTGGGTTATGTTGAGAAAAAATTTCCCTCTCTAAAAAATAGAGTATTTAGGTTTATATCTCGTTGATGATCCAACTAAGTCTCCTACTTATAACTATTATGTCGAAGAAAGTTAGAAAAACGTGACGGTAAGAGTAGTATAACTCAACAGAAAAATCTAACCGATGTAAGCACAGGGGTTCTTCTGACAGTCAAGGTCTGTAGGTCTTTTTGAATATCAGGAACATAAAACAGGGAAACATTCTCGATTCTTAGAAATCATCCACTACAGTTGGTCTAAAGAATAGTGTAAAGTAACCGGCCTTAACTTTGTGACCGAGACAGATTCGGTTAGTTCATATTACCGTTTTGATTACTCCAGTGACCCGAAGGGTTCACCGAGTCACCATTTCTTAGGTGGACGGTTCGTTCTCTGTGGACGGTTCTTCGTCTGGGTCCAAGCTAGGGACGCAATTCTTCTAGGAGATCTCGTCCTCTACCGTTGGGTGAGGTTATAAGCACAGTCCCTTTAGGGTACCTGTCTCGTCGGATCGACCGATATAAGGTACCCCAGCGTTTCTCAGGCTGTGCTGAATCGTTGACGTGTCGTCGTATTCGTTACCCTGGTACTACTAACAAATCTGAGTAGAAGGGGAGTTTGTAGCCAGTAGATTACGAACTTCTTTTAGTCCCAAGACAGACGTTCCTATCTCTTCATATCCGTCTACCCTTTAGTTGTTATAAGTGGTGACTTTATAATAACTTCTTACAAAAAAGACCTCATAAAACTTTTAAAGACTAATGTATCTTATTATAGACCATCTATTGTGAGGGAGTTATGGACGGACTTGAAACCTCGAAGGTCATAGATAACTAATGAGTAAACCTCTTTCACCTCTCCTGGTCTATAGTTCCAACGATGGTGTCCTTGTATCAGAGTCCTTAAACTTGCCTTATAACCTTTGAAAATTGTAACCAGAAACGAGTTGGGGAAAAAGTCACGGTTAGTAAAAAGATAATCTTAAACAACTTAAGAACGACGAGACACTGACGAGTCTATAAAAAAGGGGGAATAGATAAAATAGGTTAATCATCTAAATTAAAAGTTCGAAGAGAAAGTACTTTTACATTGACAGAATATAGATGACTTGGTACAGACCAATTAGATTCTTTGATTTGAAATAGAAATATCAGTGACCTTGATCATCTAAAAAAAAAAATTTCGGTAGAGAGTTCGTTGCATTCACATAAAACTGTTTCTACACCTTCAAGATTTCTAATGAGGTTTTTCATGTGAGTAGGTCTTTCTTAGGAGATCAGACAACGGGTGAACCGTAAACTGTAAACTGGCACGTGACCAATATAGTGAAGAGTTTTAATTTAGAAGGATGGAGGAAGAGAAATTGCTGGTCCACTTTGTTACATAGACTCCTACGACAGTAACACTCCACAACGGACTAAATGGTGATTCTTCAAGAAGAACCGTGACCTTCGTTTTATAGGTCACATTCTCGGGTCTTGGTACGACTTACCACGAGGCCGTTCAACATCAAAGTTAAAAGTTGTCTTGGTTTGTCACCTTTAAGACTATCTATTACCGTAGTTTTTAGAGAACCTTCGGTTCCTTATTGATAAAATGTTTGATAATTACAAATTACAGGTAGATGGATTCTTATTAGATAAATTAAAGATATTAACTACTCGTCAATATTACTATGATCAGTCTTTCATTTATAACATTACTAATACGGTTTAAGTAGAGAAGTATGTCTCTCTAATAGTCGAAACTTATGTACTTCTTCTTATTCCTTTAAGACTGTTTTAGAGTGTAACCACATTATTTACGTACCGAAATGTTAGATATATAAAAGGTTTTAAGTCATCTTTCATACAGAAGTTACGGGACTCATAAATCTTGTTGGTCTTTTGATAAACTTTCTAAAACTACTATCTTCTTCTCTTAAACAAAGGTAAAGAAGTTTGAAAAAGAGAAGGAGGTCAAAAAGGTCTAAAGGATAGATAGAAAGAAGAGACTTATAGTTTTTATTAAACATGATTGAACTATCCCAGAACCTTTTACTAAATTTAATAATTTTATATCAAATACATCCATATTTTCAAGTACATCCGTAAGATAAGAAGGGATAAAGTCTCACTGAAGGACGGGAAGAGACATAAAACACCGGAAGACGTGAAAAAGACTTGTGTCTGCTGTAGGAAATACATATTTCTAAGTTCACTTCACGATACTTAGTAAATGAAAAATTACAACGGGTAACTCATAAAGGAGAACGACAGTTTATCTTTGGGTATAATAAGAGAGAATCTAAATTCGCACTACTCAACCGAAAACGAACCTCATGAAAAGATAAGATAAAACGAAGACGTAACAAAGAGCGTAGTCCGAAGAAACGAGGGACTACGATATGCGGGTGTGATAAAGAAACATTGAACCGGAACAATAGGTCACTTTACTCTGTAAGGTTTCGAGATTCGTAGACCTTTGTACTACTAAATTACTATCTCTTGAATTATTTTATTCTAGTACTTAATGTATCACACTTTAAATTATTCACATTAAACTCTTCATGGATATTACTGGTTCTGGTTTTAGTTTCAAATAAGTAAACAGTTGGTATCCATCTCACACTATCCTGTTTGTAATCGTACCCACAGACTTTTCCAGTGTTTTTTGGTGATAGTAGAATATGTTCAGTGAAATAGTAGGACTGGGAGACAAAGGTGTAAATATTTATATACTTAAAACTGGATTCACCAGTAACGCTAGAGGAAGTCCAGTTGATTAGAGACTATCAATTATACTATCCATAGAGGAAATCCACTGTTACTTGAAGGGACCACCAAGTATGTTATTTCTTAGACGGACGTGACGTCCTCTGAGTCCAAAGTAGGGGACCTGGTCCTTCTAGGGAACCTCTTCCCTTACCGATAGGTGGGGTCATAAGAACCCACCTATGATAGGTAAGGGTCATAAGATAGGTAAGGTTCATAAGAGATGGGACCTCTTAAGGTACCTGTCTTCTTGGACCGTCCGATGTCAGATACCCCCAGTGTTTCCCAGTCTGTGTTAACTCATTGATTGTGAATCCAACACAATGAAAAAAAAGTAGACGTCCTTTATTCTAAAATTACAAAGAGAAGAGACTTTTACTGAAGATTTCGTGTTAAACATTAATATCAAGTCAGCTCAGAGTAGTCTCCCATATCTATAAAATCCACCAAAAGGTATTACTCAGTCTTTTAAAGGGTTCTCTCAAATCCTGTCCCGTCGACTTGTATTACAAATGATCTCTTATAACCATGTAAAATTTCTTTACTTTTGATAAACTTTCCTATAACGGGATAGAAAGGTGAGATAAAAAAGTCAGAAATTAAGATGCTAAAGTTAGACTCAGAATCATATTCTAAAACAATAAATATGTCTTTTACATAAACCATTGACAGGTAAACGAGGGGTCAGACTAATTACGACATCTTATACAAGTAACAGACATTACATAGGGAAGGATAGGTTCAGTTACATAGAAAAATAAAATTTACTATTAGTGAATCTATTCGTTAAACCTATCTTTCCTTATAATAATTGAAATAAACCAAGACCCTAAAACCTATAGTTCTTAAGTCTGTCATTCTAAACTTACACTTCCTACCCCTTGTATGGTACTTATGAACCTCTTCGTCTTAAAGAATAACTTTTCTCGTACTCTTAAGTTCATTCTTCCCAAGAGAACAGAAAAACACTGGCAATTGATAAACCCTCTGGACCTTGTTTCCTTATCTTTTCTATGTACACAATCATAAGTGTCGACATTCATTGTCTTTCATCGTTGAGATCGATTACTTTACTTTAAACTAAATAACTTTCCTAGTCCCATTCCGAACTCCCTGACTTTTCCTATCTGACTTTGATTTGAGATAGACAAGATTTCCCGATCTTTCGTTCTTTTTGTTTTTAATAAAGTTTAGATCCTCTCGATTTCCATATTCTGTTTTCTGTATTAGTCAGTGACGGGGTACAGGGTGAACCTATTTAGTGGAGATTTATAGGTCCGAACGCCCTGATTTTTCTTATCCGACTTTGATTTGAAGTAGACAAGATTTCCCGATCTTTCGTTCTTTTTGTTTTTAATAAAGTTTAGATCCTCTCGATTTCCATATTCTATTTTCTGTGTTTGACAGTGACGGGGGTACAGGGTGAACCTATTTAGCGGAGATTTATAGGAAGGTGAGAACGGAGTCTCCGAGATCTAAGTTACGGAAACTTCCCTCTGGTCCTACCACAATATGGACCCCGGGTCCACATCTACCGGTTGTATTTCCTTCTACGTCGTGGAAACTGTCGGTGTTACAGTTAACGAGTGACGGAGGTTCTACTGGTTTTACCCCTCCGAATTAAGGAGTCATCCCTTAATCCACGGTGTTCATTCCTCCGTTGAATCGTCTGTCCTTGATTGATTTCAGGTAACGGATCTTTTATTTGTCTATGTTTTGTAAATAAAAGAAACTAGAAACAGAAGTTTTAATTCAATAAGTCTTTTTAGTAGGGTCATAGAATAAATCGAGATGTCACGATATTTAAGATGACACTAAAGATATTTAGTACTCATGACATTTATATCGATAATGATAGACATGAATGGTTACTCCTATAAGATATCTTTTTTGTTTTGGATTTAATGATTTATTTTTGAAGTAAAAGATCTTCGAAATTTTTTTCACGTCTTGAAAAAGACTACCAAATACGTTCACAGAATTGTAGTACATCATCCATCCTTCCACAGGGTTTTCTAGTTATTACAAAGGTCTAATTTTTTATCTATATCTGATTTTTCGTATTGTTCTTTTCACAAAATGTTTACACTAACGTAAGAATGGAGAAATTATGTCCATTCTCAGTCTCAGTTGGTATACCAAGTTCATCGATAATTCTTGTACCTGAGATCTGACTTAGACTTAGAACGATGTATGACTGAATGATAGAAACACTAAGACCCGTTCGAGGAATTAAAAACATCCGGTATCAAAACAAATATAGTTTTTGTCTCTCTTGTTTTCAATACGTATGGAGTATCTTTCCAGTACTTCTTTTGTACTTAATCACAAGTATCACTTTCACTTTCACTTCAGCGAGTCAGCACAGGCTGAGAATCGCTGGGGTACCTGACATCGGGTGGTCCGAGGAGACAGGTACCCCAAAAGGTCCGTTCTCATGACCTCACCCCACGGTAACGGAAGTATTCGCGATACGTTTATATTTTAATTTTGTCTGGATTTTAGTAAAACGGTTTACATATGAGAGTAATTAAGTGTATTTACTACTTACATCTATAGTTTTTTAACAAAGAAAGAAGTTAAGTAACTCACAGATACATTTTGAGGTGTAATAATCTACGAATTATTTATATGTCCTTTGTTATTTATATGTACTTTTGAATTAATTATACTTTTTAGTACTTTTTTAATGTACTTTTTGACTAAATATTTAAAATAAGTAGTACAATGAAAGGTGACACTAACGAATCCTATCTTCGTTACACAACATTTATAGTATATTAAAGACTTCGACTACAACAAAATAGTTATGATTACAGAAAACTGAAGATGATGATCATGTGACAATTTTTCGATAAAGTGCTCTGAATTTAGTTAGTGATCCATCACTATCTGATCTTTAGGATGATCCTAGACAAGTAAATGAAAACATAACATGAAGATTTTCCACTTTCACTTTCACTTCAACAAGTTAGTACAGGTTGAAAAACGCTGGGGTACCTGACATCGGATGATCCGAGGAGACAGGTACCCTAAAAGGTCCGTTCTTATGACCTCACCCGTCGGTAAAGGAAGAGGTTAGGTATTATATATCGAGAGTCCACTCTTTTGTTATGATTTTAGAAACACATCGTAACAACTTAGTGTAGAGTAAGTTCCCTACATCTACAATTTTGTTAAAATATTATTTTACTAGAGTGATAATTTTACCAACGTTCTTTGATTCTGAAGTAGTCGAAATTTTTTAACAAAGAAACAAATTACAAAGGGGGAATCAATAAATATCTAGAATTAATATGGATAAGATGGATATCGACAGAATCAAAACCCGTATATGTAAATGAGTCTTAGAGTATTCTTTTAATCCAACAAATCATATACGGGAAAAAGGAAAATATACTCGAAATGTTTATTCTTCACTGTTCTAATCGGTAGGTCCTTTGGTGTTAATTTCCTATACCAAATAAGTATTGACAATTAGTCAACCGTCTTTAAAGGACAGTCGTAAGACTATTTGGTCAGTGTTTTTATCGGTTTTGGGAGAAACTGTATTTCTCTCCGTTTCGATTAAACAATTTTACAATCGGGGTCAAGATTAGATCCCCGAATCAGTAATACAAAAGATTTTACAAGTACTATTAAATTTTTTAGTAATTTATTAATAGTGAAATTAGACTTGATGAAAATAAGAACATAAAATTTATACTTTTATTTTCTCTTAATCAAATGACAGACTCTAGACCTGAAGTCTTAAAAAGTTCAAAAAATGACGGATTTTACTTTTACCTCGTAAGCAATATGTGTTAGGAATAGTAATACTGTTTAAATAAACTACTATTTCTTATTTCCTTTTCGGTAAAAAGGGGTAGTTCAACCTCATCTGTATAACTATGTATTGATCTCCTTTATCACCAGTTGAAGTTATAAGTACATCAACTAGAGGAACAATTTTTACGTCTAAAGACCTACGGTAAAGGTCTCTAAGACTGAACAATCTAATTTATTTGTTTGTAATCCTGTAAGACCACGGTTTTGAGTTCATGGTTTAACCTCTTGTCACGGATATAGTCTGTAAAAAGAACTAAAAACGAAAACTAAAAAAATGTTGGGGTAACCATTAACCCACCCGTTGAGCAATGGACTCCACATCGAGAGTGAAGTCGGAGTGAGAACCGTTTCTAGGTAGAACAATTGTCTCAAAACTGACATTATCGTCCATCGTGAGAGGAGTCCGTAGGACCGAGTTTGTTACTGTCGTTCATGAAATTCACTGCGAAAAAACGTGATGGGTACTGGACACTTTGACGATAATGACAGTCACTTTCCTACCTCCTTTAGTTCACTTGTACCTTTCCTCTTTAGGGAACGAAAATCGGTGATCGTAAAAGAATACTACTCTAATAGACAGTCACCGACATGAACAATAGAGTCGTATTTACTGTTACGTGACTAAATGAGTGTAGTCTACGTGTTTAATCTCTTCTGCTTTTCGATCGTAGGAAATTGTGAGTTCGAAGTCTCCTCTCTACGCGACTGAGAGAGAGAATGTACCGATTAAACGAAACTGGTAAAGTATGATTATAACACACCAAGATGACAGTAAGTAAAAAGTGGAACTCAAGACGGTCGTATTAGTCAGTCAATGGTAGGAGGAGTCCATGGGGTCAGAACGATAACGTCTGTAGTGGAAAAATGTATTTTTTATCCATACATGTTAAAATTATTAAACAGTTTTGTACCGAAAAATTTTTCGGGAAATCTTTATAGATTTAATAAGGAATTTTTGTGTGTTCTTATTTTACAGTATAATGTACTGTTTTGAACAGTCACTATACTACGTTAATTACCAGACACGATCTTAACGGTATCCCTTCAAAAAGTATGAAAAGATCGGTAGTCCGTAACTCATGTATAATTGTTTCTTACGTAAATAAAAGAAGAAATGTATAATGATAGATATATCAACCTGTCATATTCAGTATTACTTCATAAAGTCATCTTTCCTACAAAACTTAAGTTTGTACAAACAAAGCTAAAACAAACAACATACAAACCTAAAACTGGGGAAGACAATTACCGCTCAAATGAATCGGATAAACTTGACGCCAAGATTGAGTGTCCTAAAAAGACTTTGACAATATGTATTTATTAGAATTTCCGTTTTTAACTTAGAGTGATTTAGACCCAGAAAGATACACATATCTACACCTTTTACACAATGAAATACTACGAGAGTTGGTCTATATAAATACAACATCCGAAGGTCATCTACCATTTAGTATACCCGTATTTTTCTGTGCACCACCGTTTCTGTCTCGTCACCAAAACCACAGGACCTCGATTGTATGTGTTCTAATCATCGAAGTAAGACATATATCAGAATACGGGAAACCCATTAGTATAAAACACCCCAAAATTTTTCAATGTATCGAGGGTATAATAAAAGTAAAATCTTAAATAAATATAAATGAAAAGATATCACTCTTAAAGTTGGTGTATGTGTTTTGAGGATTACTTTTACTATTATTTATATCTCACTCTTTCAGTATTGACTTATTATGTTGTTTACCGATTATACCATTTTCGTTTTTTTTTTTTTTAAGTCTGGAGTACAAACAAAGGTTCAAGGAAAATCGGCCCCATTATAAACATTTTATTCAATATCGTAAAACATTAGCATCCTCTTTTACGTATAGTAGAGAACTCGTCTTTATTCTTTTTAAAAGTGTACCCGGAAGTTTTGTCTATAAACTACTATTTTCCCTTTATAGTGACTATTTAAGAACTATTTTTATCTTCGTTTAAAATATACTGATAAGTTTAGAAATTGTCAGAATTCTTTGTTCATAAATATTAAGTCACTTTCAGTAAAATTCTTCGTGATTCTTTTACACTAGGTACGCATGTAAAAAGATCAACAAATTTATTGTTTGTTGATTATTTATTGTGAATGTCTTCACCTATTTCCTACCTTTCGTAAAACGAATTCGTTTAAGAGTACTAATAATAAGGGTATTCAACTCAAAAATTCTCACCTATTAAACTATACCCAATCATTGTAACCACAAGAGGACCGACTTTCGTTTTAGTCTAAGAAACCTCTACTCGATTCGTACGTTGTTTTGACTATCCTATAATCCTTTTATCGTTTCATGTAAGTACTAAAAAAGAAGTGATTTGTAGACGGATGAAGGTGTATACGCCAGACGTTCTGGTTTTGAATGCAGAGTACTACCTTTATAAATATTTAATAAAAAGATAAGAGAAGAAAGATAGAAAGCGTACTAATTTTTTATTACAGGAACAGACAAAGGAAAAGATTAAAGGACTGGTAGAGAATGACTTGAGAAAGAAGAAGTTGAGAGTCCCTGACAGATACAGGATGAAGTAGTTTACTCCGGACATAAAAAATCAAGTAATTGTCGAAGGTGAAGATTTCTGTTTAAATAGATAAAGAGTTGAAATAGAGGAACGGAGATTAGTGTTTACTACGATCCAAACCGAAAAAAGAATCTAGTCAGGTTTGCAAATGGGTCTAGTTGGGGTACACACGGACGGGAGGTACAGAGTGACACTCGAGACGTGAGGTGAAGTACGGTGAGACGACAAGACACCGTTCGCACATCCACCGGAGGGATACAAGAGACCCGGAGTGGGGACGTAGAGAAACGGACCCGAAATAGATCACCGTCACGACGAGACGAGTGTAGTGGAGTACACCTCCAGGATCTCTTAATTAGTGGGGAAAGGGTCTGGACAGAAGTCGGGAGTTGACTATTCTTCCCGACTTTGGTCCAGTCCCAAAGGTACCATCGAGTCTACCCATGTTTTCAGACGGACTTTACGCCCTGCGGGGCCAAAGTAGGGACTCAGTCCTTCTAGGGGACCTCTTTTCTTACCTATACGTTCGGTCATAAGCCCGGACCTCTTAAGGTACCTGTCTCCTCGGACCGTTAGATAGTAGGTACCCCAGTGTTTCTCAACCTGTATTGACTCGCTGAAGTGAAGTGAAGGAACTGGTTCAAAGTCAGGAGTTGACTACTAAATTCTTTCGATCATATATTTGTCAGGTCGAGAGAACGGGGGGCCTACTCTTTTGATGATCCATTCAGGTTTCAAATAGTTGTCCTAATTTAAGATCACTCATCTCAACATTGACTGAATCAATATATGGGAAATAGACGACGACAACACAGACAGAGTGAAGTAGAGACGACTTGGATCCACGAAGGACTCTAACGAAGGGTCTCTTTATCAAATTTTGATTTAGAAACAGAGTCTTAAACGGAAAAAACCTCCCTTTTTTTTTAAAGGAACGTAGACTGAGACTCAGATAGTGTGTCAGTCTTAAAATATTCACTGACAACTTACTTATCTACTTATTTATTCCAACTACTTGGTACTTAAAACGGTATAATAATTAAATATACTTGAAGCGAACAGAAAATTTCAAACTTTATTGATGACAAGCCATGTATAAAAACGTACTGTAACTTAAGTCTTAACACAGAACTAACAGTACTTGAATCTAACAGAAACGATTTTAATGAAGTGGAACAGTCACTTATAAGAAGGTACAACTATAAAAGATCTAACATCTTACAAAGATCTTCCTATTTTCACACACGTCAGATGTATGACACTTACCAAACGTTTATCGTCTTTAAATTCTATTACTACGGTCGAGATAGAAATCTTGTCTAGTGTTACTGTTTACTTCCCAAACGGATAACCACACTTTTATATAGAAACGACACAGAGAATTTACTTTTTATCTTGGATCAGTATCGTCCATGTTGACACGATCTCTGTTCGAAGTAACCTGAGGGAATAATAAAGAGTCGAGACAACCTGGTAATACGGGGACTTAAAAAACACTAGTAATAAACCAAGAGGATCAAAGTTGTATTTACATTTATTTTAATACATGGTACAGTTACTTTTTTTAAGGTGCGGGGGGGGGGTTTTATTTATATCTATCTATGTCACAGTTTACTCCAAAACTTCTACAAAAAGAGAGAAAGAGGGTGTCAGGTCGTCTCCCTCGTCACACAGTGGGTCTTTTCGGAGTCGGTGGATGTATGGACTCATAACCTGAGACACTCCATTCTGTCTAAGAGGGTAAATGAGAGGGTATGTCTATTGGACATCCTCCAATAGAGACTTTCTTTGTCTCGTCTCGAGTTTGTTTTGGCGATCACTTCTACCTTTCCTCTCAGTGAAACCATTTTAGGTTCTCTAACGTGGTCTGTAAAGAATTGGAATTTAGACAAAGAAAATGACTACGTAATTCCTAAGGGGACTTTTTCTGTTGTCAAAAGTCTCTTATCTTTCTGTGAGGTCTCGGAATGTCCGGTATCTACAGAAATGGTCTAAATCGAACGATCCTCGTCATCTACTCTACTCAGTCTCTTACTTGGAACTCTAGTGTGAGGTTGACTTGGTCCACGTTAAAGACCGAGAAAGTGTATAATGAACACGCTGAAATAAGTTCCCTTCCTTCTGAAAATTGAAAGTTTAAGGAGTGGAATTTTTGTTTTTAGTATCATTGATGAAGTATCTTACCAACCCTCATAGTCTACTCAATTACGGACACTTCCCGAATTGTATTGATCGGGTTATCATAAAATCACTTACAATCGGGAAATAATTTAACTAATTTTAGGAAATGGCACCGGGACTCCTTTTTCTTGTGCAATTACACTTAAAATCACAATTATTTCTTTTTCCCCTTTAATGTAGTCTTCCTTTGAGATCCCTCCTCTATTTACTACCCATAGTTTAAAACCTCCGACAAGTCGTACAGGTGACCGTAATCCGTGGACTTTTGACTCCGTGCTTCCCTCCCTTCCTACCTCTCCGGTGGTTTTCTCCGTCCCTCTACTATAAATTGAGTTTGTGACAGTAAAAACATATGAATTGACCGAACTGAGACGGCCCGTACAAAAAGTCAGTGATACTAGTTTTACAATTTCTGTTTTTACTCTATCGATTTGAGTAATGACTTGATACAAATTCAGTCAAAAAGAAATCACATGTTTCGTGTTTTTATGTCCGTTTCTGCACTTGTGAATCTTCTGTACACTTGTGAACCATAGTTTCCGTCGACCTTTATTTCCACGACTCGCAGGAAAAACCTCACCGTCAGAGTGAACTCGACAAACGAGGACACGGATACGGAATTCCTACTCGAAACACAGGGTAGAGGAACGGTCAGAAAGGCCTCGTTGTCGATAGAGAGACAAAATCTAAAAATCCTCCGTATAAGACTCAAGACACTCTGGTCTCTACTGGTTATTAGACGTGTATGGTACGAGACTACAAAAGGGAAAAGAGGTAAAGAGAACTTGAAGAATAAACGGGAAACTTTTAACTATTATGGTGTAAGGTATCAGGTGCACAAAGTGGACATAAAGAGGGAGCGCGAGGGGCTGGGGGGTGACGGTAAGTGCATATAACTTCTCTACAACGACACCGTTGGAAGAGACTCCTTCGGACCTCGACAAGATAATGATGTATAATTCCTTCTAATATCGTCTCCCTCAGCAAAAATTTTATCTTCTTCAAATTGGTTTAAATATAGAGTTTTAATTCTTCGTGGTCCTGAGTCCAACATTTTTATAAGACATTAACTCAAGGAGTAAATGTTTATAATAATCACAACAATGAGAAACATGAGTAAAAATGAAACCCCAAACCTTTGTGTGAAGGTAGAGGGGGAAAAATGGGATCTCGTGTGACGTTTAACCGTAGACCATGTTAACAAGAGTTCACATAAGGAGGTACACACGATACTATTCACAAGGAGAGAAATCAAAGAAACCAAAAGCTATTTATAATTGAGTATTAAAGGAAAAAGAGGAGACTTAAGGGGAAACACTTTGTACCCGAAGAGACAAGCTACTTAGGCAGTACAGGTTCTCTCAGCACTTGAATCGTGTAATACCTTTTCAACACTAAAGATTTACACCGAGAGTCCACCCTCGTTCTCTCTTTATAACCTTCGTTTCAGATCGGAAGACAACACAGAAAAGGAGAGAAGTATGGAGTCAGAGTACACGGATTAACGTCACCCGAACGACCCGTCAGAAACTTTAAGTTATGGGTAGTAAATAGAGGAGGGATCTTAAAAGAAGGATACATCAATAGGGAAAAATGAATAAGTAAGATTTTAAGTGTAATTGTACAAGGAAGAGTCCTGGTAGCATTTCTTAAATTGTTACATGTTACGTCACATGAGATGTATACAAAAACAACAAGTCGACGAGCCAACACAGACTAAGAAACGTTGAGGTACCTGGAGTCGTACGGTCCGAAGGGACAGGAAGTGATAGAGGGTCTCAAACGAGTTTGAGTCCAGGTAACTCAACTATTACAATAGGTTAGTAGAATAGGAGACAGTGGCGGAAGAGGATAGGAGTTAAAAGGTGTTGTAGTCCCAGAAAAGGTTACTCAGTTGACAAGCGTAGTCCACCGGTTTCATGATCTCAAAGTCATAGTCGTATGTATACTCAGTAATAGTGCATATGTCTTTAATGAAATTAAACGGAATTATGAACAAGGTACAAACCCCTAACTATTGACTTATACAATTTAGTAAACAAAAGTATAGTTAAAAAATAAGTGATCGTAAGCATATATCTACGGACGGTGATGAACTTTACACCATTTCGTCAAGTCTAAAAGTTGCTTATAAAACGTCTAAGATTCCTCATTCCGATAATGGGAGAAATTGTAAAAACTATATTTTATTAAAAATTAGAAGTTTCTTAATTTGTACATTATAAAATTAAAATCATATACATATCGATTAAATCTTTGACATAAATGACTTAATGTACTCACTCACTCACTTCAGTAAGTCACCACAGGTTGAGAAACACTGGAGTACTTGACATCAGATGGTTCGAGGAGACAGGTACCTTAAAAGGTCCGTTCTCTTGACCTCACCAAACGGTAAAGGAAGAGGTCCCCTAGAAGGGCTGGGTCCCTAATTTGGGTCCAGAGGGCGTAACACACGTCTGTGAAATGGTAGACTCGGTGGTCCCTTCGGTTTTTCCCCTGAGACACCGATGTACCCGGACCTTTGTTTGGGTCCGGAGGGCGCACCGTTCGTTATTAAGATGGTGACTTAGTGGGTACGTGGTAGATTTTACAATTAGCGAGTCAGTACAAACTGACAAACACTAGGATACCTGACATCGGGTGGTCCGAGGAGACAAGTCCCCTAAGAGGTTCGTTCTTATAACGTCACCAACGTTATAAGAGGTCCCCTAGAAGGACTGAGTCCGTATCTTGGGGTCGGAGAACCCAGAGGACGTGACCGTCCACCCAATAAATGGTGATCGCGGTGGACCCTTCCACAGATGAACTTAATGAACTCAAACTATATTTTATACTGAAGTTTTGTCTCTTCCTTTAAGAGGTCTTTTTCTTGACTCCCTAAATAATATTTCGTAACCAAATGTACTATTACCTGTGACTCTTCAGGGCGTCAAACGACAGACGTTCAACTTCTGGGTCCTTTCGTTCAACATATTAAACTTTCGAACACTCGTTCCTCGACCACCACACCTAAGGTCAGAACCCTGATTTCCGGACTCTTGTTCCTCACGTCCCCCCGTTCTTTTAGGTACTGGGTCGGGTCACCAATTCGTCTCTTGGTTAAGTTTAAAGGAGACGGAAAAAATAAGATAGTCAGGGAGTTTCCTAACTTACTAACTAGACCCCTGGTTACACCTCTAAGACGGACGACGACTCATATGGTTACGGTTAATACACAAGATTTTGACTCCTTTATTGGTGTCCAAGATAAGTCCCTAAGTGACTAGGGTGACAGTCTCCCTGGACCCGATTTTGAGGTAACTAGTGTACTGGTGATATTCGGGGATGAGACTGATCATCAGGTTCCACTACAAGATCCAGAGGATCTCAATCACAGACCTCTTCCGTGACCGCTGGGTGAGGTCATGAGAACGGACCTTTTAGGGTACCTACCTCCTCGGACCACCCGACATCAGGTACCTCAGCGATTCTCAGACTGTGCTGACTCCCTGAAGTGAAAGTGAAAAGTGAAAGTACGTAACCTCTTCCTTTACCGTTGGGTGAGGTCACTAGAACGGACCTCTTAGGGTCCTTGCCCCTTCGAACCACCCGACGGTAGATACCCCAACGTGTCTCAACCTGTGCTGACTTCACTGAATCGTCGTCGTCGGCAATCACAGTCAAAGTTTTGATCGCAGGTCATTAAGGGGTTTCTGTATTACTCAAGGTGAAAGGGTCACTTGTTAATGGACTCATTTTCCGATATTCTGTAAGTCTTTCCAACCTCCTTTCTTGTTGTTATATTTCATAACTATCCCAAGGACCCAGGAAGAAGTTCCTCTAAACTGGAGGAGAAACAAATTCCCCAAGACCCAGATATTTGACCGAGTTTAAACTCTAAAGTAACTCTTTGATACAGACAAAAATTCTAAGTCAAATCTAAAAACAAGTGAGTTGTATCTTACAAAGACGAAGATATCTAATTCATTCTTTAATCATCAAAGTAAAGATAAAATGAAGATCTTTATGGTGCTAGTAGGTCGGTTACGGTATGAAGACACACTCAGTTTGATAAGACTAAGGTCGACACTGAGACGACGAGGAATCTCTTTGGTACGGACGAGACGGAAACCGTCAACTTACGGTGGTGAACCGGAGACACTGGGTTCCTTCGTTAACGAAGAAAACGTAGATCCAAAGGGTTAACTTATAGACACCAAGGGTGATATAAATCAGACCGAATGTCTCTTGTTCATGTCTCGATAAGTTTCTACGGTCCCGAGAGAGTACTCAAATAAGGAATGTCATGACAACTTTTTATACAGAAAACCTGAGAGGGACACCCGAAGGAGGCGCCGAGTCGTTATTTCTTAGACGGACGTTACGTCTTCAGTTTCCTCTACGCCCGAGGTAAGGACCCTGTCCTGCTAGGGGACCTCTTCCTTTACCGTTGAGTGAGGTCATAAGAACGGACCTTTTAGGGTACGTGTCTCCTCTGACCACCAAGTACCCCGGTGTTTTTCAACCTGTGTTGACTCGTGTCGGGTCACACTCACTCTTTCGGAATTCTGTTTATGTGAGACTGTAAGGTTAGAGGGATTCGGACACTTAGGTGAGGAGATATGATTTGGTTCCGTCAAATATATAATGTATTGGTTCTTTATTATGTATGTGTATACAAAAATATATAATTGTATAATTAACCTATGTATTAGACTATTTTATATATAATTATAATATGTTATATTTACCACACCTAAGGTCAGAACCCTGATTTCAGGACTCTTGATCCTTACACTATCCGTCCTCTTTTAGGTACAGGGTCCGATCACCAAATATATACATATTTCTCTAAATAATATTCCATAACTGGGTGTACTAATACCCTAAACTTTTCAGAATACTAGATGATAAACGTTTATCAAACTTCCGAACCCTCCACCTCTCATCTACCATATAATTATCTAAGATTAGGACTCGATTTCTAGACTCCTAGTCTTTATAGTTCCCGGTCTCTGTTGACTATAAGGTCGAATGTTCAGACTCTCACTTAGATTGAAAGGAGACGGAAAAACAAGATAAGTCCTTGATTTACTTAACCGACTACGGGTAGGTGTACCCTCTTCCGGCAAACGAAATGTGTCAGGTGGTAAGGGTTACGATCAAAGAAAACCTTTGCGTCTGTGTGTGTCCTTATTACAAATTGGTCGGTGGACCCGTAGGGAACCGGGTCAGTTCAATCGTATTCTTTAATTGGAAGTACATTTCTAAATCATGTGCAAGTCTTTATAGAAAGTAACATTATAAGAACTACACGACCTGTAGAATGGTCGTCCTAACGGTCTACCCGATCGTTATGCATCGGTGATCTTTTTACTTAAAATACACAGTTTAATAAAGGGGAAGTAAGTAAAAAATTGTTAATTAGTAGGTTAAGACCCTATACTACTAACAAACGAAGAGTTAATGTAAAAAAAAGACCTTTTAATACGTTTTAGTGTACCACGAAGAAACTTACATTTAAAAGTTTATAAAGTCTTACTGTATAATGTAAATGTATCAGTAACTTCTCATCTTTTAAATCGTTGTATCACGTTTAAAAAACGTTTTTATAAATCTGTAAATACATAGAAAACATATTACGAATTTTTAAAAATATGAGGATTGGGGAAAACGGAAACCAAACGAGTGGACGTTTTTACTTTCTACATTACTTTAATAAAGAGTTAGACAAGAACGTTAAAGGAAAAAACTAAGATTCATATATAAGTCTCCTTTGAGTGCTGGTAGTGGGTCAAACTGTAAAATAGAAGAAGGTAGAAAGACTTAATATCATTAACAGAGGTAGTAAGTATGATAAAGTGTTTAACCCGTGTCACATAAGAAACTCTAGAGACAGAGAAAGTTGGGGTAAACTTAAAGAAAGGAGTTAAATAATGTTTACTAAAAATACATAAAAGTTATTATTAAGTTAATACTAGTTTAAAACGAACCTGTTAACGTTAACAGAAGATTTCCTAGAGGGATTTAGGAAGGAAGTCAAGTCAAGTCAAGTCAACGAGTCAGTACAGGTTGAGAAGAGTTGGGGTACCTGACGTCGTACGGTCCAAAGGGACAAGTAGCGGTTGAGGGCCTCGAACGAGTTTGAGTACAGGTAACTCAGTCCCATCGGACCGCCCGATGTCAGGTACCCCGGCGTTTATCGACCTGTGTTCACTCGTTGAAAGTGAAGTGAAACTGTATTGACACTTTTAAATTCCAAATGTTGTACGATTAAACTATGTAATTATATAACATTATACTAACAGTAAAATCGTTATCAATCGTGGAGATAGAAGAAAGTATTGATAGAAAAGAGAAATCACGAACCTTAGAAATCAAGGTCAGAAAAACGTTCAAACTTCTAATGTTATAATGACAAATATAAGTGATGTGACATGTAATCTAGAGATCCGGAATAAATGATGAGACATTCAATAATTGTTAGTTCTTCTCCACCGTTCTTATGTTTCTTCTTGACATGTTTTTTCTAGAAGTGTTGTTTCTATTAGTGTTACCACACTAGTGAGTGGATTTCGGTCTGTAGGACCTTACACTTCAGTTCACCCGGAATCTTTCGTAGTGATGTTTGTTTCGATCACCTCCACTACCTTAAGGTCAACTCGATAAAGTTTAGGACTTTGTACTGGGACACTTTCACGACGTGAGTTATACGGTCGTTTAAACCTTTGAGTCGTCACCGGTGTCCTGTCCTTTTTCAGTCAAAAGTAAGGTTAGGGTTTCTTTCCGTTACGGTTTCTTACGAGTTTGATGACGTGTTTACGTGAGTAGAGTGTCCTATCATTTCATTACGAGTTTTAAGGGGTTCGGTCCGAAGTCGTTATGCACTTGGTACTTTAAGGTCTACAAGTTCGACCAAAATCTTTTCCGTCTCCTTGTTCTCGAGTTTAACGGTTGTAGACGACCTAGTACCTTTTTCGTTCTCTCAGGGTCTTTTTGTAGATAAAGACGAAATAACTGATACGGTTTCGGAAACTGACACACCTAGTGTTATTTGACACCTTTTAAGAAGTTCTCTACCCTTATGGTCTGGTGGATTGGACGGAGAACTCTTTGGATATACGTCCAGTCCTTCGTTGTCAATCTTGACCTGTACCTTGTTGTCTGACCCAGGTTTATCCTTTTCATCATGCAGTTCCGACATATAACAGTGGGACGAATAGATTGAAGATACGTCTCATGTAGTACTCTTTGCGACCCGACCTTCTTCGTGTTTGACCTTAGTTCTAACGACCCTCTTTATAGTTAGTGGAGTCTATACGTCTACTGTGATGGGAATACCGTTTTTCACTTCTCCTTGATTTTTCGGAGAATTACTTTCAC
The DNA here is from genome assembly GCA_006410555.1 of Capra ibex. Lineage (NCBI taxonomy): Eukaryota > Metazoa > Chordata > Mammalia > Artiodactyla > Bovidae > Capra > Capra ibex. The sequence continues at coordinate 90,676,798 of SJYO01016970.1, forward strand.
TTTCTCCTCTCACCTTTTCAACCGAATTTCGAGTCGTAAGTTTTTTGCTTCTAGTACCGTAGACCAGGGTAGTGAAGCACCTTTTATCTACCCCTTTGTCACCTTTGTGACAGTCTGAAATAAAACCCCCGAGGTTTTAGTGACGTCTACCACTAACACCAGTAATTTAATTCTCTGCGAGTGAGGAACCTTCTTTTCAATACTGGTTGGATCTATCGTATAACTTTTCGTCTCTGTAATGAGACGATTGTTTCCAGGTAGATCAGTTCCGATACCAAAAGGGTCACCAGTACATACTTACATTCTCAACCTAACACTTCTTTCAACTCACGGCTTCTTAACTCCGAAAACTTGTCACCACAACCTCTTCTGAGAACTCTCAGGGAACGTGACGTTTCTCTAGGTTGGTCAGGTAACATTTCCTCTAGTCGGGACCCACAAGAAACCTCCCTGACTACGATTTCGACTTTGAGGTCAGGAAACAGGTGGAGTACACTTCTCAACTGAGTAACCTTTTCTGGGACTCCGATCCTTTCTAACTCCCGTCCTCCTCTTCCCCTACTGTCTCCTATCTACCCATTTTCCGTAGTGGCTGAGATACCTGTACACAAACTCACTTGATGTCCTCAACCACTACCTGTCTCTCCGGACCGCACGACGTTAAGTACTCCAGTGTTTCTCACCCTGTGCTGACTCACCGACTTGACTTGACTTGACTTCAATAATTAACCCGTTCAATAATTAAACCCGAAGGGACCACCGAGTCTGTCATTTCTTAGACGGGCGTTTCACACTCTGTACCCAAGTTAAGGACCCAACCCTTCTTCGTGACCTTTTCTCTTGTCGATGGGTGAGGTCACAAGAACGGACTTGTTAAGGTACCTGTCTCCTCGGACCGTCCGATGTAAGGTACGTCAGTGTCAGTCTGTGTTGGTTCGCTGAAGGTGAAAGGGAATGTTCAATAATTATCATCTCAATTTGTTGTTGACAGGACAGGGGAGTGGGACGTTGTTAACAATATTTGACGTTACTTCATATAAAGTTCTGAGAATATAACAAGATGGTCAAGCAAACGAAACAAAAATGATTTTTTATTAAGGTATTAGTAAGTATTTTAAGACAAGTGATGGTGTTAGTAAAGATTCGTGTCACAAGAAGTTCAAAGTAAGATTTTGTCTCTCCTTATCTTCTTACACTTAGTTCTTACTTCACCGAGAATGTCTTATAAAACATATTTAACACGATAAAAGAATAGAGGAAACACAATGAGGTTCCTTTAGGTTGGTTAGGTAGGATTTCCTTTAGTGAGGACTCACAAGTAACCTTCCTGACTACAACTTCGACTTTGAGGTTATGAAACCAGTGGACTACTCTTATCGACTGAGTAAACTTTTCTGAGACTATGACCCTTTCTAACTTCTGCCCTCTTCCCTTGTTGTCTCCTACTCTACCAACCTACCGTAGTAGCTGAGTTATCTGTACTCAAACCCATTTGAGGTCCTCAACCACTACCTGTCCCTCCGGACCGCACGACGTCAGGTACCCCAGTGCTTCTCAGCCTGTGATGACTCTCTGACTTGACTTGACTTGACTTGAATACCATAACATAAAGTTTCTTAATTTGGGTTTATATATACATCCACGTTTATCATTGTAAAGTAATGAAGTAATACTGTCAAGTACATCTCTTTACAACCTCTTGTACGTTAGGGAAACTAGACGAAATACCTTTACAACTACTCAGGGTATAACCAATCTACACTTGAGTGAACCAAGAATACAATTTGAGTTTCTTAGAGTTTAGATGAACAATCAGACAAAGTGACAAAGTTCCGGGAAAAGTGGAGAAGAAGAAGGACCCGTTTTTCTACTGACTATTGTAATATGAAATAGTGTCAGTGACACTAAAAGTAGTGAACGTTTACTTAGTTCAGTGATTAAGTACTCTGACTAGTTGTTGTGAAAAGTGGTTTATAAGTTTACGAAAGTACGTAAAACAGTGCACATCATTTTTGTTGGTGAGTAAAGAGTGAAAATCGTAAGTCTTAAAATCGTTCTATAATGGTTTATTTAGACACTTTAGTTAACTGAATTATTAATATTAAATAACATTAAAACTAATTTTTTCAAACAAATGGAATCGATCTGTAAAAGAGACAAAAATACAAGAAATAAAAGAAGGTATTATTTTTAATGGTCATACTCTCTCAAGTTTTTCAGTCTTGTAAGAAAGAGTGATTTACCGATATGTAAGGAGGTTTTCTTGATCGAGAATTTTCAAGAGAGGTAAAACAATTTATGAATTAAAAAGTTCGGTAGATAAAAAAGAATTTCAATTAACGTAATAGTTTTCATTATTTTTTAGTTCTTTTTGTTTTAGAAACTATGTTGTACGTAAACTACTTATTATCATTTTATCTGAGACCGCGTATTTCCAAAACTACTCTTGATAGTGAGAGTATCTAGAAACTCCAGTACAAGTAATAATCTTCGGATTTTTAGTGACGTTTACCACTAACGTCGGTACTTTAATTTTCTGCGAATGAGGAACCTTCTTGTCAATACTGGTTGGATCTATCGTATAAGTTTTCGTCTCTGTAATGAAACGACTGATTCCAGACAGATCAGTTCCGATACCAAAAAGGTCATCAGTACATACCTACACTCTCAACCTGACACTTCTTCCGTCTCCCGGCTTCTTAACTACGAAAACTTGACACCACAACCTCTTCTGAGAACTCTCAGGGAACCTGACGTTCCTCTAGGTTGGTCAGGTAAGACTTCCTCTAGTCGGGACCCTAAAGAAACCTTCCTTACTACGATTTCGACTTTGAGGTCATGAAACCGGGGGAGTACGCTTCTCAACCGAATAACCTTTTCTGAGACTAAGACCCTCCCTAAACCCCGTCCTCCTCTTCCCCTGCTGTCTCCCACTCTACCGACCTACCATAGTGACTGAGCTACCTGCACTCAGACTCACCTGAGGCCCCCAACCACTACCTGTCCCTCCGGACCGTACGACACTAAGTACCCCAGCGTTTCTCAACCTGTGCTGACTCACTGACTTGGTTGGTTGGTTCCAGTTATATTACCGTTAACTTTTGAGTTCTGAGTTTTAAAATACATGACGTAAAAAGATGGATAGAGAAGGTAGTCTTAAAATAGAATACGTAGTTTAAAGACAAAAATAGATATAAAGATGTAAGAGTTAATTTTAATACGAAAATTTTACTGTATATTTAACTATAATTTTAATGATCGAAGGGTAAAAAAATAGAAACGGAACTTATTCACTGACTTTCTCTTTACAATCATATTAATTAACATCGTAGGTGTACTTTAAATCGACTAAATAATCTTATATATGAAGAACCTCCCACTTAGTTTTATATATCCTTTTAATATTTAAGGTTGTGTACATTTTTATACTTAAAGTCGCTTGAGAAATCCTGAGTGACTCATTAGTGTGTTAGGTCGTATTAACGAGTTCCTCGGTTCTGATGGGTAATCGGGTCAAATATGACTGACGTAAAATATCCTATGTTTATCATATATTCATATTTTCAAACTCTAAGTAATCAGATACAAGTATCTTTACAATGAAAAAACTACAGTCCTTTTTTACTTACGAGGGTGTAGTTTAGTCCTAGGATTATTAACGGACCAAACTCATAGTCCCATTACCACCGGAGTATGTTACTCAAATCTTCGTAAAGGAAATTAAAAAACTCTCTCCAACTTTTCCCATTCATAATTTAGAAAAAACTTACAAACTATCTTAAGTGGACACTTCGTCTACAAGTACATTGAAATCTATTTAAGAGACGAGAGAAGAGGGACAGGGAAAGAGGAAGACCCTATAGATAAAAGGATTTTAAAGGGATGGATTTCTTAAAAATATCAAGAATATTCTAAACACAGTAAAAAGAAATCTAGAATTAAAAGAGAGAAGAGGATGGATATAGTGAGGATCTAAACATAGGAGTTCAAACGATTAAGAGAGAAGGTATATCAGACGAGATAAAATTTCCGAAAAATTGCGTAAGAAACCCGAAGGGTCCACCGTGTCACCATTTCTTAGGTGGATGGTTACGTCCTTCCCGTTCTCTGTACCCAAGCTAAGGACTAAATCCTTGTAGGGGACCTCCTCCTTTACTGTTACGTGAGGTCATAAGAACTGACCTTTTAAGGTACCTGTCTCCTCGGACCGTCCGATATCAGGTACCTCAGTGTTTCTCAGACTGTACTGACCCGTGTGTGTGAGGTGAGGTTACGTAGTAAATAAGGTAAACAACTTAAGAAATCGAGGTCGTAAAGACAAACCAAGTAAAAATCTCAAATTTAGAGACCGGTTCATAAGGAGGACAAGTATTTAAAATAAAGTTTCGAGTAACTTGACGGAAAAACAAAGGAACATCGAGTGACTCGAACAAGTACTATCACTAAAACTTAAGACAATCTGACTGAAATCAAAGATCTCTTGACAGTAAAATAAAGACACTATGACACGATATCGCTAAGAAGTATCACGAACTACTCATTGAGGTGGTTACGTAAACTTCATTGTTTGTGGAAGAATCCATTTACGGGGTGGGAGGGGGAACTAAGATAAATTATCAAATCTTAATTTCCGTGAAGGGAAATACAGGTCATCCACCGTTATATCGTGTTCAACAACTAAAGAGGATGGACACGATAGAGACCAATATAAACCCTCAACCGTGAAAGGTGGGAAGTAGTAGAGAGTGTCCACAACGGACCACGGTAGCAACAGGGACGAACACCCCCAGTAACCACGATGAACACAGTAACCGTAGTGACGGACCCCGTGGTCCTAACCTCCGGGAAGACGGTAGAGACCCCAGAGGATACAAGGTCCGAGACGATGACGCCGTTCTCCCACTCCCCCTATCTCCTCGGTCCCAGTTCCCTCGGAGACGATACAGACCCTGACAGACCAAACACCCTCGGCGACGACACCTGTTTTCACCCCCCATTTCCATGGAGGTTCTGATCTCCTGTTCCAGTGCCCGGGGCGAGGGTGACGACGACCCAAGGGACACCAGTGTCCCTAGTGACACCGGGTCTCCGACTTTAACGCACATGATGGGGGAACTACGATACCACAAGAGACCCCGCCATCCGACTCGGCGGTGTCGATTCGCAGACCCTGACTTCGTAGTGACCAAGGAGACAGGGGACCAAGACGGAAGGGGCACACAAGTACAGGTGGATGGAAAGGTTCATGTCCACACACCTTATGAGGACAACATAAGTCATCTCTGTGGAAACAACCCGGTACCTACAAAGTGACCAACGTCTAACTTCCCCTCTCTGTTTCCCTTACAGAATAAGATGTTACTATGATTACAATGAGGGATTTTTGTAAAAAATTACTTAAATTACATATGTTCAGATTATTTTCTTCACCGATACTCGTTTACTTAAAAATAACGGACGTTCGACAATGTGAATCTTAATTCTCTTGACTCACTAAATTAAGTTGTATACTTACTATTCGAATATTTACTGTTATCTTGAGACTTGAAGTCATCGGCATCCAGAAGCTTCGGTTTCGTATTGGAGACATCTGGAGTCTAATCTTACCAGTTCTTAACCAGTCACTGAAGGTCGACGAGATTAAAAACGGAAACGGAACCGAAGTCTACTTCGGTACATATAAGGACACTAGTTTGTATATTTTATGGAGTGAACATTAGTCAGGTGGAAGAATACGGTTGTTAAAAGTTAGTTACGTACGGACTTCATAAGAAGAAGTATAAGAAATTAAAAAAAGTGACATTTCGAAAGGGTGAAACAACGGACGGAAACGACGACGACGACGATTCAGCGAAGTCAGTACAGGCTGAGACACGTTGGGGTATCTACCGTCGGGGGATCCGAGGGGGTAGGGACCCTAAGAGGTCCGTTCTTAAGACCTCACCAAACGGTAAAAGAAAAGGTTACGTACTTTCACTTTTCCCTTTCACTTCAGCGAGTCAGCACAGACTGAGAATCTCCGGGGTGCTTGGCGTCGGATGGTCCGAGGAGGCAGGTACCCTAAAAGGTCCGCTCTCATGACCTCACCCCACGGTAACGGAAGAGGACGAACGGAAATCCAGGGACCGTTTACGTTCACTATCACCGACTGAGGGAACGATATCATTTCGACATTTATTTATCGAAGATAAACAAGAGTAAAACCATTAGAAATAAAGGTTTCACTGTAAGACGTCCCCCGCCCCTCCCCGCCACAGGACCCAGAAGTGACGGTACACACCCGTTATCAACACCACGTGTCCCAATTAACGGGGCCTCGTATACCTTAGAAGGGTCTGGTCCTTAACTCGGAGACAGGAACGTAACCGTCCGTCTAAGAATTGGTAACCTGGTGGTCCTTTCAGGGTTTCACTGTGCAAAAACTCGGAATTATGAACCACCCAAAAACAAAGATGAAAACTTTAATTTTACTATATTTTAATATTATCAGGTCAACGTTTAACCAAAAATATCAATCAAAACACATCTTAGGACATTAATGATTCATGTGAGTCAAGAAAAGAGTAACTGTCTATAGAAAAGGTGTAACATAGCATATAACAAAGAAGAGAAGGATAATAATAAACGGATCTGACTTCGTTGAATCGTCGTAGACATATCAAATGTTATATCATTATTAATATCAATGTTCAAACAAAGTGTGTTCGTTAGAGTGAATTAGGAGTAATGTTTGTCCGATAAAACCAAAATAAGAGGGGTAAAGTCTTCAGTTTAATGACAACGATTTACTATCGTGTACCGTTCCGGTTGGAAACCGGGTTCTAAGATTAAGACCACAAGGGAGTTGAAGTCTTGTATATCACGCACTCTTCTGACCTTCTCGTTATGGTATCTCTTCAGTTAGTAACTTTATTCGTTTCGAGATTCACAATTCCACGTTTTGAACACAAATTATATAGTTTGAACTGAGGATAGGATACGTTCGATAGTTTCGTCCCTCTGAGGATGACAGAAGAGAATAACATATTTGGTTAAATTAGAACTTAAAAAGTAAATACTACTACCTGGACATTTTAAACTTTTACTAACGATTTGTTAAACCGTCAGAAATGTACTGTAGGTTTTACAACAAATTCTAAGGTATGTACACAAACACATATGTGTGTGTGTGTGTGTGTGTGTGTGTGACATATCCATATATACCCCCAAAAGGTTGAATCGAATCTCCATTTTTTTAAACGGACGTTACGTCCACGACGTCTTCTGTATCTAAGTCAGGGACCCACCCCGGCTAAGGGACCTTCTCCCGTACCGTATGTACGGTTCTTATGTGAGGTCATAAAAACGGGCCTCTTAAGGTACCTGTCTCCTCAGACCACCCGACATCAGGTCTCCCAGTGGTTCTCAACCTGTACTGACTTCACTGGATCGTGTGTGCGTATCCATACATATAATATATTTATATGTATATTATATGTATATTATATATACATATATTATATTATACATTGTAAGATATAATATTATATATTGTATACGTATATTATATGTATATTATATATGTGTACGTACTCACGATCCAGTGAATATATATATAAAATTAAAAAGAAAGGGAAAAGAGAGGAAACTTTTTTCGGGTCAAACGAAGGAAACCACCAATTCGATTTAGTTTCACCCTCCTAATGTTACGTAACTTGTTCAGACTTTAAACAGAGATAAAGGAAATTAGTATTGACAGTGATCAACTCAAAAACGTCATCTCACGGTAGAGGGGAAGACACGTCACAACTGTACCTTTAAGGTAAAGGTTGGAGAGGAGGAACGTGGCTCCGAAGATAAGAGATTTGTAAAGTAAAATAAGGAGTCGTACTGAGTATATTTCTCAAAAGGGGATGGGTTACACAATTGACATCCACCTTTAACATGAACTATTTAATATTTTCCTATCTTAATTTCCAACTTAAAGATTCGAACAAAAATGACTATTTACCCTAAAAGTTCGAAACTACCATACAAAAGAGAATTCGAGGACCCTAAAAATGATAAATCGAAACTCTAACCTACTCCTATACACGAAAAATAAACGATTGCTTTCTAATTAAACCAACGATACTCTAGCTAAAGTAAAACGAAAGACTTGTATAAAATGAAAAGTCGAGGAAATCCTTCAACTTTTAAGTTATCGTAAAGGAGAATATTACTCAACCGTTCCCAGAGAGTTGAACTATACTTCTATAAGATCGTCACAAAATTAAGTATAGAAGATTCGTTTTTTATATAAAAAAGTCTCAAGAAAAAGGGACGAATATTATTATCCCCGTCTAACCAGTAACTTTAGGTAATGTGCATTAAAATTAATTTACTGAAATAACGTGTATTCCCTAACGTCTGAACTAAAACCCCACTGACATTCCCTGGTAGGAGAGGGTACTAAAATACCGTGTATTCCCTAATGTCTGAACTAAAACCCCACTGACACTCCCTGGTAGGAGAGGGTACGAAAATTGTCAAAGTAAACATGGAACTTTATACTAGGTGGACTGGTACTGGATGACTAATTCAACCCAAAGACAACCTAAAGTTTTATTGGAACTTATGGAACAAATAATGAAAAACCTTCATAAGTTTAATCGACAAACTTTGAAGGTCCGATACAAACGAGGACACATAAAAGACCTAACGAAAGTTTATGTGTTAAGTTTCTAGTTTAGTACAATTTAATTGTTTTCAATACATTAAATGCACATTTATTGAGGACCTATAAGTTCTGAACCAGTACGTGTTCACGTTTACCGTACTAATTTCCGATTTTGTTTCATTTAGGATATTAGCCGTAATCTCGAACTGGAGTCACTACACGTTCCGACTAAAAGTTGAAAAAGTCTTCCTATTATGATTTGTCTCACCGTTAAACGTATCACTCTTTTATATATCAGACACTTCGGTTAGACCTAAGGTAAAGATCAAGACGGTGAAGGATTGGTGCACGGGAAATTGTTCAATGAAAAGATGGACAACCTCCTCTTTTAGTCCTTCCGCACTGCGGTCCACTGGGAGCTCGACATGGACCCGTCCCGTCAACCGTGGACGAGTAGGAACGGGGACAGACACCTTACATGCGAGACGGGTGGTACAGGTGTCACCCTCGGCAAGAGTTCCTACGTCGGAATTCTCTATTCTACAAACACTCTAACAGACCTGTTATGTGTACTGATTTGTGTGAATACCGACGACATATCTGAAAATTTTAAGACCACCCGTCCACGTCTGTACGTCTCTAGATGAACAGAATACTGACGGGTTCTGTTAGGAACTTACGTTCACGGAAACGAATAATTTAGACGGTCGATGGGTAGACATCACCAGATGGAGAAAGAAACCATAAAGGACCAAGAGACACATACCCTCGGTCGAGCACGTGGTTCTAGGGTATTAAGTCAAAGAGATTTACTCATATTATCATCACGGACTGAAGTGTTCTAAGAACCTTATAAATTTACGTTATTATGGAAGTTTGTGTATCCTAGACAAGGAAGAAGGAACTACAAAGTTCAACAATTCAGTACAGACTGGAAAACGCTGGGGTACCTGATGTCGGACAGTCCGAGGAGGCAGGTACCCTAAAGGATCCGTTCTTATTACCTCACCCAACGGCAAAGGGAGAAGTCCCTAAGAGGACTGAATCCTTAACTTGGGTACAGAGAACGTAACGTCCGTCTAAGAAATGACGATTTGGTGGTCTCTTCTAGGGAAGAGTTTGTGTGTCCTTCGTGAACTATTCACTACTACCTAATGCTTAGGTATTGAGAAATAAGAACTAATGGACTTAACAAAAAGAGTGATTTGTTCAAATCTTACACCAATGTTATATCTTTATACGGTGTGTATTAAACAACAAAATGTCGAAATAAGGTCGCATCTAAGTAGTCCCTTGTACACAAAATAAGTCTAAACAGAGTACTACTGTTAAACCTAAGGTAAAGTTAGATTAATTAAAATAGTAAAAGTTCTTACACGGTCTGGAAGTACTTTGAGTCTTTAATGTAAGAGTATTTGGGATGTTTCGAAGGACTAAGTACTCGGTTCTGGAAGTGCGTTCTTTCCCGTTTCGTTGTGAAACTTTCTTAAATCGTGGTAACGTTTCGATGAATCTTTATGTCGTGTATTATAAACCGACGTCTGGTAGTAGAGACAATCCTTCGAACCTTTGTCTTACCGTGACATAGGGTGTTCCACAATATCATGTATTACCAGTCGTCGAGAAATAATTCTGAGAACTCTCTACTAACCACGAACCCAGTTTTATTTAAGACGAGGTGTACGGGAAGGCACGAGACCCTTTGTAGGGGAAATGGAATTTTCCTTAAATAAGACCCCTTTTTTTGTTTTGTTTTGTTTTGTTTTGTTATGTCGACATTGTCTTCCTGTATTTTGATTAATATAATTAAATACGGAGAGATAACTAAAATAAGTTTGAAGTAACGTAAAACACCTACACCTACAGTACTTAAAAAGTGAAGATTCTTGAAATCCTACCCTGTCCAACAAATAATCTTTACTTAAGTACTAATAGAAATAAGAAGGTAAATCTAGATCCTGTACTCGAGATATAAAAAGTCGAAAACCGATTTTCGTCTCAAAGATTCAATAAACATGAACTCCTATTGGACCTCTCCCTTCACCTCAACGGTCCACTATCTCTTTACCGTCTCACACATCAATCGTGTTTGGTGTTAACTATATTTTAGATTTGGAAACGACTCTTTCATACGGATAAGGTACCTCACCACGGGACTCTTTATGACGTCGAAAAGGAAGGTTTCCGAAAATAATTTTTTAATGATATACGGTCTATGACACAATTGACCAGACTCTCTAAGGGTCCACTTGGTACGTAAGAAGGAAACAGTTTCGCAATTCCCAAATTCTCGTCTAGATCTGAGTACTCGAGTTTAGCCTACGACACCTTTTGCGATATACTCTTGAATACACGTGGTCCGAAACTGATGTACCGTTCCTCTCTAATTAAGACCGACTCTCGACTCCAACGACGATTCCCATTTAAAATCTTATAATGACTCGACTTACAAGTCTCTATTTATTACCAAAAGGTCCGTCTCTTTACTCCAGTCCTGTAAAGTTCGACTCTTCCTTTGTGTATATTGATGTGTCATAGTTCTCCTTTGTACCATACGAACGTCTTTTCACTCTGTGAGAGTAGTCTAAAGATCCAACCTCGGACGTTTACACATCTTCTTTCTATGATCTTCTTTTGGTTGGGTCTCTCCACCTTACCCCAGACCAGTACTTCTCGACAATTTCTATACGACTCGTCAAACTAAAAGAACATTCCCTTTAGTGAAAAACTAAATCTTTCTATTATGAAACGTACACCTCCTGTCTACATTCTTCCTCTTTAAGTACCGGTCCTTAAGTTTGTTCTCCTCTGACGTTGTAGGGAGCACTCTCTATACCTTCTTAAACCGGATGTCCCAATGAGTAACTCCTTTTTCTCATCTATTTATGTACCGACAAAATCCTTCATCTCTTCTGTTTTTACACAATGACTATCCTATTTACGATCTTTCCCTTCTCTATTATTTTAGAACTTCAAAGTTCAATTCACCTACTGTCCTGTAGTCTTTTACTCTTACCTTCATCACGTTCTCCAGTATAGTAAAGTGTATAATTATTAATATTCTAATCTTAAGATTAAACTTCTTTGAACGTCGATTAAGTCCTCCTCTATTGATTACTGTAGACTTTTATACTCAAACCACGAGTCCTCACTCATGACTGAACCTATACAGTTATGCATCTCCCAGTAATCTTGGTACTCTTTCCTCCTTTTGTTAGTTCCTTTGTCTCTCTAGTTCTTTTCTTTTTTCTTACACTAGTCTTACTCGAATGGACCAGTCTAGACGAGATTACTAATCTTTCTTTTTCATCGTCTTCACGTCTCTTACCAAAAACAGTCAACTCTACTAAACCTACGTTACTAGAAAAAACCCGACCGAATTATTCCTCTTCTTAATAGAGTGTACCACCTTCAGGTAAGGGACCTGAAATGTTCGTTCCAGTGTAATGAAAAGTCGGAATTCGAGAAGGAGTCCGACCAAAGTAAGTAGTTGTGGTTTGTCAACGATCTTCGTGAACTCCGATATACGAACTCTTCTCGTCTCTTCCGTTACCGTGGGGTGAAGTCATGAGGACGGACCATTTAGGGTACCTTCCTCCTCGGACCATCCAACGTCAGACGCCCCAGTGATTCTCAATCTGCGTTGACTCACTGAAGTGAAAGTGAAAAGTGAAAGTACGTAACCTCTTCCTTTACCGTTGGGTGAGGTCACAAGAACCGACCTCTTAGGGTCCGTCCCAAGAGGACCCCTCGCCTCCCTCTTGGACCAGCCGACGGTAGATACCCCAGCGTGTCTCAGCCTGTGTTGACTTCACAGAATCGTCGTCGTCGTCGTCGTCGTCGAACTCTTCTCTCTCTTTCTTTTTTATGGAAATTGGTACCTTTATTTTACACGAAAGAAGTCTGACAATCTCGGTTCATTTCGGACACGGGTAGAGACCAGTTTATCGTTAGTGAACCTCTTCCGGTAGACCGAGTGGATGTACTCCATATCTGACCCTTATTAAGACTGAATGTCTTACGTTCGGTGAGACCTCGACTTTTACGACAGTCGAAGGGAACTCACTGTACCCGACTTAACCCTCTTTATCTATAAACTTGTTTTACTGACAATATAATCCATTCTCTTTATTTGTCTTACCAAAGATCTATTCGTTTCTCAGAGATGGTGTGATCACATGTTTCTGTTTGACTGTTAACGATTTTAAGTCCGTTCAACTACAAATGAAATATGTGTACTAGTCTATAAAAAGGATTCCTTACTAAAAAAACAACGGTCAAATCCCGACTTTCCTTTATCCTATTAGACACCTCGTTGAGGTAGTATCGTGACCCAATCAAAAGACTCTTACCTTAGAGTCCGTCGTAAACTATAGATTGTAAACGATTAAAATTTTTTAAAATAGTTTTATATTAACTAGATATTATAACATAATTAAAGGTGATATGTAGTTTCACTAAGTCAATGGTAAATTAAGATTCATAAAACGACCTAAAAGAATGTACACAACGGAGTTGGGATGTTGTGTGGTTTCTTTATCTGTCAGTCGAAACGTATCCTAGTATAGTCGTCAAATTTCAACTTGGTCACAAGTTTGAGTCAGGAATTTTAGGGGATCTGGTCTTTCAGTCTCAGTCGTGAGACCGATGGTGTGTAGTGGGGGTAAGTAGTTTCCGTTTACTTGGTCCTACCCTTTTTTCAATACGAACCCTTGTGTTTACGTTTCTTTGTTTCAAAAATTTCCGTTTACTATGTCTCAAACTTTAGAGTTCCGACCACGTGACCCTACTGGGTCTCCCTACCATACCCCTCCCTACACCCTCCCCCCAAATCCTACCCCTTGTGTACATGTGGGCACCACCTAAGTACAGCTACACACCGTTTTGGTTATGTTATAACATTAATCGGTAGTTAATTTTACTTATTTAAATATAAATTTTTTTTCTTTAGAGGTACTCAACAGTCTATGAGATTGTTAACTCGACTTCAAGTTCTAACATACTTGACTTGAGATCGACTACTTTGTCCTTCATCAGTTTTTCTGTTCCCAATCCTCTTCCGATAAAGAAACAAAAGACATAGAAATCCATGTTTCTAAAAGGACATAGAAATCCACGTCTCGAAGGGTACCGAATCGAGGAGTAAACTCTGGTTACCGACGACTGACTACGATTTAGAAGACAACTCTTTATTTTAAAGGATAGACTCAACTTAACCGAGTTGTTAAACATGTCTTAAAAACATATTTCTTACATTTACGGACACCAACTGTTCCACATCCCTTCCACCAAGTTATGACGAGTCAGTGAACCTCTTCCGTTACCGTGGGGTGAGGTCATGAGGACGGACCTTTTAGGGTACCTGCCTCCTCGGACCACCCGACATCAGGAACCCCAGCGGCTCCCAGCCTGTGCTGAATCGCTGAAGTGAAAGTGAAAAGTGAAAGTACGTAACCTCTTCCTTTACCGTTGGGTGAGGTCACAAGAACGGACCTCTTAGGGTCCCTGCCCCCTCGGACCACCCGACGGCAGATACCCCAGCGTGTCTCAGCCTGTGCTGACTTCGCTGAGTCGTCGTCGTCGTCGTCGTCGTCGTGACGAGTCAGTGACTGACGAATCGGAGAGGTTGTGACTGACTGTCGGTTGTCGTAGGAGCGGATATCTCCCTCAAACGATTTTGGAGTGGTTTTTCCGAATTTGAGTATGGTCAAGGGTTTGGTTTTGAAAATTCCGTGACAAATACTAAAGAATCGGAAATGTACGAGAACAAAAAGTATTCTGTAATAATAAAGTAGATGGTCGTAACCCGAAGGGGTCACCGAGTCTACCATTTCTTAGACGGATGTTACTCCCTCCGGACCCATAAACCTAGGGTATCACATTCGTCCAAAGTAAAACTACTTCTGACTGAATCTTAAGGTATAGGATCGTGAGAGACACTTTAGGGTGTAGTAAAGGACTCAACGTCGAGGTGTCAGAAGTCTCTCTCCGAGAAGACTACAAAACGACACGGTGAGGTACAATGGATCGGACTTAAAGTGACATATAAGATCGAGTCTGGGATAAGACTCTAAGACAAAGTTTTTGTACGTCACAAGGATTTAGGAGGAACATCTCGTCTGAAGAAGGACCAGAGTAATTAATCAGAGGAATCCTTGAACTTACGACTGAGGATGATCAAGTTGAACGGGACCCAGACTTATCACTTCCTCAATGGTTCGTCGAATGGACGACACTACTTATAAAGTCCATCGGTGTGATATGGTCCCCCGTTGACTGGGGTTCTATAGAATGTTATTTATTTGACAGTACGAAGTGTCTACCTGTGACTCTTGTGAACAGTATCAGTTGAGGTAACGGAGACATTGAAAATCACCTAAGAGTTTATAAAGATAATAAGTATTTCAAATATATAGTTTAAAATTTCTTTAATTTATATAAATATTTAGTGTATATATAGTGTATAAAATTTCTTCATAGAATAAATAAATAACCTTCCCTTAGTTAGTTTGGGTCTTTTATATGATACTATTAAAACCTTTCCTTAAGTCTGGAATGTGAGTCGGATATATTAAATACACTCACTTTTTACTTCATGAAATACGTCAAACGTCTCAGTTGTGTTTACGTCGGGTCGAACATGATAACTTTTTAATACTGAAATTCTTTGGAATTTTAGTTCCGTCTGATATTTGAGATCTGGAGGAGATACCCTGTATTTCTTTTTTTATATAAAGGAGTTTGGTGAATATAAAAGTTAGACAGTTGGACTTAACTACAGTGATTAAACTAATGTTTAAGTAGACATAATGAAGACCGAACTGTCCTCGAGTCCGACGTTATAGGTCGAGAAGACCCTAAGACTATGACAGTCCTCCGGTTAAAACACTTTGTAAAATCTCTTTATCATAAATATATTTTACCCCTGTAACAAGTACGTTAACTAATATGAACTAAATACAAAGACAGAAAAGTTAGTCCATTTATAGACGTTGACTTAGGAAAATTACGAAAAGGGGAGTGTCAAGGGACAACACATATTCCACTAACTTTTTCTTTAGTTTGTAAAATTTTTATATAAAAGTCATTCAATCCATATATTCTAATATAGTAGTTTGGTTTAACTTTTCTTCCTTGTACTTATAGTAACTGGTACAAGTTGTATCGAGGTAAAGTGGTCCGTGTGCAGTTAAAACACTAGATTAAGAAAATTCTAGGGAGAAAACGTACAACAGAAGGTACTAACTTATTCTAAAAATGGTACACAAAGAAGAAAGAGAATTTACACTCTTTCTTCAACATGTTGTAGTTCCAATAATTAAATAGAGAGAGTCTCAGAATATTAAACGATAGGTCCCTAGACTCCTAAACCCGTAGATAAGAATTTAATAAGTAACATATATACCTCGCACATGTATGTTGAAGGGACCACTGAGATCCCATTTCTTAGTCGGACGTTCCGTTTTCTACACCCAAACTAGGGACCCAGTCCTTCTAAGGGACCTCTTCCTTTACCGTTGGGTGAGGTCATACGAACTGACCCTTTAGAGTACCTGTCTCCCTATATGTCTAGGGTACCTACCTCAGTGTTTTCTCATTTGTGTTGAATCACTGACTTGTTATCGTGTATATATATGTAATATATAACGAAAAGTCTATATAATAAATAAATATAATAGTTCCTAATATAGTATAATTTGATTTTCACTTTTGAATATAAAGAACTGGTGACAAGTCAAGTCAAGTCAAGTCAAGTCAGCGAGTCAGCAAAGGTTGAGAAACGCTGGGGTACTTAGCGTCGTGCGGTCCGGAGGGACAGGTAGTGGTTGAGGGTCTCAAGTGAGTCTNGAGGGCCTCAAGTGAGTCTGAGTGCAGGTAACTCAGTCACTACGGTAGGTCGGTAGAGTAGGAGACAGCAGGTGAAGAGGAGGACGGGGTTTAGGGAGGGTCTTAGTCTCAGAAAAGGTTACTCAGTTGAGAAGTGTACTCCCCCGGTTTCATAACCTCAAAGTCGGAGTCGTAGTAAGGAAGGTTTCTTTAGGGTCCCGACTAGAGGAAGTCTTACCTGACCAACCTAGAGGAACGTCAGGTTCCCTGGGAGTCCTCAGAAGAGGTTGTGGTGTCAAGTTTTCGTAGTTAAGAAGTCGTGAGTCGGAAGAAGTGTCAGGTTGAGAGTGTAGGTATGTACTGGTGACCTTTTTGGTATCGGAACTGATCTGCCTGGAATCGGCCGTTTCATTACAGAGACGAAAACTTATACGAGAGATCCAACCAGTAGTGAAAAGAAGGTTCCTCATTCGCAGAAAATTAGAGTACCGACGTCAGTGGTAGACGTCACTAAAACCTCGGGTTTTTCTATTTCAGACTGTGACAAAGGTGACAAAGGGGTAGATAAAGGGTACTTCACTACCCTGGCCTACGGTACTAGAAGCAAAAGACTTACAACTCGAACTTCGGTTGAACAAGTGAGAGGTGAAAGTGAAAGAAGTTCTCCGAAAAATCAAGGAGAAGTGAAAAACGGTATTCCCATCACAGTAGACGTATAGACTCCAATAACTATAAAGAGGACCGTTAGAACTAAGGTCGAACACAAAGAACGTCAGGTCGTAAAGAGTACTACATGAGACGTATATTCAATTTATTCGTCCCACTGTTATATGTCGGGACTGTATGAGGAAAAGGATAAACCTTGGTCAGGTAACAAGGTACAGGTCAAGATTGACAACGAAGGACTGGACGTATGTCTAAAGAGTTCTCCGTCCAGTCCACCAGACCATAAGGGTAGAGAAAGTCTTAAAAGGTATCAAATAACACTAGGTGTGTCAGTTTCCGACACCGTATCAGTTATTTCGTCTTTATCTACAAAAAGACCTTGAGAGAACGGAAAAGGTACTAGGTCGTCTACAACCGTTAAACTAGAGACCAAGGAGACGGAAAAGATTTTGGTCAAACTTGTAGTCCCTCAAACGCCAAGTGTATAACGACTTCCTTCTGACCGAACCTCTTAAAACTCGGAACGAAATGATCGTACACTCTACTCACGTTAACACGCCATCAAACTCGAAAGAAAACGTAACGGAAAGACACCTTATCCTTACTTTTGACTGGAAAAGGACAGGACACCGGTGACGACTCAAAAGGTGTAAACAACCGTATAACTCACGTCGTGAAAGTGTCGTAGTAGAAAGTCCTAAACTTTGTCGACCTGACCTTAAGGTAGAGGAGATGATCGAAACAAGCATCACTACGAAAGATTCCGGGTGAACTGAAGTGAAAGGTCCTACAGACCGAGATCTACTCACTAGTGTAGTAGTGCTAATAGACCCAACACTTCTAGAAAAAACATGTCAAGAAGGTGCATAAGAACGGTGGAGAAGATTATAGAAGACGAAGAGAATCCAGGTATGGTAAAGACAGGAAATAGCTCGGGTAGAAACGTACTTTACAAGAGAACCATAGAGATTAAAAGAACTTCTCTAGAGATCACAAAGGGTAAGACAACAAAAGGAGATAAAGAAACGTAACTAGTGACTTCTTCCGAAAGAATAGAGAAGAGCGATAAGAAACCTAGAGACGTAAGTCTAAGAATATAGAAACGAAAAGAGGAAACGAAAAGCGGAGAGAAGAAACTAGTGACAATTTTCTATAATTTGTTTACAAATAAAAAGATTAAACCGTATGTCCCATCCAATTATTGTCACAATAAAATAAGATTAAAACCTATACAATGTTACGGTGTTTATTTCCTTTCTCCCTTAAATGTTTTTATTATGAAAAACTTCATGAGATTTTTTAATCGTGAAAATTTAGGATGTATTTATATCCTCCAGAACTTATACTGTAAAGAGTTATATTCAAGACTAGGTTTTTCACGTATAATTATATCTAAATTTATTATCCTTCACTATGTTAACGTAATAAAACATGGTACATCTGTAATCAAACAGTGAGTGTCTGTATTACATGTCTTATCTACTTTTTTGTAATTTTCAATCGTTGCGTTTCTATTGGTTCCTTTTAGTTCAGACGATAATTTTACGTCTTTTGTGTACGTATGTTACATGGTACTAAATATTCCTTCCAAACTAATTATCTCTACAGAGTTTTAATGATTAAAACTATATTTATTAAAGTATATTGATTCACTACGTGAACCTAAAGTCTTTAGTCACAAAACCATATCATCAATTTTTGTGTACCTTTTATCATAGTCTCGGTTCTCTCTTCTACAGGGACTTAGTTGAAGTCGTAATATTTATTGAGATTAATAGTATATACGAAATAAGAAATTACCAAAGGAATTTTGATCTAAATCACATACTGGGTCACTGTTGTAACTTATAAACTTTAATAAAATAGATTAAAAATATAAGTCCATTATTGTCTTTACATCATGTCATATACCAACTATATTCAAATTAAACTATTATATCATAGGGGTCATTCTATTAAAAATTTTTAGTGTTGTGTATGTAATCTTCTCCGATTGAGATCTACAGTCTTACCATAGCTTTCCGGTTGACTTACTAAATTCGAAGAACAGTACAAAGTACTTTTTACGTGTAAAGATTTACAAGAAAAGGTCTCAATTCTTTAAGTCACACCGATAGTCGGTTTTCCTTCCCCATGTGATTATGGATTTTTACTTAAAATTTGTGTGTCCTCCATTAACAATACTCGATTTCGTTGGTTTGAACCGTTTATATCTTTTAGTCTTTACAAGAGACCTTCTAGTCTTATATACTTACCAATGACTTCATATTTCCACATTTTACTTGTATATTAAAAACATACTGTCTCCTATCATTACTCTTTTTAATCTCAAAAACTTTACCTTTGGTCATTTCGTACTAACGTCTTACACGTAGCAACAGTGAAGAGGACAACATCCCTATCTAAAGTACAGTATTATCCCAATGGTACTTTAATAGTACGTCTAGTCCTATGTAAACTCGTACTTATTCTCACGACCATCAGTAATGATGTCCGTTTGACTCTGTACATAAGTGGTATTCACCGTTTCCATGAAAGCTTCTTACGGAGACGGTTTTTAAATGAGTATGGGAACGGTCACGATATTTGAAAGACTTATACCACTAATCAAAGACACACGGAGAAAGGAAGGGTCACATTGTCCTTATTATCAACGTAAACCCCAACGATACATCTTCAAAGGATTTTAACGATATATTAAAAGTTTATAGTAAAACGAAACAAAGAAGTATGATAAGGTAATTATTGACGTGTATCGAATGAATCCTTCAAATCTAATAAAGGTTATAAAACGATAATGTCTTTTATGTCCTTATAATAAAGTGTACATACACTCTTATATACATATATAATACACTTATATATATTATATAAAGACATTTAACAGTCCATACCATAACTACCCAGTTACCCAGATACGTAAGTCACACAAAGACTTGAGAGTTTTTAAATAAAACCTTGTACACTTCTATATGTTAAATATCATAGTCTCTATTAGTTAATTTCTTATTTAGTGTGTGTATGCATAAAGACTTTAAAGGGAGAATATTGTTATTAACTTAATGAATTTAGGTCTCTTAAGAGACACCGAATTCATAAAGTAACGATTTACTACTACAGAGTAATGTAAAAGGGGGACTTAAAAACAGTGAAGGAGTTGAAGGTAAAAATTGAAAATAAAATTTCCTCATAGACCATCTTAAAACACAAACGTTACCTCTTGTTCCTTGCTCTTTCTTTTCCATTTTATTACACCGTTTAACCAACATCATCTTCTTTCTACTGAACTACTACAATTACCGGAAAAATTAAGTAAGCCTCGTGTGACTTTGTTAAGTAAAAGGAGTACGAATCGTCTTAGTATATGTAAATAATTCACTAAAGAACATAGTGAGGATAAAACCATGAGGGTAGGGCTACCGCATGAGAAGTTGATTCATGGTTAAAGGTTGTCTAGTGTCATCAATTACGATCACTTAATAAATCTTACTTCGTTTGTACGACTCTCCTTTTAGTTATACAGTAATAATAATGGGTTCATTTGAAATTCTACGACCTCGGGAGTCTCCGGGACCTTCCTAGACTCAGTCCAATATATACACTGAAAGACTGAACTAAGGAAGATTACGTAAATTCTGAACAAAAATTCGAAAATTTTGACCCAGGATGAGATTCCCACGAAACTTAGGCGTTAACTCCACACTGGGTGTAACCTAGAGATGATTTACAGGGAGCATAAGTCGTACACAGAGAGAAGACTGAACACCCCTGAGTTACTGTGGGGAGAACTTTAATAAACTGTGTGGAGAACTTTAATAAACTAAATATCATTGGACTATTAAAGAGAAAGAAAATTTCCAAAAAGATGAGACGGAACTCTCAAAAGTGTGCGCGTTTCATCACAAATAGGTATATGAGATCTCGTGGGACACCGGGGGACCTAGAGATGGTGAATCACCTTTTCAACTCTTCTATTATAGACGTCTTTATCGTAAGTATATTACTAACAAATCTTCAACTACCTATTTTTGAGGTCGAAGGAGTAGAAACCAACCCTATTGAGACTCTATGTAAAATGTTATAGAGGATTTCAAGAGATTCCTCTAACTTAAAGTCAATAGACGTCTCCATTAAGACAGTTATTACGTAGGAAATAATTAAAAAAGAAAAGGAAAAGAATATAGAGGTGAGGAGGCTTTTTCAAAAAAACCTCAGTTGAGTGAAGTTCTTATAAAAATGAAGAAAATGAAATGAAGAAAATGAAAATGAAGAAGATCCGTCTTGGATAAAATGTATCGAAAATTTTAGGGAAACACAAAACAAGTAAAACTAACCCTCAACACAAAATTTTCAATATCTTTTTTTAATTTTCATTCTTATTAAAAAATAAGGAGATTTCTACTAAAGTCAATGAACGTAGTACTTTGGATACAGGTCTCGTCCCTAACCGTTTGAAAAAAAGGACATGTCTAAGTCTCTTGTTTACAAAGTCCGAAACTCGTTCCGGTGTACTGAAGGCAGTGTTGATGATTCGAGACAGTTACTCGTTCTTTTGTAGTACCTGTCATATTTTTATTTCCTTACGTCTAAAAAGGTTGTTTTATTAAAATCAATTAAATGTTTTTGTTCATCGTGCGGTCTAGACTGGGTATCCGATTTCAAAATACTGGAGGTCTAATATCTTTGCACGTTGGGTTAAGGAAAGACCAAAAGGACGGATTAAGACAAGTACGGAGTTTTTAGAGGTGAAGAAACCATCAAGAGATCATAAAGATTTATGAAAAGTGTTTTATATAACTTGTCGAAAAGATCTAGAGTCACCCTCTCAAACAGGTATAATGGATCCAAGATAATGACTTTGACCTTGAGGATATGAAATGAACATCAATAGACGCCAATCAAGGAGAGTAAACTTTTAAAGGATCAAATAACTGTAAATTCATAAAAAAATTTTTGAAAAAAAATTAACGTTATATCGACTAATTTTTACAAAACTATCGAAATTCACCTGTCGTTTCCCTGAGTCGGTATATATATGTTCATAGGTAAGAGGGGGTTTGAGGGGAGGGTAGGTTAGACGGTGTATTATAACTCGTCTCAATGGACTCGATATGCCATCCAGGAACAACCAATAGGTAACATTGCTATCTCCACACATGTACGGGAAGGGTTTAGTAACTAAGAACATAAATTTTTAAGTATATGTACAAAGAAGATAATGTCCCTGGAGGGTCTGTAAAGTAGAACAAAGATTGCCACTAGTACAGGAGGTGATACTTACTTAGGAGGTGACGATTTATAGCGGATCCACAACAGTATTAATTACGTACAAAGTTGAACTCTAGTTACAGAAGAAACAAAGAACAAAAAACGGACATCTTGAGGTGGAACTCAAGATTTTCAGACGAAACGAGGAAGGAGTAGAGGGTCTGGTTTCTGAAATAACATAGTCTCGAGTCATCGGTGAGTGATAGAAGTACTGGAGAAGGTCAGAACACCAAAGAAGAGTTCGGTTCCGTCCTTACGTTTCCTCCCACCCAGTCTTGTTCAACTCCTTTAACAAGTGTTGGGTCTTCGACCCTTAATTAAAACTTCAACACCTAAAATAAGTTCCGGTCAACACTCCGGTTTACGATTCTTTTCTCTATCATTTCTTTTCTTCGGAACTTTACCCACCTTAAGACCGGAGTCTTTCTTTCGAAAGATCTGTGAAAGAGAAAGTCACCTTCGTTTAATGACTTGAGAAGGTCCGTAATAAGGTCCTATACTTATCAAATTTACGTAATCCTTCTAGTACTTTTCTGAAAATTCATTTTAATTTCATCAAGATTAACAAACGTTTGTTTAAAGGAAAAAGAAAGGATGAGAAATTGTTCGGTTAATTAATTCTTCTTAGAAAAAGAGATCGAAACCAGGTGCCTTAAGGTTCATATAGAATAACTTCTACTTCCTTTTGTAACGTCTGTAATGGAGGTTCTTCGAACCGTCGATTTAACCACTTTCCCGACTCTGAAGACATTCAAGACTTTTTAAGAAGGTACGTCGTAGACCTTTGAAAACAAGATCAAATCAGGGAAAAGTTATGGTAGTAGTATTATTTTACTTTGGTGGAGATTGGGTATTAAACATGGTAGACCTCTATTTGTTCTTGATTCGAGAGGTAATGTAGATTGAAACGGGGAAGTCTCCATGAGGGGGAACATCAAAAGTCACTTATTAGAGTGGTATCAGAACACTTTCAAGTTTTAAAATACTGTGTATTATGATAAAGAAGGTGAGGTCTTTTTAAGATCCAGGTAGGTTTCAAGGCGCGTCAGATAATTGATCTGAGATCTCCAAAAGGATCCTTATGGTTTCGTGATTAAGGATGTACGGTTCAGCTTCTAAAAAATTTTTTACTTTTAATTAAAATCAAGATAAATTTGTTTACGTCTCTATATATCTTTACAGATGTAAGGATAAAGATCATTCTATCCCCTTTATAATTAATTTAGTACAACTTTAATCTTTAAGAGGAGGTCCAAGATTACGTATTAACGGAGATTATCCAGAAATATCATTCCATAGTAAAAAATCTTTTCATACTATATTGTCGGTTACACCATATTTCTTGACCAATGTGGTGTATTACGAAGATACAAACTCTTTTATAAATTTGAGAGAAAGGGACTTATTGGAACAGACATTTACCCAACACTTCTAAGTTATTCTATTGATGAGGTTATCACGGACTCTATATTCTTCGTGAGTTGACTACCTAAGTGAGTAGGAGAGATAGAAATACTATTGAAAAATAATAGTACAAATAGTCGAAAACATTTCTCATATATTTTAGAATGTTTTTAGAAGTCATTTATAATTGGCTCTTTTATTTTTATACGACATGGATTGCGTTGAGATATTTTACAATCGTCCAGTCTTTCCGAATATGTTGATAAGCATTAACGGTTTTACCAATGTAAAAGTAGTTAAAAAAAGTTTATAACAAAAACTATATAATAATTAAATTATTTTTACTCAGAAAACAACGAAAAGTTTACTAGGAGAAGAGGACTGTTAACCCCGAAGGGTTAACCCTTCACCATTTCTTAGACGGACGGTCAAGTCCTCTGTGTTCTGTGCACCCAAGTTAGGGACCTAATTCTTCTCATCCTTCATCCTTCTAAAGTCAATTAGAAGACTGTTAATCGATCGAGTTTAAATAAAAGTTAACCAGTCACTTTTACACGTATCTTATAGAAGAATGTCCTGACCGTCACAATGGAAGTGACAGGAGATAACTAGTAGGAATTTTCCATTAAATAGAGAACCACTTAAAAAGACTCAGTTATGTAGGATCCCGTCTCTCAAGAGATTAACAATCTTTGATAGAGGAATATGACTCGAATTTAGACAGGGAATTAATGTCTATAGGCAAATAAGGTCAAGACGGAAGACTTCGAGTTTTGGACATTAAGATCTTATAAAAGTCCTCTTATAAGGAAGTGAGAACACTCTCCTAAATTTTATTTGGATTAGTTTGTTGCACAAATACTTACATGTGTAGACTAAATAAGACTCGAATTAGAACTCATTTATTACCTTGTATATATATTTCTTTAAAACACCGATGAAAAATAAATAAAATCCTAAGGTTAAAATTACACTAAATATTATAATCAATGTATTTATTCCATAAAGTCGGTAACGATAACCATTTTATGTAGTGTAACAAAATTTTAACTTAAAATTAAGTTTTAATATATACGTCAAATTTAAGTTTTATATATTAAAAATATATAAACATTTTATATATTTAAGTTTTATATATTAAGTTTTATTATACACGTCAAATTTAAAAAAAATTTCGTAAAGGAAAATAATACATACTACAAGGATAATCCTATACACAATGTTCGAATATCAAAAGTCCGTTTCTTCAAAAAATAATAGAAGTGAAAACCTAGATATATTTTATATAAATGTAAATAAAAATCGAAAACTTTCCTCTTTACAAAAACCCATGTCATTGGTACGTTTATAAGGTAGTCCTCTTGAAAATCTCTCGAGACTCACTATCTTTCGTGTCGAATCATTAGTATCAATAGAAAGACCATCGCAAAAGAAAGTGTTTGAGACAATGTATCTCAAGGTTTCCAGTGATGTAACGTTTTTCACTGGTACTTACACTTACACTTCATAAAGAAAAGTTAAAAACCATCGAATAGAAATTGGACTAAAAATAAAACCTCATAGGATTTTAGGTCGTGATAAACTCGAATTTTATGAATAAGATATTTGTGTCACAAATCCTCACGTAACTAACAAAATTTTCTACCGGAAAATAAATCAATGGGTAAAAATATTGAAAATGTTAAATTTCAATTAATTGAAGTTATGTATGTTTTACCATGAGTCGTACCACTAAAGTGAAGAACGGTTCTAAGACACTCAGAATTCAGTATAAATCTCTACATTATAATAAAAAGGGAGGAGTTTGTATATTTCTATTTTGTCACCTCTTTTCCATCTCAAGATTTTGATATAAGAAATTGTCAATCATAAACTTCCATTTTCTGTAATAAAGTGTCATCTTATTTCCGGTAATAACAGTTGGGGGATAATCTTACTAACTGACACTTCACAAATAAAAGAGATTTGAAAAGGAAAAGATTAAACAAGGAGATAAATCTTCAACCTTTTTCTTACTCGTTTAATTGGTTTTCTCTGAAAATACATAAAAGTGTTTCGTTGGTTACGAAGTAAGTTGTCTGGTAACTTATTTTGGTTATAAATAATTCGTAGTTGAGACGTCATTTGATCCGTAAAGGTATTCATATAAATTGGGATATCCACTTACGACAATAAAGATAATAAACCTATCTCTTTGATTACGATTTTTTAATGTACTTAAACGGACCTCAGTACGTTATGTAACTTCAAAGTTGAAATTGTATTCTTTCAGAATTAAGATATCAACACCGTAAAGGGTGAAATGTGTCGACGACGATGTTATTGTTCTATGGTCTACTAGTTTAATCAATGTATGTATTGGTCTCAAGTATACTCTGTAAGGACTACATTGTGGAAACCTTTGAGACATATAAATTGTACAGTTTGTAAGAAAATTTGTTAATATCATATTATATTATAACTTACATAATATAACTATGTTTTATCCAAACGTGTATCTTAATTTTAACTAATGATATTATTGACACTTAATCCACCCTACTACTATATAACTGGTGTATTAATTATCTATTCCTTTATGTATGTTTCTTCAGAATCACAATATCCATATCTATCTTTTCACATTCTCAAAATTCTTTGAGAATCTCGAAGAGATGGGACAGGGAAAAGGGACACATTTCTGAAATCTGGGAAGACGTATTGGTGGTGAGTAGGAGTGTTTACGGCTAACTCTAAATGCGTGTGTGTGTGTGTGTGTAAAAAAGACTGAAACATTAGACTTAAACTCGTGCCATAGTCTGAACCATGAACTATTCAAAACACCATTCCTAGATATTCTCTAAATATCTTAAAGAAGAAGTCTTCATTAAATTTGATCCTCACTAATCTTCATTTATATTACAAAAAAATCAGCTATAAAGTTAGGAGATGAACATATCGAAACTTTTTAAGTAGTATTAAAAATATTTTGTAATTGAATTTCTTCGTCATTAAGTGTTGACTAATTAAAACATATTTTTATGTTTTTTTTTCACAAGTCTCGATAAAACCGAATTCATCAATATTATAACAAACAAGAAAAACAAGTTGTATCAAGACGTAAACCGATGAAGACGGGGTTACACTACGACTGTATTATAATTATAAACTGTCACTTCCCGCAAATCCAGTTGTATAGGTTCTCGGGACTTTGTTTTGACCTATTGTGAACTTTTCCAAAGAAAGTGGAAGTATCCTTTTGACCTTATGTTTTACTGTTGACACGGAATCCGTATTAAAAACTTTAAACAGAAAGAAGGACATTCCTGATAAAAAGACTTATACAAAGAATGGTTATAGCACGGGAATATCTGTACAAACTCGTTAGGTTGTAAAATGAACCAAGTCATTAAGGGATTTTACGGAAGTATAAGGTTTACATTCAAAACACATTGACTAAGACCCGATCACTTAGAGTTCAAAAGTTAGTCCTTACATACCTTGAATGACTTAGGTAGTAAATTTAAATTGTCTGTATTTTTAAAGTTTAACGGGACAATTGAAAATTTTAACCTGTGTTTGTAGCGACAAGGGAATGGGTAAGAATTGTAAGACCCTCGTCTTTTAAGGAAACTCTAATTTTTAACTCTGTTTTCGATTAAAAACCACGGTTCTTTACATTGATTTACTAACAGATTTTCCACAAGTTGGTGTTACTACGAGTATTTAAATAGAATTATGACCATGAAAAACCGACAACCTCATTTATTTACTGTAAAATGTATATCTAGAATTTACTGTATAATTGGTATCTAGAAAGTTATCTCTTTAAGATAAATAGATAAGTACATAGTAGATGGATAGATCTCTTTACTGACCCGTATCCATGTCTCTCTGTAAAAGGTTAAAATGTCTGTCTATTTTATTTTGGTAGATCGACGTTAATTCTAATTTTCTTATGTTTGACTTGTCATATAAGTTTTTGTCTCTGTAATGAAACGGCTGATTCCAGGCAGATCAGTTCCGATACCAAAAAGGACACCAGTACATACCTACACTCTCGACCTGACACTTCTTCCAACTCGTGGCTTCTTTACTACGACACCACAACCTCTTCTGAGAACTCTCAGGGAACCTGACGTTCCTCTAGGTTGGTCAGATAAGACTTCCTCTAGTAGGGACCCTAAAGAAACCTTCCTTACTACGATTTCGACTTTGAGGTCATGAAACCGGGGCAGTACCCTTCTCAACTGAGTAACCTTTTCTGAGACTACGACCCTCCCTAAACCCCGTCCTCCTCGTCCCCTGCTGTCTCCTACTCTACCGACCTACCGTAGTGACTGAGCTACTTGGACTCAGACTCACTTGAGGCCTTCTACCACTACCTGTCCCTCCGGTCCGCACGACACTAAGTACCCCAGCGTTTCTCAGTCTGTGCTGACTCACTGACTTGACTTGACTTGAGTCCTCCTCCTTCTCTGTATTTTCGAAAGAGAGGTCCTCATGTGGGACTCCTTTTCGATGTACTCCTGTCCCACTCTTCCGTCGGTAGAGCTAGGTCCCTTTCCCGGGGGTAGACTGTGGTGCAGAGGACGGGGGAACGAGAGTCTGAAACTCAAAGATCTTGCACTCTTTATATTGAGACAATAACTTATCAACACAATAGAACAATCTCCATTTTGTTCAAATGTACGATCATTCAACATCTAGATCCCGACTTTTCATGAGAGACGGTATAAGGTCTCGTGTATGTCAATTGGTAATTTCATATTTGAATCTACTTGTCACAAAATAGAAGGATCGTTCTATTCCTTTTCTCACTTGTCCCACTTACTCTCTAGGACAAGTTATTAAATGGATTAAAGACCCAGTAAGGATCTTCTATGAATTCGTAAACGATGTAAATATAAACCCGAAGGGACCACCGAGTCGATCATTTCTTAGACGGACATTATGTCCTCCGGGGTCAAACTGAGGACCCAGTCCTTCTTTAGAAGGTCCAAACTAAGGACCGAAGCTAAGGACCGAAACTAAGGACCCAACCCTTGCAAAGTGAGGGACCCAAGCTAAGGACCCAGTTCTGGATCCAAGATAAGGATCCAGTCCTCGAAAATATAAATGAAGTCTCTAAAAACTGTCAGGATTCCGAAATGAAGACCGACGGAATCTTAATTCCAAAGTGATCTGGTAATTAAAAAGTCTATGTTCAATAAACAACGATCCTTGCACATCATAAGGGGTAAAAGTCACGATGTATAATTTAAATTTACTCGTATTATACCGTCAACCATATCCATCTGACAAATACAGGGAGATGGTTTTTATAATACAAATTTAGAATTGGGAGTTCTACTATAATCCTTCATCTCAGAAACCCCCATCAAAACACCGAGTCACCATTTCTTAGACGGACGGGCACGTCCTCTGTGTCCAAACTAGGGACCCAACCTTTCTAAGGGACCTCTTCCTTTACCGTTGGGTAAGGTCATAAGAACGGACCCTTTAGGGCACCTGTCTCCTCGGACTGTCCGATGTCAGATGTCTCAACGCTTCTCAGGTTGTACTGACTCTTCGACTCTCGCGTCTCAGAAACCCTCCACTAGTCCAGGCCTCTCGTCTCAAGAGTACTAACCTTAATCGAGGAAATTCTTTTCTCTCGAGGAAGGAGGAAAGATGGTGCAGTCCTGTGTCACTCTGCTGAAGACCCTTCGTCCTTCGTCCGACAGTGGTCTGTGACTTAGTCGGGTACGGAACTATAACCTGAAGGGTCCGAGATCTTGACGTGTTTTTATGTAAATAAAACACATATGACATAGGTCAAATACCATAAAATACTATCGGTGGGTTTACCTGACTCTGTCACCAGGCCCTATTTTAACTTCGATACTTCAAACAGTCTCTCTACTTCGTCTATAATTTAGTCTACGTCGATAAAAGTAACGTCAATCTGAGTAGGATTCATTTAATTGGCCAATTATAAAAACTTACAACCATCTGAACAAAACTCGTCTGAGTTAAACTTAAGTGTAAGTAGACAGTGAGTAATCTAATTGTTTATAAATTATCTGAAGATGTTTATGAGAGTTATACAAACTAAATTAGTACTACTGTAACGTTTATACTTCTGATTACTCAAATTCTCTTTTTGAATTGTTTACACTTAGAGTACTCAAAATATAAACTTATAGAAACCGTTTTACCCCGTTTTAATATTCTTTACTCTTTTATTCGAGACCTTTTTGGTTACAGAAATCAAATCGACACATTTTTGGAGGAAAATGTGTATTTGAAAATGATCAAAACGACATTACGTTGTGTATATAAACTAGACTTAAAGTTTAATAAACGTGGAAGAGTACTTATAATTATATTTATAACGATTCTTTAACGGTTCGACCCGTTCTCATCCTTTTTTCCCTTTTTAATGACCGAACTTACTTAGGAATCTAAATAATTGTCTCATTTAGTTTGGTTCCTCGTCTTCAGTCTGACTAAACACCACATCCTAAAGTTCTAAAGTTCGAGTAATTGGTTACCTTTTTCCATCCCTTTACCAAATCCTAAAATATGTCACGTTACTATGAAATTTTCAAAATAACCCTGGAAATTAGAGTTTCTAGATTATCAGAGTACCTCTCTTTTTCTTGTCGTTATAGAATACGTCTGATATCTCTATAGTTAACACACTTACTTCGTCCCTAAAGTCCGATCTATGTGGAGACTTAAACCGGGGTAGAAGAGACTTCAAAATGGGTCAGTCCTTCTTCATCATATCCCGTTTGTGTTCTACTTCTGTGACTGCTACGTAAAATTACAAATATTCACTTTTCGTGTTGATGTGTCGTACTTTGGTGCGGGTGATTTTTGTTCAAGACCCCGATCGTCTATACAAATAAAGACAGGGAAGTGAAGTAAAGACGGAAACAAGATAAAAGGACACATTGAATTACGACTTGGATTTTGAAACTGAGGATAGAAAATAAGAAACGGCACAAGTGGAATTCGTGTGAAAAGAAGAAAATTAGATACTTTGTAATAGTATCCACTTGACGTAGATTCTATTACGTAGACTAGAGTAACGTAAAAAAAGTCTGTCCGGGTACATTGTATTTGACCCCCTATCTTTCGGTGAGAACACAGTTTAGGATGAACAAACAGTAAGAGTCGCTGGATGACGAGAGGGGTTGGAGTCGTTGAATAGGGGAGGGAGAAGGTGGAAATACGGAAGGAGGATTTTCACTAGTATATACATTGAGTCATTATAGAGACTTATAAGGTAGTAAGGGTCTTTACCTACCTTACCTAGTACCACCTTCTAGTTGTGAAAAGTCTTCTTTTGACTTTTTGCTACAGAACTTCCGTCGTCCATCCTAAACTAAACTAAACTGTCCATTAACCCTTCAAGATGTCTTACCTCATTTAATAGGGTCCATATATACACACGTATATAAATCCCTGTAAATCGTCCTTGATGAAAATGTTTACTCCAGTCGGATAATGTACTCTACTACAAACTTCACTAAGTCTTAATCTGATTTATACACTGACTTTTTACCTTCTTTGATTAAGATTTATTGAACTTGAGACTTTGTGAAAAGTACAATAAAAAGATCGATGGAGTAAGAAAAGAGGGAAAGATCATCTTATCTCAGTAAATGTAGATTAGGATTTAACAAAACCTTTCATGTAGTGTTCGTATAAAGCTATCAATTGGATTAAGGTGTGGACTGTGTGTCCCTAAATTAAAAGTAACGTTAATTTGATTAATTAACTATAAATGTTGTAAGGTACGAAAAAAAAAAAAAAAGGACACTCTGTTTAAAGGAGACAAGTAGTCACCTCTCCGACCTTTTAGTTGAAGTAGTAGTGTAGAATATGGACAAAGGGAAGAAGACATTAGTAGATCCTAAAGACTCGTAGACACTTTGTCTTTAGTTTCTACAACCGATCCAAGGACGAGTAAACGAAAAATCGATATCAGTGAAGAGACGAAGAAGTACGACTTCAAGACGGGACACCAGATAGGAAAAAAGAACCTGCGTAAAGAAATCTTTCGAATCTTTAAGGGGATTGTCGTCGGGAGGAACGACTATTCGGGGTACCCGTACGTCGGTAAAGTAAACGCAGAGACAAGAGAACCCCTTCGAGAGTAAGACAGGTACTAGATGGAACAGGTAAAAGGGGTAATTTTGTAAAAGGATGAAGGTTTGAGGAACGTCCCTGAAACATGTTTTAAGGTGAGTCCCCTGGTAATCTTTGAGTCACGACCAAAGTAGATCTCAACCTGTCTTTAAGATTTTAAGTATACCTTTAAGTTTCCAGTTTTTATCTATTTCGTTAATACCTCATCTTGTTTGGACCTACTGAACGTGGAGTCCTACCTTCTGTATAATATATCAATGTCATTAATTCATTTACTTCAAAACCTCGTTCACACACACCTCCCCCCGCCCCCCGTTTAACGGTTATCTTGTCTGATCTTAGATCTTTCTGTGGAAGTACAAGTTAATGGACTAAATACTTTTACGTCACAAGAACTACACGAGTTAGTAACCTATACGTGTACTTTTTATATTTAAAACTGAGTAAAGAGTATGGTCGTTACAAACCTCATGGTCAGAGGTATAGAAGTAGTTGTGAATAGTTGGTAAGACAAAATAAAAACCGTATAATTAAAACGAAATTAAACGTAGGGGTACAAGTACGACTCATGAAACGGTAAACAAAAAACCGGAAGACTAAAGTTCTGACTTAGATTTACCCCTAGAAGATATTGTATGTAGATTAGGTAGTTTTTTTTCTTATATTTATGAATTTAACGACTCGATCTGTTGTTCTTCCCTTTACGAACCGTCTGTCTCTCGACTCTTTAAGGTTGGTCTTAATTAGGAAAGATAAGTAGAAAAGAGAAGGCCTTGTACCGAACTCGGATATAAGACCGTAGGTAAATTAAGAACAATGATCTCAACCTGTCAAACTACAGGAAGACGAGGGTAATCAATTATTCGTTCTATAGTTTTCGGTACAACAACAAAAATAGACCTAGGTGGTTTATCCGATATCTCGGTAAAATCTTTACGTCAATTACACACAACTTATTACATTGTAACTCTAACTCTTCTTTGGAGAATTCGACCTATATAATCAAAATGTCCAGACTCTTACTCTAAGGGTTTCGGATAAGTAGACAATATAAAATTTTAGTTTCGATCACAGGAGGTTCTCTTGTATGTTTCAGTATTAGAAAACGAGATATTGTAATTTTATTATATAAATACTCACCCAATAGTCTGTTTCCTTTTATATGAAAAATTTTTATGGGTAAAGTTTATTATAATATTTGAGTAAAAAAAATTAGAAGCTTTTTAAAATAAAAGTGACAGAAGCCTTAACTTAATGTTTGGTTTTTCAAAAATTTGTATCATAATATACAAATCAATCCATTTACCTTTATAAAAAGGATAAACGGTAGAAGACGGAATTTCTTCCTAATAAAGAAAAAAGGTCGACTATATAATAAATATCATATTCTAAACTCGTAATTAAAGAGAAAAAAAGTATTAAATAAAAAAATTAAAAATAAAATGAAATGTTATGACATAACCAAAACCGTATGTAACTGTACTTAGGCGGTGCCCACATGTACTCGAGGGTTTGTACTTGGGGAGAGGGTGGAGGGTGGACTGTAGTAGGGAGGCCTAGTAGGGGTACGTGGTCGGGTTCGTAGGACCTAGGACGTAGCTTGTATCTGACCACTAAGCAAAGAATGTACTATCATATGTACAAAGTTACGATAACAGGGTTTAGTAGGGTGGGAGAGGGAGAAGGAGTCTCAGGTTTTCTGGGGTTACAAGTAGCGTCGTGACAAACATTATCGGTCCTGTACCTTTGTTGGATCTGCAGGTAGTCTTCTACTTACCTATTCTTTCGACACCATGGATATGTGTTACCTCATAATGAGTCGATAATTTTTCATATGTAAACTTAGTCAAGATTACTCTACCTACTTTGACCTCGGCTAATATGCCTCACTTCATTCGGTCTTTCTTTTTGTGGTTATCCCATATGATTGTGTATATATACCTTAAATCTTTCTACCATTACTACTGGGACATACGTTCTGTCGTTTTCTCTGTGTCTACACATATTTGAGTAAAAATACTTGCTTTAAACAACTAGCTCAAACTTACAGGACAAACACTGTAATTTGATACCTTCCTTATGGATCCGTCGAAGGTCTCTTGGAGAGATGACATCTGTGAAGGTTATTTATAAAAGAGTTTTATAAGTATTTTCATGTGTGGTGTTAACTCTCTCCTACTCCTTGTGTTCCACTGATTAACCTACTTCTATGTAGAAATTGTCAATAGTAGCTTATAAATTCAACGACAAACCCAGAGATTTAACGCTGGATTTTTATTCAACGAGTAAATAGTTATTATCAGGTAAATTTTGTATTAATTATTGCAACGGGATTTTCCGAATAATTGTATAGTGTGTTCTGTACCAAATAAAATCTTCAATAAAATTTTCGTACTTTCCTGTCTTTTCCTTCAAAGATCAGGTTTCTTTGTAATATAAAAGTCGAGGTATTAATAACAGTAAACGTCGTGACATTCCCTGAATCGTCGTCGTCGTTGTCGTCGTCGTCGTCGTCGTCGTTTCGAAATTAGGTCCCCTCGAGTAGTCACCTTATACTGAGTCAAACTAGACTTTCAGGAACTCTCCTCCTCTTTATAGACGTCTACCACCAAGTAGACGTAGCACATTAATGTCATATACAAGTGTGAGATTATTTGGATTTTTATATACTTCTGGTTATATCGGTTAGGAGACTTATTCGTTATTGATTACTTGTAGACCCTTACCGACGTACTGTATATTAACTCATCTATTAAAGGTTTAGTCAGTTACTTCACCACCGACAATTAAA
This sequence comes from Capra ibex, assembly GCA_006410555.1. NCBI lineage: Eukaryota > Metazoa > Chordata > Mammalia > Artiodactyla > Bovidae > Capra > Capra ibex. The sequence goes on from SJYO01016970.1 coordinate 90,711,513, forward strand.
GAATCATATTCATGTATGAGGTCACGGTAGATCGATCTGAGTAAACTTTCCTGAAGGGTCTGTCACGATCACCATTTCTTGGGCGGACAGTTACGTCCTCTACAATCTCTATGACCAAGTCAGGAAACCATCCCTTCTAGGGGACCTCCTCCTGTACCTCCGAGTGGGGTCATAAGAACGGACCTCTCACGGTACGTGTCTCCTCGGACTACCCGACGTCGGATATCCTACGTGCCTCGTCCTGTGTTGACTCCGCTGAGTCGTGAGTACGTCTAAGCTTTGTAAAGAAATACGTTCAATATTATACTATGTGAAAATTTGTTCAGACATATACTTTTACATGAATAACCTCTATTTGGTGGTGTACCAACCCACTTGTTGACCATTGTGACTATTTTTACTAAGATCCTTTTCGTCTGTTGACCCTTTTATTTATTCCGGACAAGTATATAAATGATATTGATATCGACTCGGTATGCCCCTTTTTTTCGTGAGAGTCCTTTTTTCTAAGTCTCTCCCGGTTGATCATGATCGGAGTCAAGGTTTCTGTAACGTAAAAGACAACGGAAAGATTAAGTCAATGTGAATGGTAAAAACACCGGAAACGTTTTTTACTTAACGATTCGAATAAGTGACTTTTTGTAATGTAAGATATTCTATTACCATAAGAATTAAACAATAAATTGAATCACAAGACCCGAGGACCGAAGGACTCAGACGAAGTTGTTCTCCTCGAGACCAAAATAAAAGTAGAAAGTTTACTGTAATTACGAACAAAATCATTACGTGACCCGATTGTTTTTCGTTCCAAACTTTATAAAATAACATTTTTCGGTTCAGTTATGAACTGTAGATGTCCACTTTGTTAGTTACACTTTAAAGTCCTTTTTTCGTGTTGTGCGAACTGTTCATCTATAAAAAATTTTCTCTTGAAATGACCTTGAAAAGACATTTACAATGTAACTTCTGTTTGAAAAATTGGATGTCCTTTATGACCCCGACTAGAATACATTTCTTTTCCGTGTACTTGGTTTTATTAATTTCAGTATTAAAACCTAAACCTATACTGAAATAGTAAGTACAAAAGGTTTTAAGGTTATAATGGGGAAGGAATCAAAAACCTACTTTTATCATTTACACTTATTTTTCTTCTTCCGTTTCGGGAAAGAGAATAAGTCAACATTCGTGACTCGATTCGCAAATTCGTAACGGAATAAATTAGAAATTTTGTTAAACAAATTTCCTCCATGATGAAAATAAGGTTAAATTATATCTTTGAACCGGACCTGTTGTTCTAGGAATTTTTAGACACTGGTCGGATCTATCATATAAGTCTTCGTCTCTATAATGAAACGACTGATTCCAGGTAGATCAGTTCCGATATCAAAAAGGACACCAGTACATACCTACACTCTCAACCTGATACTTCTTCCGACTCGTGGCTTCTTAACTACGAAAACTTGACACCACAACCTCTTCTGAGAACTCTCAGGGAACCTGACGTTCCTCTAGGTTGGTCAGGTAAGACTTCCTCTAGTTGGGACCCTAAAGAAACCTTCCTTACTACGATTTCGACTTTGAGGTCATGAAACCGGTGGAGCACACTTCTCAACTCAGTAACCTTTTCTGACTACGACCCTCCCTAATCCCCGTCCTCCTCTTCCCCTGCTGTCTCCTACTCTACCGACCTACCGTAGTGACTGAGTTACCTCCACTCAGACTCATTTGAGGTCCTCTGCCACTACTGGTCCCTCCGGACCACACGACGCTAAGTACCCCAGTGTTTCTCAATCTGTGCTGACTCGCTGATTTGACTGGATGTAGTAAGAACCAAGGTTTCAGTGAAGGAAAAACAATAGAGAAGTTCCTTCATTATGAAACTCTCTTAAGTCTCACACAGTGACACACTCATTTGACCGGGATAAACGAGAAGTTAAGTATAAAAAGAACCCATACACTTGTTTTCGTTCTTATTTATTACACATACAGTCATTTGATTTTTAAATTAATGGAGAATGAATCCATATTTTTATACTAATTCTTTTTACAAAAGTCGAATCCTCAGTTACTAATAAAAAAGGGTTTCATCTGTGATGTAATAAATAAAACCACATTATCTACCACGAACCCAATAATACTTAAACTTACATACGTAAAGATAATTGAATAAAAGATTAGAGAGCTGATCAAATACTCTTTATGTTTGCAAACCGAGTTTTGGTTTTATTATGCCGTTTTGTTAATAGGAAGTTGATTTCTATTTAAAAATTTTTACTGACCAAGATAAAGAAATCTTTCTTAAAAAAAAAAAAAACGAAACGAAAGTATTCTATCGGAGTAAACCATGAAATGTTGTCTAAAAAAAATCAGGATTTAGACTACGTAAATAAATTCTACGATAAAATTTCACTAAAAAGATGGGCTGTTTTTTAATAAAATTGTAGAAAGTAGACTGTAAAACATGAACCAACAGTCTTTTAGTACATTCAACGAATTCTGTCATATGTAAAAAAAATTACTTAATTGAAAACTCTATTGTGACCAAATATCGTAATATGTTTCAAGTGCACACGTGAAATATAAAGATGAAGAGATTTGTGACTTTGTACGAGTAGTGGTTTTTAAAGGAAAGGAGGTAGTGGTATGTCAACTAGAGGAAATGGGTACAACAAGAGGGGGATGTTGAAGGGAAGACCATTTGTGAAGAGATAAAATCATAGATATACAATTGACACAAACAAAAACGAATCAAACCAAACAAGTAAATGAACAAAAGAAAGAAAAAACATAAAGTGCATCCTCACTTTAGTATACTATTCTTTACATCCTCTTTTCCGTTGGGAGTATGTGACAACGACCCCTACATTCAGTCACGTCGAGGACACCTTTTCTCATGTCTAAGGATTTTTTTTAATTTTTATCTGCATAACAACTAGGTCGATAAAGTGAGGACCCATAAATAGGTTTCCTATACTTTTGTGATTAAATTTTTCTATGTAGGTGGGGATACAAGTAGAGTCGTAATAAATGCCATCGGTTCTATACCTTTGTTGGATTCACAGGTAGATGCTTACTTACCTATGTCTTCTACACATAAATGTATGTTTTCTTATGATGAGTCAGTATGTTGTCTTCTTTAGAACGGTACATTATTGTCCCTATCTGGAACTCCTATGATTCGATTCACTTTATTCAGTCTACTTCTTTTTCCTCTTATCGAGAATTTACAAGAGTAATGTCTTTTTTGATTAATATACTACCTACATAATCAATTGTAATATCACCGTTAGTCCAACGTTATATATACACATAGTTTACTGACACAAAATGTGGAATTTTAATATATTACAACATACAGTTGAGATAGATTCGGATCTTTTTTAATTTTAATTTTAATTTTATGATACAAACTAAAGACATTACTACATACAAGAGAGTCGGTTCACCATGAAGAAACGTTTAATAAACGGAACTAAAGTCCTTTGACTTTGTTTATTAGTTGTAGAAAATGTCGAACAATAAGTATATTAAATAATCTTACCAATGACAATTTCTGACTTAAGATTTGGGAGTTTCAAGTATACAACTTCGGGACTGGTAATCATAGCATAGTATGCTGACAAAACCTCTACGGTACCTACACAAGACCGTGTCTCCTTTCAAATATATTCAGTGTCCTTCTTTCGTCGGTGGATGTTCGGTTCCTCTCTTGGGAATTCTCTTTGGTTTGGACGACTGTAAAACTAGAACCTGAAGGTCGTAGGTCTTAACACTCTTTTTTAACAAATTCGGTGGGTTAGATACCATTAAATAATACCGTTGGGATCCTTACTTATATATATATATATATATTACATATATAATTCAAAGAACCAACATATTTATACACACTTGTATCTTCTTGTCTTGAGTGACCCTGTCTTGTTTAACTGTCGAATGGAGAGTAGGAAACAAGTACGTCATTGAATGTTCTGTTTATAAATTCTTGATACCTTTCTATCGGTTAAATATTCACAGGATTTAGATACCCTACTTGTAGAGTAGTAATAAAAGGACAGGTCAAAATCTCTCCCATTAGTAGTATTAGTAATAGGAGTTAATGACTAGTAGACTTCCTACACTGTAATCTAATCTAAGGTTTAAGATTAGTACAGTTTAGTAGTTTGTAATCTTTTGTTAATGGACTATTACTCAGTTAGATTTATCAAACCTAGTGTTTTAGAAGAGAATCAGAGAGAGACGAAGATATAAAGGAGTTTAGGTAAGAAGAGTGAGTTTTCTCACTGGTAAGACTTTACGGAAAATGGCACCTTGAAAACCCTTTTGTGAAAACTTAACAAGGGAGTAATTAAATTCTATTTACAGTTAGAGACCTCGTATCGTGTTTTTCAGATACCGTTGAACTACTGAAGACGGAACAGTTGAAGGGAGGGTCCGGGATGGGATGAGACATCAGGTCGACGGGTTGGATGACACAGGGACCCAAAAGGAAAAACTGTAAAGTGAACGGAGAGAGAAACGAACCAATCGGAAAGAGTTTGTGTGGTACGGACTGTTTACTCACATCACCGATTCTAATTCTTAAGACTACAATCTGAATTATCCAAGTTTAGGGTCAAGACAGTAATTAATCGACATACTAGACAGAGACGAAATCAAAAGAGTAGACATACATAGATGTTGTAATTTAAGTATAGTCTTAATTGTAGAATCCTAACAATGTGAATTATTCAATTAAGTACTTCTTTTTTATAATAAACTGAGCAATATTTGTAAGTCGTTTACACCAGCAAGTCAGAGATTCAACACAGGTCGGCAAACGGTGACGTTCTTGACATCGTGCGGTCCGAAGAGACAGGAAGTGACAGAGGACCTCAAAGGGTTTGAGTACAGACAACTCAGTTACTACTGTAGGTTGGTAGAATAGGAGACAGTCGGAGAAGAGGAGAACGACAGTTAGAAAGGGTCTTAGTCCCAGAAAAGTTACTCAGCCGAGAAACGTAGTCCACCGGTTTCATAATCTAGAAGTCGAAGTCGTAGTTAGAAAGGTCACTTATAAGTCCTAACTAAAGGAAATCCATAATTCTAAATCCTATTCCCAGAGGAGGAGACCCTTTGACAGGTACTTATCTCTTCGATTGGAGGTTCAAAAAGGTCACAATGGTTCAGGTATAATGTGAAATAAAATTAACTGTTTATCACGCTATGTGGATCTCGTAGAACTTTTCTTCTTATACCAGAATAAAAGTAACGTAAGGGTCTCGTATAGTGACCTGGTCTATATATCTTCCCGAAATATTTATAAGTAACCTATTCACTTGTTTTGTCACCTTCTCGTCACAAACTAAGTTTCTAATTTTTCCGAATTTTATTTATGAACTCTCTCTACAACAAGAATATGTATTTAGTTAAGTAGTCTTACTGTTAAAAGTAGCGAAGATGGTTGAGTACAAAAATTTATAACTTAGTGATCCTTCTTTATAAAGTAATACTTTGGTTATGTTCAAATAATTATTTTAATTATTTATTAATGAATTTACAAACTTTTATACTTGTCCTTTTTATTTATACTTTTTAGGTATTATTTTAGTAGGTTTCTATTGACAACAGTTGTAAAATTATATAAAAATAGAAAAATGAGAAATTTTTTCTTACATGTACGAAAGATGTAATAAGGTTATAGAAGTATTTGTATTTGGTGTGTTATCTACATAGTAACAAATGATTTTATAAAAAATAACATCCAGTACCCAAACTGGTTAGAACAATCCGATATTTGTCACATTTGTTATTTGTAGAAAAACATACTTGGAACAAAGACGTATATCTTAATAAGAAACCTTACGGTACACTCATTAAGTTAAAGGTCAAGTTTCAAACACCTGTGGTAATTCTGTGAAGTTTAGATGAGTATTTAACCGAAGGTTTTCTAAATATAATTGTATATAAAACACTTAAAAAGATCATAAAGTTTAATGATAATATTGATACCTTTACAAATGAATAGTTTATTTATGGAAGGAAACTTAATAATAGACGTGAAAGTATCAGAGGAAACGACAAATGAGTGTAGAACGATCTTTTACTGATTATTAAAGGAATATAGAATCCTGTCCAGAATGTTGTCCATAACTCTTAATCGTTTGTATTGTTTTGGTAAGAATTACTAGAAAAAAAGAAACCTTTTACCCTACCTTCTCACTTCTTTCTCTTTGGTTTCCGTACCTTCTTCTCTTATCCCCCGATGGACCCTTCCTACAGAACGACGATCTACTCAGAGTAAAGTTCCAGACAGGGAGGAAAAGAATCCTAATCTTTAATTTAATCTCTGGGGTCCTAACACCTTCTTTCAAAAGACAATTTACGTGATTTTTGGACTTATTTTTGGACTTACAGTTTACTAATTATTAGTCACTCTTATTATTAATATAAATGACGAGTTCTTTAGAATGTACTCTTTCGTGTAATAATAATTTTTTAGTGACCCACTGGTGCGTCAATCTTTTACCTCTTGATCAACGTTATATAGATACCGACCACAACAGTTCAGTCCTTATCTTATGTCGGAAGTGAGGATAACCTACATACAATATGTCTTGGACACTAGAATAAATACCTCGTGACAACCGTACAGTCGTTGAAGGGTAGACCGAATAAAAAGGAGACGGAAGTGTCGTCTCTTTGACCGGAGAGTAATTGTCAGAATGTAATCCATGCGATTACAAGTATCAAGTGTCTCAGATCAAATCGACCGACTGTCAGTAAAACGGATTACTACTTCTATTACTACCAGTAATATGACTACTACTATAACCCGGATTTTAACGAAATACGAAAAGACGAAATCGAGAAACAACAACAACGAATCAGAAATTCAGTACAGGTTGAGAAAACACTGGGGTACCTGATATCAGGTCGTCCGAGGAGACAGATAACCTAAAGGGTCCGTTCTTATAACCTTACCCAACGGTAAAGGAAGAGGTCTCCTAGAAGAGTTGGGTCCCTAGTTTGGGTGTAGAGGACGTAACCGTCCACCTAAGATACGGTGACTCGGTGGGCCCTTCGGGAATCAGGAGACATTTAACATAGATACCAAATTGAGTTATTAGTGTTGAAAAAAAATAAATACTTAAAGTACAGATCCTACTTCTCCCTCTATGGAATAAGGGTACGAGCGCGCGCGTGTGTGTGTGTGTGTGTGTGTGTGTGTGTTTAAGTGGTACTTATAATAGGTTAAAGAAACTAACAGATATATGTTAACTAAACTATCATATATTATTACCACTTTACTTAAAGAGAAAGAAAATGTAATATCCTTCAGTCCTGGTATGTCCAATCTGGTAAATAAGGGAAAACATACACACACACTCGAGTCAACACAGGTTGAGTAACGCTGGGACACCTGATGTCGAGGTTAAAATGTTAAAATGTTCGTTCTTATGACCTCACCCAACGGTAAAAGAAGAGGTCCCCTAGAAGGACTGAGGCCCTAACTTAAGTACAGAGAGCACTAAATAAGGGAACGGGTCAATATTTCCTTCGTGTCGAAAAGAGAAATCTTAAGAAAGTATGGGTTGTGGTTGACACTGGGTTGTGGTCAAAACCTAAACAAACACTGAAAGAAATTTTAGAGAGTCTAAGACGACTTAAAGTTTTAAGTCAACGATTGAGTTAGAATATGTAGACGGTAACTTCAGTGGGTTTAGTGGACTTCGTAGTGACTTGTAAAAGAAAGACCGACGACACCGACGTCACTTAAATAGAAAAATAACACAGTATTAAGGACAAACGGTCAACAACGGTTACGACTCGGATAGTCAACCTGGGTGTCTAGAGACATCGTCTTTCGTCTCACGGCCTGCGTTCGGTAATAGGGCCCTCGTACGGACTCGTGAAAATCCTTGTCGGAGTGACGTCAACAAAACTGATGTCCCGCTCCGATTACTTCGTTGAAATTCTTAAAAAGTATCACTTTCGTTAATGGGTCTATACCCCGAACTTGTTGTTGTTGTACTGGAAGGTAGTACTGTGAGAGAAATAATTATAAAATTAATGAAGATGCGTCTATGGGCCATTATAACCGGTGTAAAATAGACCATTAAAACAAAAAGACGTTGGGGACCTAGTATCCAGTTTTTTTAACATCGTTTTAAACCCTCCTTTGTCAGTGATATATAAATATGAATAGTAGTATAAGGGTTTTTTACCGTTTAGGAAAAAAAAAATGAAGTAATTGAAACGACTGACGACTCAAGAAAAACGGGAACCAAGATTGTATGTGTTCTTTTACATATAATGAATTCATTATCTTGTTTTTTTTAGATATTTTCTATATTCTGAAGACTTATAAAGTTTCACAACTGTTACTATAGTACGGTTATACTTATAATACTAATATATGTCTAATCGGATTAAATGACGTAAATTAAACAATAAAAGTAAGTAACTATTACGGTGAAGACTAATGTGTAGAAGAGTTGTTTTAGACCCACACAGAAACATCTTTTTTTTATTTAAATGGGGGTTCATTTCGTGTTTTCGAATTAAATGATCTTGAAAACTCCGGTTTGTATGAATATGAACCCTATAAAATCAAAAACACGTCCGACGAGAGGGTCCTAGTTCACTTAGAATTGAGTATTGCATCTGTAATAAAAATACAAGAACAGTATATAAGACACTTTTATATGTCGGGTTGACTTAATTTTATATCGTCCGTTGTATCTAACCACCACCACCACCACCACATACACACACACACACACACAGACACACACACTTCTCTCTTCACTTACACATATAGTTGAACACTAATAGACACCACTTTGACACGAAATGTAAGTAACCGTTGTAAATATAAAATTGTATTAACTGTCAAGGATTAGTCGAATTAATGGACAAACAACTGAATGACAAAATTAATCGTCCAGAACTTAACGTTTATTGTCTTTCGAGGTGAAATTAACCGAATTTTTTATTTCCTTGTAAGACCAACTCATCTAAATAACCACCTTTCCCTTCCTGCCCGAGTCCGTCCCTAAATAGGACTCCAAATATTATAGTACTCCCTAGATCGAGACCCAGAGAGTCAAGACAGGTAGAAGTAAATAACCAAGAAGGAGTACTACTGAAATAATTTGACCGACGACGTCTGAATCCGGAGTGTAGATATGTTTTTTAGCAAATCCCTTCTCTCGGGTCAGCGTCGTGTGGTTGTTGGGACTCCAAATGATAAGAGTCCAGTCAAATCTTACTTATAAGTCCAGACTTGGGGTACTGACACGACTTCTCTTATCCTACATGACTCAGTTCTAGTGTAAGGACGTGGACTTCGAACGTCCTACGAGTCGAGGGTAATGGTCATGGTCTTCCATCCTCCCCTCGGTCAAAAGGACCTTTGTGACCCTACAGATCTATTTTTAATCCCTGACAATTTTTTCCTATCCTATTTTTGTTTTTACGTATGACTTTTATTTTAAGTGTTTATTCAACAAACAAAAAAAAAAAGTTAGACGTAACGGATGACGTTTTTATCAGACACCATGAGTGTACGAGTAAAGCAAAAAGACATACCTGACTGTACTAAGATTTTTTGTAACTCGGCAAGGAACACCACAGTCTCTCACCCTCAGTTTCTCTTCAAGCCGCCCCTTCGTCTTACGTTTCTTTCGACCTGGTAAAGGGTCGAGAGGACTCAGTCCAGAAGTGTCATACCGAAGTAATTAGAGAAACTTCATTAAAGAGTCTTGTAGTCTGTGTGTAAGTTTACAATCATGTTTTTATAGAAAGTTTCGGTTTATGCTTACGAAAAGTGTGGTACATAGTAAAACCTAATTGGTATAGAGAGACTAGTCCATATTGATAAGGAGGCCCAAAATCCGTCGTTACCGAAGTCCATCTGGATACTTACAATACCCGAAGACGGTTAGCGTCGTGGGGGTCGGTTCTTCTACCCAACAGTCGATTACAAGGATTGAATGCTCAGGTCCATTTTACTGTCAGACGAATCTAGGAAGGTGTTCCTTAGGAACGTATCAATATAATTATCATTTAAAAATTCTAAATTCTTTCTAAATAATAAATTTTTTACGTTGAGATCACCATTTTTACCTCCGGTTTACCGAACTATAAACACTCATACTCCAGAGAAGGTAAAGAAAGTGAGAACCAGAAAGTGATAACCGGAGGTGAAAAAATGATGTCACTCAACCATATTTAACGACAAAATATTTGTCTATTAAATAGTTTGTGTGAATTCGAAATACTATTTCTTCTTGTTTATTTACGTGGAGGATTAATATTTAATACAGAGAATATCAATATTGGTCAAATGACAAAATAGAATAAAAAGTAGACAACGAGGACGCAGTTACTAGACAGTTAATAAAGAATGAAATAGAAGACCCTCTTATACACACGACTTTCTTTTGGTGGTACAGAAACTGATGACAGGTGATTAACAGACGTAAGTGTCGAGACGGACACAATCTCTAGTGTCCCGGGTGAGAACTCTAGTCGGTTCGGTATTTCTTCCTAGCAAAACAATCTTTTGACTTAAAAAGAGTCTCTCCGACGACCATTGAAGACCTTTTGAAAATCATTGATGAAAAGTGATCAGTGGATATCAAAGAACTACGGTATCAGTAACAAGTCTAAGTGACACCTTCATATTGAGATCTCAGTTCTTTTAGTTGAGGGAATCATCTAATCTGTTGTAAATCTGTATAAAGACATTATAGTCCTTATTGAGTTCAACCGTATACACCCAGATAATTGTCTATTTTATTTTTAGTTTCTTTGAATGACTTTACTAATCTTGACCTAAAGGTAACTGACATTGACGATATCTTTGACGAAGAATTAACGTAGAAGGGAATGCAAGATTCGGTTTCTCTTTTCTTTTTTTTGACGAAACTTCCTAGTAAACCTTTGATAACTAGAGAAAAAAAGGGAAGAAGAGTCTTGTCGTTACGTCATAGAATTCGTATCTATTTTCTTCGTGTAGAACTGGTATGAAATTTATTCAATTTTTTTTAAGAATCACGTTGGTAAAATGTGAAAAATTAAGTCGAGTAAAGAGTAGAGACATTATTAAGTATCAGGGATCTTGGTTACACAATAGTTTCTTCTCTCTCGTGACTCAAACAGTCATACTGTTAATCAGGTTTTAAATAAAGACATAAAATCTATATGTATAAGTTGAAACACGTAAATTTTGAATTTACGGGTTCTATCTTAATTTTTAAACTAACAAAACGTAACTAGGATAAATCATTTTACCATCGTAGAACACTAGATAACGAACATCTTTGGGTCCTCAGTACCGAGTGAGGGAGTGAGAAACGGGTGTGGGTCTGTTAGTTAACTGTTAAAGTGTAGTCAAAATAGAGAATTACATGGAACTTAGGTAGTTGAAAAATAAGAGGTGACGATAAAGGGAGTGGGTTCAGTGAATTAGAAGACTACAAGTGTGAAATGGGAGGGATGGGTTAAGTAAGACAGGGTCGACAGTCGTACTCGTATATTTTTTAGGAATTCGGACTATTCCTGTGGAAAAATAAGTTTTCGAAACTCACCAAAGGTACTGAGGATCTTAATTTTTATTTGTTTTGGTGACCGGAACTGTAACGTGTATTTCTGACTATAGTCACCAAGAGTCAGGACCGAAGTTATAAAGTTCATGGGGTTCCGTCTAACTAAAATCATAAAGTCAAAATAAAGACTATAAGTTCCCTGTCTCAGACCAACCAAATAGGTCTGTACGTCCCACCTCACCACTTTACCCGTAAGAGTCGTCTAATACCTCAGGACGTTTAGTTAGTTATGTTTAAGGTCTTGGGTCGAACTCTTTGCAATCTTCAACTCATTAACCCGTTGACGACTGTAACAAAAGGGACATATAATCAATCTCAAGATTACTCTTTGTTTTGGTTATCCTATCTAACTAGACAGATAGATAGACAGCCTCATTGGAGAACACTAAAACCTTCTGAATTCAGGTTTTAAACTACCCCTATCCGATCGTCCACTCTTGGAAGGAACCACCGAGTCTACCATTTCGAAGACGGATGTTACGTCCTCTGGGCTCAAGCTAGGGATCCAGTCCTTCTAGGAGACCTCTTCCTTTACCTTTGAGTGAGGTCATGAGGACGGACCCTTTAGGGTACCTGCCTCCTCTCATCATTCGATGTTGGGTACCCCAGCGTTCCTCAGCCTGTGCTGACTCGTTGAAGTTTCATTCATTCATTCGTCCACTCTCTGAGTCCTCTGAACGTCAAGTTTAGGTTTCCGTCAGAAGACCACTTCGTCCTTCTACACGACAACGTCTACCTCAGACTTTCGTCACACGACCTCTTAAAGGAGAAAGAGTCAACCCTCACCCCTCCAGTCGGAAAACTAGATCCATCAGTAATTGACTAACCTATTACAATGGGTGTAATATCGTCCGTTAACCGAAATGAGATTCAGGTGACTATATTCACACTTAAAACAGTTTTTGAAGTGTCTTCAAGAACAAAAGATTAGAAGTGTCTTTGTAATCTTATTACACCTTGGTAGATAGACCCGTGGTACCGGTTCGGTCCAACTGTGTATTTTAATCGGTAGCGTGGGATAAGTAAGTGAAAGAAAATACATCGGAAAGTTATCTAACAATATTCACTTCCGTCCCATACATATTCACAATAGACAATCAAGACCTGAAAAACGTATTCTTAATGTTCTTTTTGAACAATTTCCTGTCTAAGGACTCAGGGTTATGTCCAACTACATCAGTCTTGAACGGAGAAAATTATTTTAAACCGTTTAGTAAAAGATGGGTCATTTTATAAACACAAAGAAGACTTTATGGGATTAGTTTTTCACAAAAAATAATATAGGAACCTAACAAACAAAATCATGAATGTATTATTACTAGTCACACGAATAAAAGGTAACAGTCGAAACGGGACTCAAGAGTTCCAGAGTTCGGTTGTTAAATCACTTCCTATACTTATGTTAGGTCTTTTTTTATGTACTAGAAAATAAATAATAACAATAACAACAGTTCTTATACTTTAGTAGGTGTTATAAACGAACCTTACCGTAACTTTTTAATTGGAACGGGACACAAGGAAAGTAGACGGATCTTCTTATCAAATTTAAATTAATATTCATTTGATATATTGGAAACCCAGTATAATATATAAGAAGACCACTTATCTCTATGTATACTCTCCTTGGACAGAAATAATGACAGAATATCACTTAATCACTTGGACGAGTATTTTTGTAAAAGTTTTATTAAAGGAATTTCTTATTGAGTAAAGTTTATAACCAAACCATCGTTTTACAAGTGACTTGTAAAAATATGATGTAACGAAAAAATTCTAAGTACTATACGTAATTTTTCTCTAAGACTTATCAGGTCAATTTTAATAAAGTAAAAAAAGATTATACAGGGCTTAACCAAATAGATGTTTTGGTATAAATATATACTGTCATAAAATTGTATGAAGACTTTGTATAAAAACTTTCTAGGATGAAATCGTTAAGGATAGAGATTTATAAGTAAGTTATTATTGGTAAAAACTCTAGGATGAGACAAGATCGGTTATCTAATATGAGACGCCGTATGTTTATACTTATCATCTCAAGAATAATACTACCTTCCGAATTAAATCTTAAAGGTCTTCGTATTTACCAACTGTATATAAAGTTTTGATCCTAACTCTACAAATTGTCTACGAACTTGTCACCTCATGGTCCTCAACTCCCAATATATAAACAGAAGGTCCGTTTGAACTCCAATTTTTTATAACAAATTTTTTTATTAGGAAGACACTCTTCACCCTTGTTCCCTCTAAAATTTTGTCCTATCCCTGTACTAGTTAATTTTTACGAAAGTCCTTCTAGTAAACCGTCCTTAAACTACCTCCCTGATATCATTCTCTCGGACCACTCTCTTTCTTGTCTACCCTTCGATAACGTTATAAAGTCTACTCACTAGGGCTCAAGGACTTAATTCCGTCAACGTTACCTTAATCTGTTCTATTCGGTCTGAACTCTTTGTAAGACTCTTTCTTAACTGTTCTCTCCGACTACACAACTTATACCCTTTCTTTCCTCGGTTACTACTGAGATTCTAAAGATAGAGTCCCGTACCGTCCCTATTGTTAAAGTTATCACGGAGTTCTGTCTTCTTCCTGATGACTATACAGGACCCTTTCCTCATGACTAAAGTCTGAACTCGGGTGTTTTAAACTATACCCACATATCGTCGTTGTACCCTCTTTATGACTATACCTTGAGCTTTCTTTAGTCCCAACTGTTTTATCTAAACTTTTACTAGTCGGATACATATTAACATAAACTCTCACAGTTGTTCTTGTACGTCTCCCGTACCTCACTCCTGTTTGTTCCGTTCCTAGACCGTTTGGAATGTACATGACATGTTTGGACCCACTCTCAGGAACTCCTCTGGTTTCTGTACGTTAAGTCACTGTGACTTCCTATTGTTCCTCTCCCGTCCCAAGCCCTGATGTGTCTTCCTTTGTCGAAGTTCTTTGTGTAGTTATATAGGGAGTCGTGACGTGTCTTAACCCTGAAGGGAATAGTAAATGAAAACGAAACGTCAGAGGAGATAGAGGTCACAAAAATATTCGAAAAATCTCTACTTATACGTAGTGATAGTGGAAAATAAATTACCAAAGTAAAAGATAAAGAAAGACAGAGTCAAGTCAAGTCAAGTCAGTGAGTCAGTACAGACTGAGAAACGTTGGGGTACTTAACGTCGTGCGGTCCGGAGGGACAGGTAGTGGTTGAGGGCCTCAAGTGAGTCTGAGTGTAGGTAGCAGCTCAGTCACTACGGTAGGTCGGTAGAGTAGGAGACAGCAGGGGAAGAGGAGGACGGGGGTTAGGGAGGGTCGTAGTCTCAGAAAAGGTTACTCAGTTGAGAAGCGTACTCCACCGGTTTCATGACCTTAAAGTCGAAATCGTAGTAAGGAGGGTTTCTTTAGGGTCCCGACTAGAGGAAGTCTTACCTGACCAACCTAGAGGAACGTCAGGTTCCCTGAGAGTTCTCAGAAGAGGTTGTGGTGTCAAGTTTACGTAGTTAAGAAGCCGCGAGTCGAAAGAAGTGTCAGGTTGAGAGTGTAGGTATGTACTGGTGACCTTTTTGGTATCGGAACTGATCTGCCTGGAAACAACCGTTTCATTACAGAGACGAAAACTTATCCGAGAGATCCAACCAGTATTGAAAAGAAGGTTCCTCATTCGCGGAAAATTAAAGTACCGAGATCAGTGGTAGACGTCACTAGAGCCTCGGGGGTTTCATTTCAGACTGTGCAAAAGGTGAGAAAGGGGTAGATAAAGGGTACTTCACTACCCTGGTCTACGGTACTAGAATCGAAAGACTTACAACTCGAAATTCGGTTGGAAAAGTGAAAGGAGAAAGTGAAAGTAGTTCTCCGAAAAATCAAGGAGAAGTGAAAGACGGTATTCCCACCACAGTAGACGTATACACTCCAATAACTATAAAGAGGGCCGTTAGAACTAAGGTCGAACACAAAGAAGGTCGGGTCTTAAAGAGTACTACATGAGACGTATATTCAATTTATTCGTCCCACTGTTATATGTCGGACTGCATGAGGAAAAGGATAAACCTTGGTCATTCGTAACCGTATATCCAAATTCAACTATGGACTGAAGGTGTGTTATCAATTAAATAAATAAAAAAACCAAAGTCTATGTGTGATGAAGTTTTACCAAGAGGGAGGCGGGAAGATAGAGTGACAAAATGGACGAGGTTGAGGTTATTGATATCGGTCTTGATTGACACCCATCTGACACTGGTTGAAGTGTTGTGTCTGGCGGACGGGATTCCGGAAGAATAACTTCTCATCACTACATCTCTATAAACATCGACTACAGTTTTATATATGTTCGTCCCCTGCATACACACACACCCCATACGTACTCACAACATCCTTGACCTCATTAATTAGAAAACCCCCATGTAGGAACTGATTGGTTATTGTCCAACCCCCTGTTGATCTCTAGTGAAAAAAAAAAAACGGAATACTCTTCGACAACAGGTATTACGGAGAATCTTTTACCAGAAAACTCCACCTCGTCAATCAGTTGAGTTAGGAACGTAGAAGATAACAGAAAAGGGGGAAGGATTTGAGTAATAGGAAAAGAAGTGAGAGTGATAGATCCTAACATAAGGGACTATGTCCCCATAGAGTACTTAGAAACGGTGTCTTAGACGAAAAGTCCCTAGGGGTCAATTCTGTAAGGGCCCTACAAAAACCTCCAGATCACCAACCTTGAAACAAAAAGTCACGTTCTCCACACCCAAGTTAGGAACAGTACTTCAATCCTAGGATGTACGGAACATCGGTTTTTATATTCTTGTATTTGTTGTCTTCAGTTATAACATTGTTTAAGTTATTTCTGAAATTATTTTCTGTAAGGAATTGTTATTGTTGTTACGGTAAATAATACTTGGGTGAGACGCAGTGATCAAACCTTAAGAAAATCCAAAAATACACCCAAGACCCATACATTAGACAAATCAATCATAGAGAAATCGGACAAATAATATTGATATATTGTATAAAATCATACTCTAAATGGTTAATAGAAATCTCTTAGTAAATAAAAGGTTACAAGAATAAAGAAAACCAACTACGTATTACGATAGTTACATATTACACTAGTGACCAGGTACACTAGGTACCCATTACAATAGTTCAATGTCGACACGAAGTAAGTGGTCCTCAGACCGTTCAGTACTTGTTACGTCATCAATACTTCAGGGATGTAAAGACTTTATTTCACGGTCTGTTGGAACTCTGTACGAGTCTCTAGTATTTTAACCAAGTCAGTTTTAATACAGTGGACGACGAATTTTCCGATATCACTCTGTCGAAAAGTTTCTTAACTGTCTAATAACACACAGGAAAAGTGTTAGAGGGTTCTCCCTTTTTTACTTTCTATTACGGTCTACCTTCCTAAAAGTTCTTTTATAAAACCTTTCGAACTGTATCAAAGGGACCTCGAACCCCCTGGGACCTTGTTCTTGGACTCAGTGTGGTCCTTTCACCTTGTTTCGAAACGAAACTATCTTGTAGACTTCGTCGCTTTATTCTCCGTATAGGGACCCTTGTTCGACATTTTATAGACACCCCTCACCTTGACCGACTCCTGGTAAAACCTTTTCGGGGGTTCCCACAAGGACGAACCTTTCGTTTTCTCTTTTCTCTACGTGAGGGTTCTGTCCTTCGATTTCTGTCTTGAGATCCGTCGGTCGTGACAGGTAGACGTTAGTCTTCCGTGGTCTCTTTAAGACTCCCAAGAGTTTGTCTTGGGAGTTTTTTGGAAATTTTTTCTTTTGCAAGTTCGTTATTCCGTCTACGGATCTCCAAGCTCAGGAAAATTAAGAGACAGTGAAGTACTTGAACTCTGTCACTCCGAACCTGATTCCACCTACGATCATCGTCCCGCGTAATATCGACGACTCCCCGTGATCCCACTGAGTTCAACTCCGTGACAGACTTGGTCGGGGACTACCAACGGAAACCTCGTGTTGACCTTCTGACAAAAGAGATCGGTTCCAAGGTCAAGACCACTTATTCTAAAAGTATAGTATATATTCCGATGGAGAGTCTTTCCGTTTAGACCAGGGTACTCGTAACCTAGTCCCATCTTCGGTCGAAGGATGGTAGAGTACCTGTGTCTTGTGTACCGAAGAAAACGTAATAGAGAGTTGGTATACCCCGGTGTCAGAAATGGTAGGATTTCGATACCGGAGGAGACACGTATTCCTTTCGTTAAAGGTCACTAAGGTTCTACCTAATGGAAAGAATCGTTACGATCGGAGTCACTAAGGTGTCATTCAAAGATAGAATAGACAGAACATTACATCGTGGTCGAAAAGTGTAATTTCTTTTTTCTTCCCTTCAGGTGTGTAGATTAAAGTACATTCCACTTGTCTGGCTTTTCATGAATACTGTACACTCGAGGTCTCCCGGTGACTCGAGATGAGTCGTGTCTCTTCGTACCAACCTTATAAGACCTCCACGTTTCTGTCTCACATATTCATCTC
The DNA here is from genome assembly GCA_006410555.1 of Capra ibex. Taxonomy (NCBI): domain Eukaryota; kingdom Metazoa; phylum Chordata; class Mammalia; order Artiodactyla; family Bovidae; genus Capra; species Capra ibex. The sequence goes on from SJYO01016970.1 coordinate 90,729,601, forward strand.
TTTATTAAACTGGTTAATGAAAGAATTGTGAACTTTCTCTTTTCCAACACGTCAGAGGAAGAGACAACAACGACAGGTCAACGATTCAGAGAAACTCTGAGGTACCTGACATCGAGTGGTCTGAGGAGACAGGGACTCTAAGAGGTCCGTCCTTATGACCTTACTCAACGATAAAGGAAGAGGTCTCCTAGAAGTACTGGGTCGCTGGTTTGGGTACAAGAGGACGTAACGTCCGTCTAAGAAACGATGACTCGGTGGTCCCTTCGGGGAGGAAGAGATATCAATTGGAGAAAAAGACAACAACGGTGAACTAGGATCGTGAAAGAAAAAGTTAATTACGTTGAAGGTGGTGGGTAGTATAAAAACACCCCTTAGAAAACCACCAGTAAGTGATAACAACTCTATATTCAGATACAGACCAGTTCATCGTCTCCGAAAAAAAAAAAAAAAAAAAAGGGACAAAAAAGGACGAGACGACGGAGAGTCCCTTACCTTCAAAGGTGAGTCCCCTCCTTGGACACGCATGACAGTCGACACAGTGAAGACTGTGAGACAAGAGGGGACTCCTTAGTGTGTACCTCGACGGAGAAGACCCGTAAAATGAGAGGGAGACACTGTCGGGGACAAGACTTCGATCCTAATTCTAATGAGGTAGAGTATCGTCCATCCGATCCGTGGAAAAGCTATAGGGTTACGAGTCTTTGGTTCGAAAAATTTTTATCGAGAGAGTGCGTTACAATTATGGTAAGGTGTTCCCATGGTTTCACGCGACAAATATGAGTTGTAAGAAAAGGAGTGTCTTAAGAATTACTTTGTCGGAGAAGAAAAACTTAAATCCGAGGGTACTTAGGAAGGGGTCTGGACGTGTAGACGTTCTGAGTATGTAATATAATCTGGTAATCAAGGACCTACTCCTGTAAACCACACGATCCATTGGATACCGCACGATCCATTGGATACCGTGTTAACGAGTAGGGAGATACTGATTCCGAAACAATGATCGAAGAGTTGGAGTGAGGAAGAAGAGAGTCTTCCTTACCTGAAGGAAAGTACTCTGCAAATTCAGGAAGTTCCTTAAGTGAAAGTAGTCAAGACGGAGGAGTAAGGAGTCTCGTAGGGCCTTCACCTGAGCCAAACCCTACTTAAACCGTAGAGAGGGAGTGGGATAGAGGTAAGGTAAGATAGTTAATTTAAGGTCTCTGTAACTCCTATACGGGAAGACTCACGATATCAAAGATAAACACAACTCCTCTAAGAGACGGTGCGGGGTCGGAGTTGTCCTTATCGAGACGAAAATAGACGAAATAAAAAGGAAGGAACATTCAAGAGAAAATTCTTCCTCAAGATTCTTATAATAAGAAGGAATGGAAGTTAATGTCAAGATCTATCATGTATCCCAGTACTCAATAAATCGTGACCTTTGAGAAGTTTCATTGGGACCATAATGACCTCGGTTAATTTTGAATGTCGTTTGTCTACTACTTACGATAGTTTAAGACTTTTTGTTATATTTATAAAGAATAAAGGTGTATGAGTAACACTGTTAAAGTACTTTGATTAAATAATGATATCCACAAAACTGAAAACTTTTATTTTATGAGAACGAAATCTCTACACACATAATTCTACAAAGAATCTTTTAATATATATATGTGTATACATAAATATATATACACACACATATATATTTTTATATATATGACGATGTTCAAAAACGAAAATAAACTCCACTTGGAATTTCACTATCGAAAAGTATGACAAACTTTCCGTACATCCTAACTTCATAGTCACAGTGAAAAATATCATGTCGATAAAATGGAAATTTATCGTGGTTAAATTTACACGTGATAATACAATCCACCCAAATGAAAGATTTCAGTGATAGACTTTATGAGACTATCGTAAAAGTCTGACAATAAACATGTCAATAAAATTATTGAATCGGGTGGCGATAGAGAATTAAAGGTTTACGGGAAAAGAGTGAACACAGTGAACCATTGGGTGTGTCTTGTGTTACTTTCCAATTACCACGATTTCGACCAGACCACGTCGGTGACCAGAGAAACTGAATTATTCCTTTTACAAAAATTTATTTAAGTTTTTTGTTTTAGTCCTAACATTTGGTTCCCAGTGCAACTTCCGGGGAATGAGAAGTGTCTTGATAAGGTTGAACTAAACTGGGCATACCGGAATGGGTTAGGTTTCGGGAGGGTTCTACACAGACAAAAGTCCCGAATAAAGAAGGACGTAGAAAAATAGAAAGTCTAGAACGTCGACGTTCCTGGTAGAACCGAAAGGAAATACAATATAGTTCTCCTTACACACAGAGTTCGTGAACCAACCCAAGTTTTTGTTAGTAGTCTGGTTACTTGAAACACTTAAAGTTTCTGACAGTAACCCTCCAGAGGGTAGTCGTGACTCTGACGAGAGTCAAGAAGGAGAGAAGGAAAACAGGAAGAACGAGAGAGTTCTGATTGTTCGTGGAGAACTCCAGACTGAAACTTTATCGAGGTAGGTGAAAGTGTACAGAGTCTGAGACGAGTTTGTGAAGGTGTAGTGTTTTTCACAAGACCACTTATGAAGAAAGTGACAAAGTAATGTCCTCTTTCAATTCCTTTCAAAATAAGACAAAACGAAGATCGTCCTCAAAACAACAACACCTCTTACCTACTCCGGACAGAAAAACAACCTGACGATTCTTCGGGTAAGAAAAGAATGTGACTACGTTCCTGAACCCATCCCCACCCGCACCTTACTCCACTGGACACCCGAAGAAGGTAGTTATTCGTTTCCATAGGACTTACTCACTTACGTTCACGGGTAATCTGGTGTTTATCATCTGGGTCCACCGCTTTGGTCTATGTCGGTCGTAACTCACTCTTTGTCCCTTTGCCCTCTCACCTCCCTTGCTTTCCCGAAAGGACCACCGAGTCGTCATTTGTTAGGTGTACGGTTACGTCCTCCGACTCCAAGTCAACGATCCAACCCTTCTAGGTGTCCTCTTCCTTCACCGTTGGGTGAGGTCATAGGAACGGACTCTTTAAGACACCTGTCTCTTCGGACCTCCCGATGTGAGGTACGCCAACGTTTTCTCAGCATGGACTTGATCACTGATTTGTTGTTGTCTCTTACTTTTGTCCGTGTGAGTAAAGACAACTGAACTCTTTTGTCTCAAACATTGAACATTAAATGTTACAATGATTTTAGAAAACTGACATCAGCAACGAAATTAAAGTAATATAAAGACACCGGTATTTTAGTAGACATCCGATTGTCGTCCACTCTATAAGAGGGACACCTATAAAATAAGTAAATATCTATTAAAAATAAACGAAAAGTCACTTAAACTTTTATAAAACACGGTTTATAATCTGTGATACTAAATACATCTAATAGTCAATTAAGAGTGTAGTATGATGGAGTTTTTTCAATGAAAATAGAGTAAAATTGTCATTCTTTGCGGTCTTTGTTTCTCTAGTCATTGAATGGATTCTAGTGTTTCGGCCTTTAAAGTTTCGTTCCTAAGTATAAGGTTGTTGACCCCCGTCATAGTCTCCAGTGTCACTTCTGGGGGGGTTTTCGGATCGCTAAGTCAATGGTAGCTTAACACAAAACTTGTAGATTACATAATCATGGACAGTCCTACTACTAATCTTCTTTTACAATCATCTTACAATAGGGATTATTTTGTTACAAAATTTTAATAAAAATTATAAACTTTATATACCACTGTCTAAATATTAGTGGAAAGTCTAAAATGACTAATTAAACTATTTTATAAAAGTGTTATGAATCAAAATAGGGTAACTGGATGGAATCTCTCTTCCTTTACCGTTGGGTGAGGTCATGGGAACGGACCTTTTAGGGTACCTACCTCTTCGGACCATCCGATGTCACGTACTCCAGTGTTTCTCAGTCTGTCCTGACTCGTTGAAGTGAATAGAGTGAATCGACCCTTTCCTCTGTTTCCTAAGTCCTGGTTTCCCCGACCTATAGAATCAGGGAAACGCATATATAACGTTTCTAAAATAGTGACACAGTATACCCAAATAAAACACAATAGGTTTGAAATAACCACTACCGTTAGAGGATATTTATGTACCTGAAGTTTAAGTTATGGTCTTCTTTCTTGTAGACTTTGTTGGACGTTTATTTCCTCTTTTTATTTACTGTGAAGAGGTCATGCTGAGAGGTGAACTATCGTCCCTAAGTCTTTCAGCAAAATTAGTAATTTGCGAAACGTAATTCAACAAATCAGTTATAAAAAAGTTAGTCCTCTTAGTGTCAACACAGATGACACAACCGACGACCATTGTATGGATTAAATTACAGTGTCAAATTTACTTAAGACGACTGATGTAACAGGAAGTAGACACAATGGAGATTGTTAACCATACGTTGGAAAACGTCGATATCTCCGTCGGAACAGTAAGTAACCATAACAGTTCTTCGTATTTATTAGTGATACACTGTAAAACTGTGTTCCCAAATAAATCACTACAAACGTAAGACTGTAACTGTCTTATACACTCCTGTAAAGTAGTCGTCGTTGAAATCGGAGTGTCTTACGTTTTTTTCTATGCATGAAATGACTACCGATCTTCACCCGACACTGGAGGGATAAGCTAGGAGAGAAAGAGGGGAAGAGATTAACAACGTAGAACAAGAAACTAAAACGCTTTTTGATGAACGACTTTCTTAAAATAAAGATGTATGTACCTTAATAAACCAGGTAATAAACCAGTATATAGGTAATAAACCAATAAAGTGTCATACAAATTAAAGAAAGAAACCAACGAGTAGAAATACGTTTTGTTTTTGTTATATCTTTCCATTGAAAACTTGTCGTCCGTAGAAGAAATAGAATGGACGTATTATCTAACGATTGTGGATAGGTGAGAGAGATCTCTTTAAGTGATTAATTTTTTTTTTTTAACACAGTTAGTGGATTCGAGACAAACCTCCTCTCTGAAAAGTTAATCATCTCTACTCTCTCCCTTTTTTTCTCATCGAAACCTCTTAGTAATGTAAATTAATAATGAAGTTACGGTTCTATGAAAGTCTCGATGTCATATTAGATACCACAGTATTATTTATCCATCTTCGAGAAATACTTATTTGATCTATACTAGAAATGAAAGGCTCGTCAAAACTGTTATTAACGAATCAGATCGGTTGGTCTTTAAACTTAACGACTTCGTGGGTGAAACTTTCAACTTCCTCCTTGGTACATTGTCCCTTTACGTCTCAAAATCACATGAAGGAGGTGAGATGGGGACCTCAAATGATTGTGTCTCGCGGAGAAGACAATAGAGTATCCCTTGTACTTCTACTAGGGACCCACCGACCTAGTAGTGATTGTACCCACTCAAATGCTAAAGTAAAATGATTTACTTTCGTTTCGATTTACTTTTTTTTAAAAAACTCTCAAAAGAGACTCATTTTTTGACCCTCCTTAAAATCTTCACACATATTTTTCCTGTAAGGCCAAAGATCAACACTAACAGAAATAAAGACATTAACAAGAAATGGGTGAGAAGAGGTCGATTAGTACATTATGTTTCGTATATAATCGACTCTAGACGATTAGAGTCGAACCGACAGTCGACTGCGCCGGTGGATCAAAGTGCCCATTGCACGAGACGGCGTCCAACTAGTCACTAGAAACACTCTCAAAATTAAAAACACGAGAAAGAAGAAGGGAGGAAAAGAAGGAAGGTGAGAGGGAGGGAAAGGATCAAAGTCAATAAAATTAAATCCGTTCATACTATATATCACCACTTCTCTCTAATATTTCCATCCTAAAGATTTAAATGTAGACGTAAGTCCCTTTCAACATCTTTGTAATAATTACTTTTTTGAATTTTGTAATTACCCGGATTCTTAAATCACCGGGGTCTAGGAAGATAAATCAAAGTAACAAATGCTCACACCCACAATCCTGACCTACTTTGACGTTCGTTGGGCGTGACGCAGGACGAAACGGGTGCACCAAAACGTTCCTCCCTTTCTAGAAGGACAATGAAACGTAAGTCTAGATGTCCACAACCTGAGACCACTAAACACTGTCAAGTATCTTGTTCCCCACTGATTAGGGTTGACAGAAAAAGGTCAATTAGTTTCCTACCCCGGAAACTCCTTACCCCTTCTTTCTCACTACTATGAAGATGTGCACTGTGAAGGGTCCCTTCGAGGAGGTGGTATTCGTTCGTCAAGGACGTTGGTCACAAAGGGTCAGGATCGACACAACAGTCTTGGTGGTTCCCCCGAAAACTTTTTATGACTACGGACCCGGAATACGTCTCTCTTAGACTATATTACTGGACCCCACTCCAGTGTTCCGCTACGATTACGCGTCAATAACTATCTTTGATATTGTCCTATTAATCTGAAGTCTTTTAAGATGTACAACAAGGTGAAAGGAAAGACCCCGAAGGGTCCACCGTGTCACCATTTCTTAGGTGGACAATTACGTTCTCTACACTCTCTGTGTCCGAGTTAAGGACTCAACCCTTCTAGGGGACTTCTTCCTTTACCGTCGAATAAGAACGGACTTTTCAAGGTGTTTATCTCCTCTGACCATCCGATGTCTCGTATCCCAGAGTTTCTCAGTCTGTATTGACTCGTGTGTGTCGTCGTGAAAGGAAAGGTTAGACCCAAAGGACGATACTTTACAACGAACTAAAGGTAGAAGGTAGAGAAATAGTAGAGTACATAAAAGAAAGTATTGAAGAGAAAATGAGAGAAGAGGACAGGATACGGATTGACAAAGTACTGAGAACAGAGAGGGACAGTTCGACGGAGTCAGAACCTTCTACGATTTTCTTCAAAATATGTATGTATGTATATATATATATATATATATATATATATATATATTAGGATGGGAGATCTTATGATATTGACTTCTGTTCTAGTCGAACCGGTATCCGATAATGAGGGGAATGAGGACGGTTTTTTTTTTTTTTTCTGTCTCTCTAAGTACAGAAACATGGTCCTGTTTTGAGTTCTAAATACTTGTATCAGTATTTGTCAACAACTCTGATATGATCATAAAGACCTATAAACATTGTTTTGAAGACTTTTCTGAGACTATCTAAGGTGAAGAGACTAATCGTCGGTACCTCCAAACGGTAAACTAGACAGGACCTCTTACGGAAGTCGACCCTCCTCGCGTTCCCTACCAGACCGAAGACCACTGTCGTAGAAGGACCAGACGACATCGTAAGTCGGTTTCGGCGTTAGAGGACTCCCGGAGGGGATCGGTTACTATCGAGTCACTCGGGTACCCTGTCCCGAAGGACACGGACTGAAACATACCCGTGATAAGGTCCCCAGTTGAAAACGAGGAGTCCCCCAACCGGTTAAACGTAGTGTTAGACTCATAGAGAGATAAGATGAAGGAGAGTGGAAAGAAAAGTAATCGTACTCTAGTTGTAGTGTCGGATTTCCGAGAAAGACGAAGTAGGACAGAGAAGGAGAAAATTCACAGTGGAGATTCTTTTGAAAACGGGAGGATCGAAACAGAGACATAGACGTAAGGTCTATTTGACATGACTGTGTTAGACAGTTAGAAGATTGTAAAATTGCTTTTACCGTTTTTAACGTAAAAATAAAAGGGTATCACCTTTGATTAATATTAGAAAAGACACATATGATCGTGTTTTTAATCGTACTTTTTACATGAGATAACAAGGTTTTACGATGAGAAGTATAAAAAAGAAGGTCATAAAATTACAAATTGAAAAATATTCATATTCACTAAAGAATAGGGTAATACATCTTTAGAATGGAGAATCTTAAGACCTGTAATTTTGAGACAGAAGTCTATAGATTTTATTTGACTAAACCTATCTCTATTAAATTACGGATTTTTATATTCACTAAGTATCCAAACCTTTTGAGTGGAAGTCTTCGTAAAGGATTTCTCTGAGCAAGAAGACTTGAAATTGATTTCGTTAGAAAAGGGAAATCTACGAATGGTGTAACATAATAATAACGACAACAATTGTATAAAATAAATGTAATACAACAATAGTAAAGACTGGACGTGTTGGGAACCGTATCACGACCCGTGTACCAAATACGTGACACACGCAACATAACTTGATTCGTCGTAAAAACATGTATAAAACTGTAGACCCTGAAATAGTCACAAGAGTCCCCTCTTTAAGAGTCTGTATATTGAAGTTGACTGTATTAAGGTTATCCTTTAATAAAAAAGAAAGTATAGGAATCGGTTGGGAACTCAGACTATTAATAAAGAAAAGATTATTTGGTCTCGTAAGGGTACATGTCCTGACCTCATTTCTCGTCCAAATACAGTCCTTTTAAGCGTGATTTATTTGCCAGAGGTTCACTGTTACCGTAGAACGGAAAGAGACTTAGGAGACCGTCTCCGGTCCTAAGTCTCGGTTCTACTTCCTGACCCACTCAGTAGACGATACCATACCGTCACGGAGACAAGAGTTCAGACACGTTAGTCTAGAGTTTGACTAAAGAGGGAAAGTAAAAAAAAAGGGAAGAAAAAAACCGTTCTCTCTTTTATTGAAGTCATAAAGAAAAAAATCCTCCTAACTTTTTTTTTTTTTTTGGGGTGGTAAGATAACGGGTTTTAACGTATGTCTTAAAGTTTCTCACTGGAGAAGGGTTTATATCGCCTCGAATACCACCATTACCCTACATAATGGAAAACTTCGTATCCTCGAAGTCTAGGGTTCGGACGGGTAGGGAAGTGGTCTGAGACCTCTTACCATCCTAATCCTCATTTCCTCATAATTTATATTATGGTAAAAGTGGGCCCTCATTAATTATAAAGACCGGTACGTCTGACAGGGTACCACCCTCAGTGTCATTGTTATTCACTTACTGCTCCTCTACTTGGGGTCCATACGACTTTACAAGTTTCGGAACGAAAAAAGTGTCAACCGTCTGATTCAGTAAAAATCTTAAACCTGAAGAGTCCCCGTCTCCCAAAAAAAGAAAATGTAATTTATATGAGAAAAGAGATGTGACAAGACAATATATTATCCCACTTACGTTCACGTTTCAGTACGAAAAAGTCATAATTTTGTGTCTTAGTATAGGAAGTAAAAATTTCAATGTCAATAAGCACGATAATGATTAAAACCTGTGTCGTTTATTCTGTAACGGTCTTAGTGAAAGACCCTTCTTATTTACACATCGAACAAATCTTGACTCAACCAACAATTTATATCGAAACTAAGGAAGGGGAGGAGGTCGGTTCTTGGCGTACCATCAAACAACTATTGGATGGTGGGACAGAAATTTACCATCGAACACATAAGAGGTCAAGATAAAAGGTGTAACGAGACCGAAACACCGGAACCGACTTTGACACACGGAGAGGACAGAAACTGGGTAAGACAGGTGCCACAAAGTGAAGTCACGTAGTCTGTCGTGGACTAATCCACCGGAAGACAGAAGGTAAGGGATGTGCAGAACGGACTGGAGTCGTGGCACCCCGACCGACGAGAGGTCTTGGAGTAGTACCTTCGTCGGCGGGACTGTCCCCTTCTACACGAACCAAGTAGAAATTTGTAAAAGTTCCTCACCCTGACCTACAGTGTTTGTCCAGTTTCCGAGTCAGTGTACATTGCACACTGTTACTACCGTAGGACTTTTTAGAAATTGAATAGTCCGTCGTGACAAAGAGAGGTTCTCTCTGGAACTTTTACCCCTCTGTACGAAACCCTAGAGTAGATATGGTAGAACGATCGAGACTTTATCCTTATGATTGATATTTCAAAGTTCGTTCAAAAGACCGTGTCATGTCATCCGAGTCATCAAATACAAGAAAGATTTTTACATAATTTATAAATGGAAACCTTCCGTCCCAACCCATCGACCTCACGATCTATCATAGATTTATAGTTCTCCACCTACAAGTCCCACAAATGGTAAAATGTTCCCTTTAGAACCATTTAAGACTTGAGTCCGTGTCTGGTCTTTCATTTTTGGTATAACGTTTAGATCCCCTTAATCTTAAGTCTCTTCCCTACTAACACCGATCACCCTCGTATTCCATTTCCACCCCCTCTACCGTGAACTTTATCTTTGATTTCTTTAAAGGGGGAAGCGAGTACATATGAGATCTCTACCACTAAACCTGAAAAGTCCCTATCTTTTTCTTTTGAATTTCACTGTCCTGTCTGCAACTCGTTTACGTCAATTACAAACCCTTTAACGTCTTGGTTTCAATAGACTTAGTCTCTGGTGTAATTTCCCTTGCCTCCTCTATTAAAACCTTTCTATCCAATCCGATATAAGACCACCTGGAATGTAGAGTTGGACATACTCGTCACACCACCTCGCCTTCCTCAGGGACCGATACCTCGTCCTTAGGGTCTAAGGAAAGATACGTGGACCCTTTTCTACCGTCTCGTTGGTCCAAGATTTCTAAGTAACGAAACCCAAGTTTAGAGTTTCAAAGATGTATAACAGACACTGTAACTGGGTTCACTAAAGGGGGAAGATCGGAGATCTGATCTGATACGAAGAATTGTATATTTGAACAAATATTTAAACTAACAACCAATCCCTAAAACCCTTCCAGTACATATGTGACGATATAATTTTTACCTATTGGTTGTTCTTGGATAACATATCGTGTACCTTGAGACTAGTTACGATATACGGTCGGACCTACTCTCTCCACAAAACCCCCCCTATCTATATACATATGCATACCAACTCATGGAAGCAACAAGTGAACTTTGATAGTGTTGTAACAATTAACCGATATGGAGTTATGTTTTATTTTCAAATTTCAGACCCCTTTTTCTAACCAACAACCTTTTACCGTTTCCAAAAAGTATCTTTTTGAAAAAAAAAAAAAATTTCACCCTTACAAATTTACGAACCTGTATTAATAACAGTATTAAATTACTGTATTAATTTACTTTATTAGTTTATTGAGAAACCAAAGGTACGGTGACTATTTATCTAAGATTCCTCTGTCTGGATCATTATAATGGATCCTGTCGGACTTCCTCATTTTCCGATTTCCATTCTTGTAGTAAACTGAAACCCAGATTTTGCTTTACTGTTGAACTTCTTTCATCGTAAAATTTTTCTCTCTAGTCTCCCTGTTAGTTTCCTAAACCGTTGACTGACTTATAGTCAAGCTTTTGATTGTTCGTGTCCTTTCTAACGAAATTAAATGTACGAGAAAATATAATTTAATAAATTCACTGGACTAAATCACTATTGAAAATTAAAACGCAATGAGTCACGTACACCTCAAAGATCACTATATACATATAACCATATACGATAACTAGGTTATTTATAAATAATACCTGGATCATATACTGTCTGTCACAAGGTCCACAATCCCTGTTCTAGACGCGAAAAGGTAAGGTCCTGAGACTGTCTTACTCTCTCTTTGTCCTTTGTTTACTTCTTTTATCATCGACCTTTTTCTGCATAGTACTTCTACTTGATTCAACTACACTATCCCCCATCGACTCTCCGATCACTTTCTCGAGGAATTCCTCCTGTGTAAGTTCGACTCCACTTACTAACTTCTTTAGTCGTTGTACCTCACGGTACCGTTCTTGTAAAGTCTTTCTCTTGTGTCTATTTGCTTTCAGGTTCCTACCGAGTCACCCAAAGTCCTAAACTTTCTTCGGTCGGACCGTTCCCGTAGTACTGAATCCTCCTCTCGTCAGTCTCTACTCTCCTCTTATACACGATCAAGTGTCGAACTCTGGTTGAGGTTTGTGAGTAAGGAGTAGAGAACCGGAGTAACGTTGAAATGTCGGGTCAGATACTGTAGGAAACGTCGATATTCACAATTACTTTGGTGTAAGTAAGGGGAAATGTCCATAGTTGAAACCCTTTTACAAGTTTGAGGGTTAAAAGGTCTTATCTTTCGACTCCCAGTTTCTACAGCACACGTTGAACAAGTCCCAGTGTGTCAAACATTTATCGTCCCGGTTTTGAGTTTAGTCCAGATACTAGGTCCGGGTCTCTTCAAAGGTGAAGGGTGTCCCAGTGGAAGGGAAGAATACATTAGGATTTCTTAGTCAGTGACTGGAGAATAGTCTCTCGGACGTCTTCAGACATTGGACCCCATCCCTAAAATTGGTTTGGTGTCCCGTTCTCAGGAGATGAATACCGACTGGACGTGATTCCAACTCTCTCTTAATCTTCTCTCGTGGATAACCTCCTCTTAATCATCTTTCTAAGTAAAAGGAAACGGACCCTCAGAATGTCGTCAGGGGACAAAAGTATTAGGATACTAAACTACTAAAAGGTTGTTAAGTTAAAATACCTAGACCTGCCTTACCTTATACGGTACTCTGGTACCGTAGAATCTTGTTTGTACTTTACACCATTTGTTTGACTACAAAGGTGTACCCGTGATATAATCGATAAAGACGTGAAACGGGAAGGTAGTTCAATGGACGGTCCGGAAGTAGGTCGGAAGTAGGCAGTTAATGTCGGTGTGTAATTGAGGCCTGTAACATTCGGACATTCGGAAAGATCATCTCGGTAAGAGTCCGTCCTGACACTCGAGAGGGTCCTCACAGAGGGCAGAGAAGACAAGGGTAGAACTCGGAGACGATGAACGTCGAGACTCAAGACTTGTCCGAATAGTGCTTCGGTCAACGCCAGAGAGAAATACCACGTAGGAATTTCGGGATCAATATGTCTGTGTAATATGAAGAGGGGAAAGTTTCTCTTCGGAAAGGACGAACAACCCCCCAAAGACGGACTACGTCTCCCCTCTCCTTCTTCTCAACCGACCGAAACCCCTCGTCTAAATCTCAGCGTAGAGTAACCTCCCCGATCGAAAAAGGACTCGACGGTCTGTGACGTCCGAGTTGACTCCGCGCCTCCACGTTAAGTCCGACCACTTTGTCGCCCCCTTCGTCCTGTCCGCCCCGATCGCGCCGAGACGTCGCCTAGTGTTCGTGGGCGTGTGTGTGGTGAGAGGGCGGCGGGGGCCGAGCGCGGAGCGAGGAAGGGTGGGCCCGGCGTCTCTGCGCCTGGTCCTCACCCCCCGGTCCCTCCCTTCTCCTTTTTCCGTCCGCGGCACTTCGGCTCCTTTTCGACCTCGGCGCGACTATAAAGTGGACTCTCAGACTGGGCTTAGGGCTTCGAGTCTGGGGGAAGTCGTCGTGGAAACAGCGGTCGGTCCTCTCGCGCCGCCACGGATCCTTGGGAGCTCAGGGAGAGGGTTCAGAAGGGCACTGGCCACGTGGTCCTAGGAGGGACACCCCCGGCGCGCCACGGGGGTCCTTCCGTGCCTCGAACCCCCTGGCCGCAACCGCGGGTAGCACCACGCGCCCCTTTTCACCTCCGCTCTTCTCGGAACTCCCGTCTCACGCTCCGGGACGCCGGCGACGGCGGGCGCCACGGCGGAGGACGGGAGAGGGAAGCCCACTCACGGCCCGCCATCGCGTGTCGGTGCAGAGACGGCCCGCGCCCCCGCCGGCCCCCCGCGCCCACCGCGGGCGCCTTTGAGGCGCCGGGCGCCTGCCGTCCGCCTGCGCAGAGATCTCAGGCCTCTCCCCTGAGACTCGGCCCTCCTGCACCCATCCCTGACGACGTGGGCACGGGCCCGTCTCTACGGAAATCCGCCCTAAACCCGGTTTTCTATCCTCCGCCCTCACGGNCCCCACCCCCCCCACCGCCCGTTCGACCCTCGCCGCCCCCCCCCCCCCTCCCAGACCAGCCTCGTCCATCACGACGAACCCGTTGGGCCGCTCAACCGGCCACCCCTCCTTGTGCGACCAGTTGAGCAATTAAAATTTCGTCAGTCAAACCCTCACGCCGTCCTATCAGTCCCCCCAACACTCTTTCGCTCTCCACCGGGGCCCTACGGCCACCACCCCCGTCTCTCCTCTTCGGACCTTTTCGAACCTCCGCTTAAGCGCGAACCCAAGCACCAGGAGCGTCGGGAGGACGGAACTCACACCCTCTTGTGAAAAAAGCCAAAATTCTGAGTCGCACCTCTCTTTCGGAGGCAGGGTCCCCTCCTCTCTGCAGACGCCCCCCGTCTCTGGCGTCGATGGCGGCCCACGCGGGGGGTGGGGTCCGCGCGGCCGAAACCAGGGGGGAAAGAGAGGGCGGGGGTGGAGGAATAACCACGACCAAACGTCGCGAGCCGAGGACGCGGAAGCGAAGCGCAAACTTAGACCGAGCGGGGAGGCATAATACAGACGTGAGGCTTCCTTTAAACCCCTGCTAATGGTCCATCACTGGTGGAGCAGGTCGCCGAGCCCGAACGTCGGGGTCCCCGGCCCGGTCCCGGGCGTCGTCGTCGAACACGGGTTCTTCTTCGCTGTCGCCAAGCACCTGTTCTTGCCGGCCACGTTACAGGTTGTGCCGTTGGACCCGTCACTCTGCTCGGCGATGGAGAGCCTGGAAAAGTGGTGGGACCACCTGGAATTCACCGCGACCTTGGAGAAGTAGAAGTAGGAGTGGATATGTCACCGGACCGAGAAGTACCGCAGGTACACCACCCACTAGCGGATGTGAGCCCCGCTGGACTTGTTTCGGGTGCAGCCGTTGATGTGCGGGACGCACCGGTTACAGATATTGAAGGGAAGCCGGAAGGAGAAGAAGTAGCTCTGACTCCGGTGGTAGCCGATACCGATGGCGATGTAGTGGCTGTTCACGGGGCTCCCGTAGTAGGAGAAGGATAAGGTCAGGTAAGAGCCGAGGTAGCACCTGCGGAAGGAGTAGCCGACGTACAAGTAGTTCTACAGGGTCGGGTTCTTCGCGCGCCTCTGTGACTACAAATCGCTCGTGCGCCACTAGAGATACTCCCTGCCCTTTGAGTGCGAGTACAAGGCTCACCCGTTGGACGCGTTGTCGGTGTACCAGAGGCGCGTCTAGGCGACATTCGACGAGTTTCATTCACGATAGGCGGGGGAGGGGTGGACCGCCGGCGGTAAGGAGTGCGAGCCCCCTTAATTGGGTGCACTCTCGATAGGAGTCCGAGGATCAGACAGAATGCGATGTCCGTTTGAACAAAAAAGCCCCACCTCCTACCCCGTTTGTCTCATGTCAGCTGTCAAGACAAGAAAAGGGTGGGTAAGAGAACGTCAACAAACAAAATAAGAATAAATATAAGTAGCCTGCATGAACATAACGAAAGACCTGTGAATGCCTCACCACAACCGAGGACCTGGAGACTCCATGTCCTTCCGGGACAAGAGGAAGGATGGGACCGAGAAAAGGAGAAATCTCTCTAAACTTAAACAACAGTTATGTGGTGAAGTCATTTGAAGTTCACCATTTTGACTTGTCCGAAAAGCAGACTTCTGTTTTCCACGACTTGAACGGAGTTAAAAGTGGATTCCGAAATAAATAAATAAACATCAAGAGAGAGAGGGAAGGAGGGGAGGGATTATTATAGTCGTTCACTTAATAACGAAGTCTGGGTTATTGAGACACCAATAGAAAAATTGTTCATGTGTCTACCCTCTTCGTCAAATATTTCACCCTTTTCATTGTGGACCAACAATAGTTAAAAATAAAAATGATTTATAATAGGATCTCTTCATAAGACACTTTCGCCTCACGGAAAGGTACGTCACAAAATTTAATTAAAATAAGAATAAACGAACAAAGACACTGCGGAAGCAGTTAATGTCTAAAGTGGACTTTGAAGGATCATAGATAATTTCTTCTAACGAAGGATGGTTGTCGGGACATTTACGATTTTCTTTAGCGAAGACCTCACTAAAAATTTCGTTCCAGGTAGATCAGCAATCTCCCGTGGTGATGTTTGTTCCTTTCTTCGGGTGAGACGAGTGATTGGGTTAATCTCACTCCCTATGTTCGGGTCAAGAGAGACACAATAAATCTCAAGTAGAAAAACTCCCTAAGAGGAATCAAAAGTCCACAAGTATTTGGTTCTTTCTACTGGGGCTATGTTAGAGTTGTTAAAGAGACTCTAACGTATCTTTCGATAACGGGGTAAGTGTTAAATCGTGATTATTTTACTTTTAGATTTCATAAATCCAACTGTAAAATGGAAACTCTAGAGTTAAGATGAAGGGTCCAGATATACCAAAATATGTCGAAGTCAAATGTACCGTCAATTTCATCATGGTGCACGAAAATTTTTCAAACCGAGAACACAGAAAAAATAATAAGTAAATATTCCAGAACGGGATTAATCAAAACTGATAGAACGAGTCATACCACAATCTTAATTTCATCGAGTCAACAGGACAGTGAAGTGTAGTATACGTACAAAGGATACGATGTCTGTGATTTGTGTTTAACACACATCGAAAGACCTTTGAAAAATTGGATCAAGGTTACATATACAATTAATTCTATTAACATTTATTCATTAAACTCATCTAGTATAAGAAATATTTTGAGGTTGCTCGACGTACATTAAAATTTTTGTAAAATTGAATCACATAGGACGACACCTGGTGACAAACTTGACTCAATAAACCTAGTCCGATTTGTACGACATCTGTACAAACAACATACACGGACAAAGATACATATCTTGTTCTATGTATTGGAGAGAAAATCCAATTCACATGACTCTTGTAAAACATTTATATAACGTTTTCAGAGATAGCACCTTCGGTACAAACACACAGTGAAACTCTAAGAATGACTTCTTATCAAATGGTATAACTAACGAGATGATCTTTAATTTTTAATCTGGAATTTCTAGTCAATAATGATAAGAGATCAAAAAGTTTGTGTATTTATGTAAATAATTTTGTTTATAGAAAAATTCCTTCGTATAAATCTACAAAAATCTAACTAGTCTTCAGTTTATTTACATTCATTATATGTATCGTACAAAACCAATAACAAAAACGAAAAATGTTTCAATATCACTTAGCCTTCGGGGGTCAGAGATCACCAAGTCCTACGACTATCACTAAAAAGACGTACTCTGGTACATCGCGTGTATGACATTCTTCATAGAAATAATTTTTTTATCTAAAGATCACAACCGATTAAACCTCGTTCCACGATATAATTGTGTTCCACTAATTTTTGTAGATTAATTTTGTTATATATATGATAATTTTAAGAAATGAAAACTATACAACCCTTCTGCAGTCCCAATTTTCATTTTAACTAACCGTACAACACAGTCAAATAGAGATTTGTTTTAATACTACTTTAAGACAGGACTAAAAAACACTTCCCTCTCGCAACTACTCACCGTTGAGAAGTAGGTCAGTGAATGACATCAAACGGACTTAAACTAAACAGGTCATCGGTACCACTGATTTTACTTAAGAGTCTCAAGAACAGTAAAGGAATCTGAAGTAATTTTTCTTCGGTACAAAATAACCCTTTTACTATTGTAAGTCGTTTTAATCTCCCTTCTAAACGGAAATCATTTACTGAGAATAAAAGAGAATCCCTGACTCTACTTCACTGGGTTTCGTCGGTTTATATAAAAATTTCACTTCGATATAGTTTTCGAATTTCGTTATTATAAAACTACAATCAGAATACGTAAGAATAATTTATAATATATGTAAAGTCAAAGAAGAGAATTGGGTACAAACTGTAAAATTTACATTTTAAATATATAGAAATTATGTTTCTTTATGTATCTAAAAATTCCGTTGTTTTCGAGTTATAAATTGTTATCAATAATATCAGACATACTCAAGAAGGATAATGGATTAAATTAAAGTAAAAATAATAAAAGATAACGACAAAAGAACAAACGACTTATTTCGGATAACATTTATAATTACATTCTTAAGATAAACTACTAACATTTCGCGAAAGATAAGAACGTTTCTGTCATTCTTGTAAGTGCACCGAAAGATCAGGAGCGGTGATACTCCAAAAAGTACGTAAAAACCCCCAAGAGAAAGAACTACCTTCAAAAAATATGAAAAAGACGAATTAATAATTGACAACAATTGAATGTACTTTCGTTTAAAATAAAGTTGAGATAGACATAAAAGACTCGAACGTTTAAGACTTTAAATAAAACTATAAATTTATATCTAGAAGGTTGAAATACGAACCTCACTAGTCAGGAAAAGATGAATCCTTTTTTACTTTCATCTAATTTATTTTTAAAATCTTATATTAACCTTTAATAAGAAATTTTAAATATTATAATAATATTTATGTCGATAACCTTCGAGAAAATTCTACTCACCAGAAAGAGAAAAGGAGAAAAGTAGGGGTATAACTACAAAACAAACTTAAAAGTCAAATAAAATCGACAGAAACATGTTTTTAGATTTTATACCCTTGATTACTTACCGTGTCAACACAATTCAATTGTATTGTAGGTGAAATTTTAAAATTATTTTTACGGACTCAATCCCTCAACTCTGATTACCAACTATGTAACCTGGAACATTAAATCACAACCTAATTTTCCTAAACCTTTAGAGTGAGGAAGGGCGTTTAGATTATGATTTCCAACTGACGGGGTCTGAAGGTAGAATTATCCCTTTCTAAATTTGAAAAACTACGGAGTACATTCTCGAACGTGTGAATGACACGTTTTCGGCAATATGAATGTACATATGTACACATATACACACACATACATATCTATGAGTCAGTTTGGAACAAATGTATTTCATTTGTATTTTAGTTGATAACAATCTATGTATTAAATTTTAGTTCACCATTCCTATAGAAAAAGAGTACCTTTATATTAAAATAAAAAAGTATAAAAATAAGTACCTTTTATCAGTAGTAGAAAGAAAGGATCCTACAGTCGATACATTGGGAATTTGAGAGTGAATCACTTTTCATTGCCGAGGGTTAATAGAAAATTATATAGTGAATGTAATAAAAATATCAGTACAAAAGACAAGAGGTAAATATACCTATGAGTTTTAACCTACAATAGACCAAAGGAGTATACTAACACTAGGTCACGTCTACGATATTTTTTGTTTTAACTTAGACGTTTTGATTATTCGAGAAGTAAGAGAAGTATACAGAATTAGAAAATTGGTGTCACTAAGGACCTGGTATATTAAGCACTAAAAAAAAAGTATATAAATAATCAAACAGAAGTAAGATATGGAACGTGAATTTACATTAATACTAAAAACTGAGATATACTGGGACAAAATATACTGACTGAGAAAAGGGGTCAACTAGAACCGGTCCAACGTGAAATCAAAATTAGAACTCTAATAATCAGTAGAGAAAATTTATTTTATTAAGTGTTTACTTATGGATAATTTTTTGTGAGAAGAGGACTTGTAATATGTACACCGATCATTTTTCTAAGTTCCTCAGATTCTGACTCATGGGGTCTTGAGAACCCGATCTAGAATTACAGTCACTCAAAAAAAATCCACCCAAATAATATAGAATAATTTTTTCATTTCAAGAATAAATCGGATCGAAATGAAAGAGACTATGTTCATGTTATTAAGACATTATCCATATCTTGAACCCAAGGAAAATTTCTGATATTAATAAGAAGAAGAAAATTTATCATCATTATACAACAAAACAAACAAAAAATAAAAATTATACCAAGGACATTTCATGTCCCACCGAACACGAACCCCCTTATGTCGTACTTGTCTTTATTCCTGTATTTCTGGGTGTTTATGTGTCGTCATCCATTCTTGTTTACTTCTCTTCGTCCCTTTTTGTGAACTATCTAAACTCCCACAAACCACTCATCCTCCTGTTACACGTTCATCCCAATGTTTAGAGTAGATGTCAATAATAATATTTAAGGTATTTTTCAGGGGTTTCTTAATATTTCGACAAGAAAGTAAACTTACCTTATTTTCGGAGTGTTTTTAAATAATGTTCTATTTAATGTAAGGTAAGATATTCAATGAAAGAAATTTTTTTTTTTACATAAAAATACCCTATTAACCGAATCGTAATTTTTTTAGAAACAAAATCCAAACTACAACCAGTATAAAAAAGGTGGACTCATAACTACCCTAAAGTTTGAATTCCTCATTTTTTACATGTTAACATCAAATAGGTCTACTTTAAGATCCAGGTATGAAAGGAGACGGACTGAGATTAAAACCAAACTAGGGTTTTCGTAACGGTCTTGTCGAAACTCAGTGTTCTGTAACAACAAGAAATAGAAACATGGACGAAAACCGAGTAAAGGATTAAAATCTAAGGTGTACCGTGGGACTGCAGTAACGCAAATTAAAAGATTGAAGTCGTATATAAGTTGTATATGTATCTGTGTGTGTATAAGGTAAATTTCTCTTCACTTTAAAGTCTATCTTATCACCTCTCTACCATCCGTTCTTCTCGGTGGGAGAGGTAGAAGTGGATGAAACAAGAGAAAAGGAAAGACTTGGTGACCGGGAGTAACGGAAAAGGTTACCTCTGTACACTTTCCACCATCTCCCATCTTGATCAGAATCTTATACTATTTCCACATAGAGTGTACAGTCTACAATCACTAATTTACAAAAGAAAGAAAAAAGGGGTCTAAGGGGAACGAGCGGAGACTCGATCCTTTCCCGTGTTATCAATATTAATGTTGTGTCAATACCCAATCTCTCTACCCTCTTTCTCGTTTCTCTACTAACACAACCATTTCAAACAGGTACAACTTACTTACAACCATTGACTGGTGTTTAAAGGGTCTTCCTCTTACTTATTTACACCTAGACCAATACGGTCCCCGTCAACATTGACATAGGGTCTCGTCACACACACACATACATACACACACACACAGAAACCTATACATGAGTCGTTCAGAAAGTGATATTATTCTTTCCATAAACAGACATTTCATGTACTGGTGCTATTAGGGAAGGTTCGTAGACACTAAAAACTAAGAAAAAAGTGGATATCAGTCTTAAACATTAACTAATAGAACGTCGGGAAAAACCTGAGATTCCCTCAAGTTTCAGTAAACTGTAATCGACGAAGAAACTTTACTCATGAACACTGATATTTTACTCAGTGTTTGGGATTCAAGATCTGTCTAAGTACACTGAAGACTGACTTCATATATATTGTCTTTAATATATAAAGTCATTAGTATAAAATAATGTTTCTTATTGAAATAACGGTTTTAGATTTGACATATTTTATTAAAGTTTATAGATACTATAAGATGAATATTAAATAAACTTGTTTTGTGAATTTGTTTGAAATACGGAATCTAAAGGAACTAAAAAGAGAATTAAGGGTCTTAAAAGCTATACGTTGGTTGGTCTTTTCGAAATTTTAAAGTCTCTAGAAATAAAGGAAAACTTTTCAATAAGATATGTTTACTTTTATTTTCAATATACCTTCAGTAAGACTTCAGGATCACAAAAGTTTAATACAAGATTTAAAATTTCTTAATTGATTAAAAGGTACTCGACAAAAAGTAAGATGGAAAGGGGGTGAATGACTAGGTTATCAAAGTTCTGAGATTCACTAATAAAGTAGTTCATTTCAGTTGGAGTCTTTAAAATTATTAAATGGTGTAATTAGAATTGGGAGTCGTCCACAAAACTTAATTAAAAAACTAAAACTGACATAGACAAATGTATAAAAATGTGTTTTTACTAGTACTGAGACACAAGAGAAACCTTAACCCTCCAAATATCTCGATTTTATGGTACATCTGATCCATGTTTGACGAGATGATTACTTTCTCAGAAGAAAATAGTATTAAGAATTCTATTGTATTATTAAATCCCAATTTATCCAAAAAGAGATTTAAAAAAGACGGATAATAGTAAAGACTCACTTTATGTCATTAACAATATATTTATTCTAATAATCTTTATCTACTTTATAATAACGATGATTAAATAGTGTATGAGTTCCATGTCTAGTATCAAATTGAAATATTTCCGTGGATGGATTGGAGAAAAAAGAAACACAAAGAGTACATACATAATGTTAAGGAACTCCTTTTTAAGAGTTTGAGGTCAATATGTTCAACATAGTATCCGAAAAAATGGGGGGAACGAGGTCTTTTAGAGATCTTAACGTGGTCTTAATCTTTTAGGATCTAATCTTAAGGAACATTCGGATCTTATCTTACACGGACGAAGCTTTCTCTATAAACCATCCGTATATAGTCAAAGACCTTATAACATAAACCGACTCGTAACTATTCTATTGGAACGAGAACGGTCCTCGAGACTGAAGTTTGTTAAGGTCAAGATGTTCGTGGACGGTTAGGGTAGGGTTGGAAATTTATCTTGTCGAAAGGAAAATTAAGTGTCACTAATTATCCGAAGGGGGTCAGATGATGTTTCAGTCTCTTCGTTTGTCTTTAATCACTCCATTCGTATAACTATCGATTTTATAGAGAATTGGTTTGTTTTACCTTCTTCTGAACTTTCTATTTTAACACCTATATACATCATGGAGTCGAAGTAAATTTTTTTCCAAATCCAAAAGGGTGACCCTTTATTAAAAGTTACTTACACGTCTCTTAAAGTGAATAGATTCTTTCTACATTAACACTTTTTGAAATAAGTCACTTTACTTCATAATGAAAGGGATATCATAGTGTTTTACTTACGTCAATTGAAGCAAATCCGGTTCTGAATCCTATATTTCGTAAACCTCCTCCCATATCCGTATTAAAACTCATATACCTTGTGTAAAAATTTTAGTCTTCTATTGCACCTCAGACTTACCTTATCTAAGTACGTATAAATTCACATTTAATGGAGGTATACTTAATTGACGAAACGATCTTTATTCTATAAAGAACAAGATCCAACCGCAAAAGGACTATCGGTCAGACAAAGATCCGGTGAAGAAAAGTACCCAACATCTTACTCGTCTCTTATGCTTCGATTATCGAATGAGACTCTTACTCCGTGTACATATTTATTGTCTATATACTCACTCCCTCTACTTAAAGTCAGAACCACATAATATATTTTCATTCTTTTTATATACAAGAAATCCCCTTTAATAAAATTTTACTTACCCTTTCACTCGAATTTTAATATAAACACTTATAAAAATAAAGTACGTCTTTTTCGCCTCGAATCTTATCAACCATTTTACTGGGTTTAAGACTATAATTGATATTTACAGTCTTATGGTGGAACACAAATATATCGTGGACAAAGAATCATCCACCCTCTTGTTACTGGGTCCTAAAAACGAAAATAAAAACGAAACATAAATCGAAAACGACGTATTAGTTATATTGATATGTTGACATATGAACCTTTCTATGACCAGAGTAGACATAAAATGGTTAAACTCTTATATATGACTTTCTATTCACTCAAGACAACCGAATCTTTACTAATCAAAAGAGGTTGTAACCAACAATCTCGACGACAAAAATAAAAACGTGGTAGTCCAAACGACACACACACACACACACACACAAAAAGGGGGAACAGTCATTAGTAAAAGAAGAAGAAAAATTTTTAAATTAGTTGATGAGGATCCCGTCTCTTCTTTTTATCAGAGGCAGAAAAGTAACCTACAAAAAGGATGAGTTTTGAGGACTCATAGTGATTAATGTTTCATCGAAGTAATTGACTGATCGAAACAAAAATTCTTAGACGTTAAAGACGATATTGTTAAACAGTGGTTGAAATTTCAGAACCAAGATAAAACGATACCTCCCGTCGAATGATATATGGTATCAAGAATCACAAAAGTCCGAGTAAATGTTTTGGAAACAGAAAAGGTCTTGAGATTCTCCTTTCTGAGACAGAAGTTATATGACTAAGTAACCTGTCTGGTCACAATACCTCAGACAAAACAAATTATTTAATCGAAACGTTTCTCAGAGAATTTTATATAACCTAAGAAGCTTTGGGGTAAACTGGTCGTCGTTCGGAGGGAGGTGGGACTAAAAAGACATACGTCGACGAATTGGGTCGAAAATTAAATAGTGGTAGTCGTATATTTGGATTTATAAACGGAGAACACCAGGAACATTCAATCTATCCCTTATGCTTATACCTTTCTGGTCTCTACCTTTTACTTATCTTTTCCCTTTATTCAAATAAAAGCACTGAACGATTAACAAATATTAGGACACAAATCAAAAAAAAGTGTACATTCGTCAAACAACTTAATTGGAAAAGTCACTAAAATAACTTACGGTGACAGAATATTTTTAAAATCATTCGATATCCAAACAGATTATGTCTATAAAATTTGATGTAAAACTGAATTTAAGTAAACTCGTATTTAAAAGTGATAAAAATGTTAAGTAATTTATCCATCTCTTTACTTGTTGAAATTACGTCGATAAATCATCATCAAGCTTTTGGTGATCAATTGTCGTAGACGGAAAGAAAAATAATACACTCGACAACACATGTATTGTAATAAATTATACTATTGTAGAAGTGATAGGATAAGATCAAATATAGATAAATAATGAAAAGTTTCCAGGACCTTTTTATTTAATAATATGAACGAAACATTATTACGTCATTTAGACAAAAATTTAATACTAGTTGGAAAATAGAAATTGATTGAGGCATTCTTAACGGACGAATATACGAAACTCTCCTTCTTTGTAGACCGTACGTCACACAATAGTAAATCACTAAATACAGTTCGGTATCGTGTACATGTCAATCAAGGTGTCAAACACGATTGTCGGTAACAACCTGGTCCGTAAAGAGGTTTCGAGTACTCAATCCCTCACCATTAATATCAATTCAGCATATAATATTTATTACGTACATACAAGGTGTACTCAATACACCCTAAAGCCGGGTAAACGATCTTGTATCGACGTATTACTAAACAAACCTAAAACAACGTCTACTAACTATCACGTCTTACAACCGTTATTACATTTAATGACAACCCGAAGGAACGTTTAAAGTCATGTTCACCACTAAAGAAGAGAAAAAGACACACGAACAGATCAGAGCCGTCTGTGGACTCCCACTCAAGGAAGGGGAACTAGTTGAACTTGACCTACATCCAAAATCATGTCCCCGTCTAGTTGAAAAAGAACAAAGGGGGGAGTGCTAAACGGTGCACTAGCTACGGTTTTCGGGGAAAATACTGGATAGAGTCGCTTCGTACGTTTCACTTGTCAAGCTCTAACAGCAGTAGGATCTTCCGTAACACCTTTGTTGACCACTCATTTTTGTATCGATACGGTAGTTTAAAGAAATAAGGTATTATTGAAATATAATGTACGTATTATGGAGAGTATCTAACCCGATTTACAGAGTCGAGCGTTTACTTTCATTACTAAACAGACAATAAAGAAACATTGTAAGTCAACTATGACGAAACTTTTACTTCTAAATAACAACACTACAAACGTACACATTACAATTGAGTCTTCATGAATGACGTTCTGTTTTTTCCCTTGACTCTACTGAGGATCTTTACCAATACTACAAGATCAAATTAACACCTCAACCTAAAGGATATTATAAAAAATTTTCCAAATTCCAATTTTATTTAAGTCCCGTTAATCACTCGTCGGACTTGAGTCGTCCGTATAAGAACGGAATCCCTACCACTAAGCCCACAGTGACTATCTCGAAACTATACGATGATTCACGTCGGAGTCACCTTTTAAGGGACACACATGTACACATACACACACACACACACACACACACACACACACACACACACGATTTCGTCGTAAAATTAAAGTTTCATCCAGTCATCTAAAGGGGTCGACTTGGAACTGGTTTTTAAAAATTTCTTCTATTAAAGAAGGAAAAGACGAAACGCTATCGATCGACACACGACATACAAAAAGAAATTCTACGTTACAACCATTACGACTCTTATGAGTGTTAAACGATGAGAGACTCCTCTTGTTCCAACCGTTTTCTTTTTATTGTCATTTAGTCTCATATAATAAACCCTGGATTCGTAACGGCCAACCAAGCGTTAGACGACCTACGAACTCTGATTGTTACCTTATAGATGTATCAATTTAGACAGACAGACAGAGAGAACTTAAAATAGGAACGATGTTTATCACTCTTTCGTCTTTATAAAAGTGAAAGGTAAAAAAAAGACGGTAATAGAAAGATCAGTAGAATTTCACGATCAATAATACATATTTGATATCGTGACTTTCAAAATTATTGTGACCGTTATTGTATCTACGTAAGTTCGGAATACAGTTCCATCTACAATGTATTCCTTTCTTAGGGGGTGGAACTGTATTTCGAAACAGGTTCCTCGTCCCACTCCATTCGGTAACATTATAATATCTAGACGATGTATCATGTATAAACTTTACACCCGTTCTCTGAATTAGAGATCTTTGAAGAAAGAGAAGAGAGATTTTCCTCTTTCTATATTATTAGTGGAACTTCGATGAACAACATAATGATAATAAAACAATTGTAATCACGAAATGAAATTTTAAATTCCAAACCGCCTGTTACTCATTTCTGAATTAAGTAGTTAGAAATAGACCTTAAACTAAAGACACCTGTTAAAATACCAAATTTAAGAGATCTAAAAATTGAATGTTAACTTTAGTACATTATCATATAAATTTTTTTATATAACTATGTACTAATTTGGTTAGACATTTTCGAAGATCAAGTTCTTTAGAAATTTAAAGTCAAAATAAGCGGAGTAAATAACTTCATTATTATATAACAACCGCGAATTTGTCGTCTACCAAAAATAACTAAACAAAAATATCGTATACCAAGATGAAAACTGTGTCGACCAATAACAAATAATTAACTAATAATAAGATTAGTGACGGTGTCACTTCAAAGACAAAGTGATCTGTCAGAGTCTTTGTAAAGTGATCAAGAAAGACGGGATAGACAGGTAAGTAGGTAAAAGGGGACGAATAGAGATCAATCACACATGGAGAATTCTTACTCTTTTAAGAAAATGTTTTAGTGTTACATTAATTCTTCTTTTTACTCTTTAATCTGTCACTATCTCATGACAATGAATCGAGTATCCGATGGAAGTCAACGAAACGATAGTGACCAAATCATTAAAGGTAGGACCGATAAAAAAGGACCAAGTTGTAGTCAAATTCCTAATACGGGAATAAACAAATGAACAGAAGAGTCAGAGTTCTACCTTATCAAGGAGTTGGAATGAGACACAAGAACTGGAACTACATGAACTTCATATTTCCGGTCCATAAATCATCCTTCAGAGAGTTGAACCTAAACAGACTCGGAAGGAATAAGTAATCAAGAAAGTTTAAAACTGAAGATGTACCCGTAGAATTCCCTTATGATTTCGTCTGACAAAAAATTTTATGAGTATACACAAGAACTGACTTGACTACACAGAGGTAGTCTAAAGTCTCCTGGTACCAATCATTTACTATAAGATGTATTTCATTAAACCTCAAAACATTGTAATTTAATAAGTAATCCTGACATCTAAAGTAAAATTGTTAAAGAGGGAAGAGGAAAAACTTTTTATTACTTGACCGTCTCTCATGAAAGGTGTCTTTTACACTTTTGAACTGATCTTTGACTTAAATGAATCTCTAACGGAAAGTACCTCTTTTCTTATTTCAGATGGAGTAGAATTGGAGAATTGATTCGGACAAAAGATCTAGGTCATATCGTTCTTTTTATCGTTTTGTAATGAGTATTAAATATGTACAATAAAGTACCTTTTAAATAGACTGTAAAACAAACATATATACGGGATTGATTAATTTAGTACATGATAAGTTTGAGACATTTTAGACAGATATAAGAGTCTGGAAGGACTCAGACCATTTTTATAGTATTTGTAAGAATACAGGTATACTAGTAAATTTTAATATGACTCTAAATAAATCTAAGTAAAAAGTCCTACAAAGGAGGAAATAGGAAAGTAAGTATTATGAAAGAGTATTATCAATAAACGAATCTTATTCCGTTTATACTAGAAACCCCTACAAAACTTGTAGTCATTATGGTAAAAAAATTATAATACTGGGACGAATATACGTAGGACGAATATACGTCTCACAAGAAACCTTCCTGACTACGATTTCGACTTTGAGGTTATGAAACCGGTGGAGTACGTTTCTCAACTGAGCAACCTTTTCTGAGACTACGACCCTCCCTAACCCCCGTCCTCCTCTTCCCCTGCTGTCTCCTACTCTACCGACCTACCGTAGTAGCTGAGCTACCTGTACTCAAACTTACTTGAGGCCCTCAACCACTATCTGTCCCTCCGGACCACACGACGTCAAGTACCCCCAGTGTTTCTCAGACTGTGTCGACTCACTGACTTGACTTGACTTATGGTAAAATCGAGGTCACAAAGACAAAAACAAAATGTCCGAACACTGATTGACAAATGGGTCACATTGAAAAGTAGTTGAATTGTAATTTGGTGATTCTAAAAAAATTTAGTGAGTAAGTAAGTGACCTATTTATATACTTATGTACGAGACATGAACCTTTTGTAAACTTTAAGACCGTTGTATTTCGAACGAAGGGTCAGAATCCAACTGTTAGTCCTTTCCAGAGAGACTCTTCCACTATTGTTTCACCTCTGAACGGACAGTTCTTCCTGGAAGACCCGGACAGACCTCCTCTCGTGTCGTCTCCGACTCTTCGTTGACCATGTTCCTAGGACTCAGTCCTTGATTGGACTGATTAAGGTCCTTGATTTTCTTCCTCCACCACCAATCCCATCTCACTCGTTACACCTCACACCTCACTTTTCAGTCTCTCCACTCCCCATGGAGATGTACTGTCTGCTAAAATAACGTAACGATGTCGTTCACGACCCTAAACTAAGTTTTCGTTTCGGACGTAACTTTACGATTCATCATTTAATCATTAGAGTTTGAGATATATTGATTGTTTTTCGAAAAAAAGTATATTTGACCTAACGTACGTCAAATGAATTTTTGTTCACTGGGGTCACGGATCCCTTACATAATTTGAAAACTGTCAAAAACATAATTATCATGATTTGAATATCGGAAATGGGGGGGTTGTGTTCGTGTGGTAACGAGTGAACCGACGTCAGGAGACTACTCTTAGAAGACTACAGTAAACCAAAAACGGAGAAAAGACATCAGTGTCACCCTCACCACCACCACTACCCTCCCCCTTTCCCACCTTTTAATCTTCGAAAGAGTAAAGGAACTCTCAGAGTCGAAGGTCGAGTTCTGAGTGTTTATTAATGAAAGGGGTGGAGGAACCTTTATGAGGAGTCACTAGTCCAAGTCCCTACGACGGAACGAACGAAGATTACTCGACCAGAAAATGAAGGTAGTTCCTTGTCTTGTAGGTGGAGAAGTACTTATTGGAGACGAAGAACCGAGTGTATCGTTTAAAGATTTGTATCCAATGGAGGTTGAGAACGAGAGAAACGACGAAGAGGGTCCTCCCTCTCGTGACGATCGCCGTTTGTCGTAACGTCTAAACCGAGTAATCTTGAGCTACGAAAGTTTGAAGTTAGACGAGAGGTGACGACAAACCGTCAGAAGAATTAACAGAAAAGACGTGAGGGTCCGAGACAGGGGTACCCTAGATAAAATCGGGAAAAGAGAGAAAGGTACGGGGGTCAGGGTCGACAGGATACGGAATCGTGTGACATAAAGGTAGATCAGATAGTTTTCCTTACACTGCGAAGTTAAACCTATGTAAAAAAAACGGAAGAAACAGATAAAGAGTACTGATAGAAGAGAAAAAGAAACGACCACAGATACCCATTTTACAGAAATAAGAAGAAGTTTTGGTAGAGGAAATAATAATATAAATAATGGACACTGAGTTCACGGTTATGAATAGTATGGATTATGAACTTTATTGACTGAGAATAAAGAGAGTTTACACAAGGTCACAAAAGAACTACTTTTTGTATTAGGTTAATAAATAAGGAAATATGAGTTCCAAGAAAGACCTTAAGTCTCTGTAGTGTAAGAGAGAGAGGAAGAAAAAACAAAGAAGATTTACAATAAAAGGTCAACAAGGAATATTGGACATACTGACGGAGAGGGACATAAAAGAGGACCTAGCGACGGGAAGGGAAGAAAGGAAAACTTAGTTTGATCTAAAAAAAACTTACTTAGGTGTTTCATGAAAGTTCAGGCAATAAAGAGAATAGAGGTCGATACTCTTCCTTTACCGCTGGGTGAGGTCATAAGAACGGACCTCTTAGGGTACCTGTCTCCTCGGACCCTTCGATGTCAAGTATCCCAGCGTTCTCAACCTGTGCTGAATCGTTGATTTGACGAAATACTTCAGAGGGTGGTCGGAATGTGTACGGTAGTTAAAGGTCCTGTAAGATGAGTCTACAGTGAAAAAACTAAGTCTCAGTTGAACAGATTTATGTTTCATTAGTAGAATAGGAGTTTAATGTAGGAGTAGACCTTTCAAAGAGGGAAAATTAGTACCGACAAAATAGGTTCTAGAGAAGGGAAAAGAAGACAAAATTTTTAATAGGTTAATTTAGTAAAGTTTTTATAGATAACTCATGGACAATGTCCGATTTGTTATAAGATCTGAGACCCCTGTACAATTGTTTTGTGTTAAGGACAATATTAGTGTACACCTTTAGTCTGTTATTTTACTTCTTCACGGAGCAACTCTTACAATCTTTTATTTACGATACCCTTTTTTTATTCTTTTGTTCCGTTCTCTCTAATCTCAACATCCCTTCAGTCCCATCCGACGTTACTCTTCTACTGCGAATTCAGGTTTGTGTCATGGAACTCATTTCGTTTAGGGAAAAGAAACTTTCCCTAAGACCTATCTCGAAGTCGTTAACATTCACGAGGTTCTCTCGGCCATTGACCGAAGACGAGAGAGAGTCACTACAAAGAATTAAGTTGAGAAGGACAAATTCAAGTGAAGATTTAGTGTCATCAACAGAGTCCTTACCTAAATCATAAACGAATGTACCTCTGACATGTAACTTACCAACGAACCACTTAAACGAAGTTGTGACGATAGTATTATTTGGACCCGAGTTTTTCGGGATTACGTACACAAGGAAGGATTCTTTTAATCCGACGAGACGAAGGACATTACAGGTATGTGACTACGAGGGAAAAAGAGGATATAGACGCTATTATGGTAAAAGTCTCTCGTAAAGACAGAAAAGGATGTACCATACTCTTGACGGTATAAATAAATCAATAGGGACCTGAGACATCAGATACACGAAAGGAAATTATTGAGTAAATTTTACGATAAAATGAAAGAATAATACTTTCCCGATAATTTACGTAACAGTAATATCTTTTTTTAATTTTTACGTTTATACGTTTTATTTCTGAAATAAAAGTCGATGACATGTCAATTACATGTCTAGTAATTGGAAAACTCACACACATAAGTTCATATAACAATAATTTGTATACGACAAAATATTACAAGAAATAACACATTATACACAAATTGTAGAGAGTACAGTTTAATGCCTCTTCCGTTACCGTTGGGTGAGGTCATGAGAACGGACCTTTTAGAGTACCTGACTCCTCTGACCATCCGACGTCAGGTACCTCAGCGCTTTTCAGTATGTGCCGACTCGTTGAAGTGAAAGTGAAAAGTGAAAGTACGTGACCTCTTCCTTTACCGTCGGGTGAGGTCACAAGAATGAACTTCTTAGGGTCCCTGCCACCCCGGACCACCCGACGACAGAGACCCCAGCGTGTCTCAGTCTGTCGTCGTCGTCTTCGTCGTCGTCGTCGTTGCACAGTTTGTGGGAAGTAAAATTACTGAAATAACATACGGTCAACATACATAAACTTAAAAATAATGGATAGAGGATCAGACCTTAGAAATCGGTAAAGGAAAAATAACTCTATTTATGGGAATATCCGGTATCGAAATTAAATGATGATTGAAATGATAAAATATAATTAAGAATCTCTACATTAAGGACCCACTTCCTTGTATATATAAATAAACAAAAATTGTAGATAAAGTCCCAACGATATATCTTTCAACTATGGTCAAATGTAGACCCATACTTCCACGGGTAAAGAAACATGGGAACGGTTATTACTTATAATATTAGTCAAAATAAAAACGGTTAAACTGTAGTAAAATAAGATTAACTAATGATCGTTCCAACTTTAATACCATAAATAACTGATACTTAAAATAGGGTACTTCAGAGTCTGTGACAACGAGTAAAACGAACGTTAAATAACATATGTATTTAACGAATATATTAATCTTGTAATAAAACTTTTTGATAGGGATCATCAGACATGTCATAATAGTTTCATTAAAGACATAATATATATGTACATATATAAAAAGTACAAGTAGAGGGCACACGAAATAATTATAGAGTTCTATTTGATATTTGACGGTTCTAACTAATTCCTGAAACGAAACTCCGATATAAAAAATATAGTACATAACACATAGTATCCAACTATCATCATCTATAGTCATTCGTGAAGATTACACAAATAACAATAAAAATTGACTAAAATTATCTCAACAAGAGACAAATATTCGATCGAAAGACTCAGTGTGTAATAAAAGAATGTCCTTTAATTATTTGTTTAGGAACAACTACTAAGTACAATACCATCCACATGCAAGCACGGACGAGAAACACTGGGGTACCTGACATCAGGTGGTCCGAGGAGACAGGAACCTCAAAAGGTCCGTTCTCATGACCTCGCCCAACGGTAAAGGAGGGGGTCCCCTAAAAGGACTGGGGCTCTAGCTTGGACGCAGAGGACATGGAGGACGTAACCGTCCGTCTAAGAAATGGTGACTCGGTGGACCCCTAGGGGATACCATCTACATTCTGTAATGTTTCCACTATTTCCTCCTTCGGGGGTCAGGTTTCCCTCTTTCTTCAACTTGCTTTAACTGACAATCGTTATACACGAGTTTGTCTACATACAGTACGATATCATATCCGGTTCTCATCACCAAGGACTACCTAAGTAAGAATTCGTCAGACTCTTTCTGGGGATCTCCTGTGTCGTACCCAACTCTGTCCTTCCACTTCGTCTTCCAGCAGTCCTCCCACTCCTCTCGACCTGTAAGGTCGGGTTCCTTGTCGTTTATTAAGTAAAACAATCTTAGTTTAACAAAATACACCAGGTCTATGTCCTGTCCATCTCCCCCTCACGGACCTCTACTCGGATAGGGACTCCGTACTAGACTTGGATTAAGATGCTCGTCATTTCGGGAGGTTCCTAAACTTCGTCCTCTTACGGCAGGATAAACGTCCTTGCTTTCTAGCGAGACCGACGTCCACCTCTTACCTAACTCACCCCGACTCTGACCTCCGTCTGGTTAGTAATCGACAATGTTATCCGGTCTGGTCTCTATTAACCAAGGACGCACTTTAACAGACTGAGTCTGTTGATATATTGACAACTTTCATTACTCTTTCCGGAGACCAAGGTTTCAACAATGAATACTAATTTGTCCTTACCCTTTTTAGTCGAGGTCCTAGAAAGGGTGACTTCAGGGAGACCGATAAATCTTCTTCGACTCTGTCTCTTTGTTATTCTATTTAACTCCTTTTTTTTTTTTAGTTTGTCGTACTTGTTCGGTGACTGAAGAATGATCACTTTTTGTCAACCTTTAAAAGATTACTTTTTTTAGTGTCTCGTCTTCGAGTTGAACACTTATTAACTCTACACGGATGTTAAAAGGACACACTTACTCAGATGTTATAAATCGAAATAACCACCATTAATTATCAAAGTGAAATTACTAGGAAGGTTTCTATCACAAGTCGTTTGGGGATCACAATGACGTTTACTACATCGAGGGAGAACTGATAACCTTTAAAATAAGTAGAAGGAGTAACTTTCATGACTTAGTAATCGGATACTCGAGGAACAGCGAAAACATCAGTCCTGGATTTAGTCCCTACAGAACAAATAAAAGACCAAAGGGATAAGGACGGGTCCAACGTCAACGAAAAATTCCATTCACCACAAAGTCTTCTGAATCGAACGGTGTATTCTGGGTACCTACACACATAAAACCTTTAGAGTTTCATGGGAGGAGGTTCATTGAATATACCAATATATAAACAAACTGTAAATAACGAAGAATTAACACTAAAAAAAAAAGAGAAAATCTCTATCGAAAACTTATTAACAACTCAACTTTATCTTGAGTCCAAAAACTCTTGGTACTTAAGAAAAATTTTATATTCCCTTGAAAATACTTATTAAAGATTTGTTTTAGAACCAAATAACAAAAGAAAACTATCCGATAATATCTGTAAAAGGGTCCCTGAATTTTTTTAATTACGGATTTGTCACTCCGTACTTCATCCTATTGATAGAGGTGATTAGACTTTGACTTTCCAAAAGACTCCGTACATCGAAAGTCACGATGTCCTCGAGACTCGTTTGACCTTTCCAATCAGGGGGTTTAAGCGTCAGTCCTTACAATTAATTCGGGAGGATCTCCGGACGAAGTTATATTACTCCTTCAAACGAAGTAACCATCACCTTATCCAGAAGAGTTTGAGCAATAGCCTCAATGAGGTGACAAAAGGTAGAAGACGGAAACAGTTGTGACTTAGGAGTTTTTATGTATTTTTCTTATAAAAGTATACAATGAAAAAGATAATAAAAGGATAGAACATATCTTATAAATTAATTATGTTAGGAATCACAAAATCTGACTTCAAATAGTAAACAACACGTCCTCCCACCATACCCATTCAATGACTCCGAATCCACTTAACCCCTCCCAACTATGACATAAACAGTGTTAAACGGACACCCCCTATACTATTTCATCATCATCATCATTACACACGTACGAGTCAACACAGACTGAGAATCACTGGGGTACCTGACATCGGGTAGTCCGCGGAGACAGGTACTCTGAAAAGGTCCGTTCTTATGGTCTCACCCAACGGTGAAGGATGAGGTCCCCTAGAAGACCTGGGTCTCTAGTTTGGACGTAGAGAACACAGAGGACGCAACCGTCCGTCTAAGAAATGATGACACGATGGACCCTTCGGTCGTGTTATGTTCTTCAGTCGTTTGGAATGTCTATTACATCGATTAAAAATTTTACATTCGTACTCCCTAACATTAACCCCTTTTGTCAAAACCACTTCTACACCGAATCAGGTCCCTGTTCCTTGTACTTCTAAATATGGAATTGATCCATTAAAAGTCTCTAAAAGGTCCATTTCAGGACCCTGACTGACATAACCTCAAGGTACCCTATGAATAATTTTATGACTGAAACCCCGGGAGTGAATCAGAATGTCACAAGTTTATAGACCACAAACACTTGGTTCTTTAAACGTAAACATTATCCGTGGGGGCACTAAGAATAATTCTTGTAATTTCAAACTCTTGAGGAATTAGGTCGTTGATCATTTCGGTGTTTATGAATCACTTAATTAATGAGTTGACTTTATGATTCCTGATTACTTTCTCTTGTATCGAGAAATTTAAAGACTTCAGAAGTCTCTACTTCGAAACACAGCTGAGTCTGACACGACTAGTTACATCGGTTTACGTTTACTTACACCCACCTTTTGTCACTTTTAGTCCTCATACTTAATTTTACGTAACGATAAGTAGTAGGATTGCTTCTTGTTCTACACTATCGATAACATCTTGTAACACACTTCTACATTATATTTACGGTTTGTCGTCACAATCACGGTGAGTGACGACCTCTCATAAGGCTAGTGACTTTAGTGATGTATACCCGAACTGGTCTTGTGACGTACGTTCATAAATTACGTACGTCATAAATGGCAAAATATTCTCCTTAATACGGACACTTA
The DNA here is from genome assembly GCA_006410555.1 of Capra ibex. Classification (NCBI taxonomy): domain Eukaryota; kingdom Metazoa; phylum Chordata; class Mammalia; order Artiodactyla; family Bovidae; genus Capra; species Capra ibex. The sequence goes on from SJYO01016970.1 coordinate 90,765,220, forward strand.
CCGTAATCGGGGACTAGGGGTGGAATAAAGACTCAGAATAAAAAGAAATAAGAAGACACCGTGACGAGGGAGTGCAACCAAACAACAACACGACCAGGGTTGTAAACCACGGGTTTGTCCCTGGACTCGAAAGCTCCCAAAAAACTACCACGGTCTTCTACGTCCCTTAAGGTCGGTTCTCTGACCTCTTGTCACTTTCATGAACTACTACCTGTTGTGGTAACTTATAGTCCTTCCGTACAGTTTCTTTCCTTTCTTCTCCTATATCAAGGTGTAGCTAGGAGGACCTCTCGGTGGTCACTCCCCCTATTCTTCTGACTGCTAGGCGTTGGTGAGTCTTGTCCGAGGTTCCTGGTTGTTTCGGTGTACCGGGTGAACCCCAGCTAACTTCTTTAACTGGTAACTTCCCCTTTTTAACCAGTTTCTTGTCCCTGTCGAAACTGGAACCGACGGAACAAGAACCGATACGATAGACACTATTGATGGTGCCATCCACGGTTGGTATGAACTACCCGTGTACATGGATCAGGAGGGGATGATTCGGGTCAATGTACCCTCCTAAGAAGACAAGGTCAAAAGTGTTTACTGAGAAGAAACAACGAGTCTGGAAACCTGGGTTCGGAAGGAAAGTTTGGTCTTCTCCCGGCTGTCGAAAGTTTACAATCACAATTAATATGACACCCTTGTCCAGAATGGATATACATACCCTCACCTCTGAATAACAGAACTCTCTCCTAAAGTCTCAAACAATAGATATCAATTTCATTTCACTTCAACGAGTCAGCACAGACTGAGAAACGCTGGGGTGCCTGACATCGGATGGTCCGAGACTCCTCGGAGAGCCAAGTACCTTAAAAAGTCCGTTCTCGTGACCTCACCCAACGGTAAAGGAAGAGGTCCCCTAGAAAGGTTGGGTCCCTAGTTTGGGTCCAGAGGGTGTGACACCCGTCTGCGAAATGACAGACTTGGTGGTCCCTTCGGATCGATATCAATTTCTTGGTTACTTGTTTTGAGTAAAAATTTTTAATCTCAATAAAAGGAAATTATAGTGTCCTCTTTCATGATGATACAAAGGTGGAGTAGATGGATTGATAATAAAGATATTTGAGACCTTATCTTGTAACCCAGGTTACCTTTAATACATTTCGATTATGACCTGAAGGGACCACCGAGTCTCCCATTTCACAGACGGACGTTACGTCCTCTGGACCCAAGAAAGGGACCCAACCCTTCTAGGGGACCTCTTCCTTTACAGTTAGGTGAGGTCATGAGAACGGACCTTTTAGCGTACCTACCTCTTCGGACCACCCGATGTCAGGTACCCCAGCGTTTCTCAGCCTGTACTGACTCGCTGAAGTGAAAATGAAAGTTCTCCTTAATAGTAATACAAATGACGTTTCAAGTTATTCTGAAAAAAAAGAGAAGTATTAAAATATAATTCTGATTGGGACCGACAATTAGTAATTTCGATTTCTAAACTCCCGAAACAAAAGACCCCATTCAAAACACCTTTAACGTCGCTAATTTCTCTTTCAATTTTATCCTTTACCTATTACTCACTCATTCTAAACTCTAAGTCTATCTCACTCAAATAGAACTGTTTATTCCTAAGATCTGGGTTAAACATAACGAAGTGAAACTAATCAAAAGAAACAGGGTCCGAGACAAACCCGCTCGACTCTAGTAATTGGGTAAGTCGAGTATCACCTCTCGAGTCTTGACGTTAAGTTCACTCTTTAGTACCGACGGCAACAATGACAACGTCAACTTTTACTTACAACTTATTCTATTTTCATATACCTCAATAAAGGATTCGACACCTAAAATAATCAGTATTTACTACCATTGCCACGGTAATGTTTTGGCTCTTCGATAGTAGGACCCTGTCTTCTTTTTCCTCCTGTCAGGTCAGAAACAACAGGCTTCTACTGAATGGAAACCTCGGATTTGAAGTAACACAACTAATACCTACTACACATAAAAGACTTTCAGAACACCGTTTTTATTGAGTACTCGGACTCTCATCGAGAACAATGTTAGTAAGGACGACACATCAAGTTTCTCACTACAGACCTACTAAGATAGAATTTCCGAAAACTTTTTTCATGTCGAAACAGAAGGTTGATAGACAGTTCGTTGAAAAAACATGTGGAGATTTATTAAAAATAATATTAAATCCGGAAAATAAAACAAACTAAAACAAAAATGAAATCTAAAGAACAGTAAATTTTTTCATTCACTGTAAAATTACTGTGAATCAAAAGTCTCGGGAAAAATCCGTGTACATCATAATTGAGACATGGTATAGAATTGTAAATCTATGTCTGTTTTAGACTCAGGTACTCTCCTTTAGAAAGAAGGTCTACATGTTATACTTCCCCATTGAAACCCTTCCCTTCTCGAAACTATTAATCCCTTCCAAACCTGGAAGCCTTGTCTTACATATACATATTCGAGGGTCGTGGCAAAAATAATGAAAAAGTCACGACTCCCAAATGAAAGACTGAGTACGAGGACTAAGTCGTCAAGGGGTCTTTACCGAGGCTAGGAAGGCATAAACCGTCGTGACGAATCTCTTACATCTCTCTTTTACTACATCGGAGAAACATACACACATAAATAAGTCTAATCGTAATAGCCAAGGTTTTTACAAAATTGTACACAATAGACAAAGAAAGATCAAAACGAAACGACATGTAAAGAGTGTCACCGAAAAAAAAAAGAGGTTTATACGAAGTAATGGAAGTAAAATTAAAGATATGTAATTTACGTTTCCAAACAATTCGAATAAACCGAATAAAAGAAGTAAATCAATTCTAAAATTGTAAAATATCGGACATTTAATATCTTACCATCACTGAGTGGTATTAGGGAATACTTTTTCAAATCCTTAGAACTCAAAAATTCCGGACGAACGGTTTTAACTCCTGTCTGAAACCAGAATTTGAAAATCACAGAGAGAATACGTTATGTAACTACCAAACAACAAAACACAAGTCAATAAATAATCACAAATTTAAGTCAGATTGTCTGACTTAAAACGAATAGAAAATTTATACAGACTTTGTAATGATTTCTTCCTGGATTGGAAATGTCTCACGGAAAGATATAAGGTCCAAGAGGATCTGGTCAACACACCTATAGTTGATTTTATACCATGGAATCAACTTGACCAGTAACTTAGTATAGACGGGTTATAGTATACGGAACCGCACCTATACGAACCAATCAGATTATACGATAAAGTCGAAACTTCTTCATATAAAGAAAGAAAAGAAATGTGATCTTCGGTATTATAATGGGTTTGGTCTCTTTCAACTCTCCTTCCTTTCGTCCCGTGTAAATAATAAAAGTTTTGGATTATCTTAACTTTACTATTATAACATTTCTATTTCACGTGGAATCACTATAAAATCAACTTTGCCTTTACCTTTGAGAACTAAGTTACTCCACTTTATTGAACGGACTGAAAACTCTTGTTCAACTACCTTCTCAGACCTTATATCGAAACATGAAACTCAGAATAAGTCCGAAAGAAGAGTAATGATCGTTACTAAGTGAATAAATTTACATTAAGAACAAATGGCAGAAGTTTTATTAATTATTACTACCGTTAACACATAGAAAATTCTGCACTTCCTAAAAGAGGGACAATGATCTCAAAATCAAAAACTAGTCCAGTTGGTCAACAGGTCGACTCCTCTCCCCTTCCAGTCAGTCCTCTACGTACGGAATATTTATCCGGACCAGAACTTGTTCTGACGTTTCAGGAAAAACCCCATTTATGTTATACTGACCATCAATAGGTCGAGTAAGTACAAAAGTTATTGATACATAAGTCATTGACACATAAAGTTCGTGCCAAGGTCCGTCACCCATGTATCACTTCAGACACCTACGGTCAACCGGTTTAAGTACCAGGTCACTCTTGATTGAGAATGGGTCACTCTCAATACATTTAACCCGTTATGTGGCAATCACCATATCAATCATCCTCTACAGAGTTTCGATGTTGGATACGAATCTTTACCATTCCCTCAATCGGTCCGATTTTTCCTCATCTCTCATGATGACCTTCCGACTTGTTTGAACCTTCTGGAGTTCACATTGTCTTTCTCTTGTGAACGAAACAAATTCCATAACTCACTATAAGTGTACCAATCTCTATCTCACATATACCCCAATAACAACATCAAGTCGACGATTCAGTACAGACTGAGAATCGCTGGGGTACCTGATGTCGCGTGGTCCGAATGAACAGGAAGTGACAGAGGGTCTCAAACGAGTCAAAGTACAGGTAACTCAACTACTACGATAGATCGGTAGAGTGGGAGACGGTGGGAGAAAAGAAAAACAGAAGTTAGAAAGACTCGTAGTCCCAGAAAAGGTTATTTAACCGAGAAGAGTAGTCCATCGGTTTCATAACCCCGAAGTTGAAATCGTAGTCAGGAAGGTTACTTATAAGTCCTAACTACAGGAAATCCTTTTATAGTATACGTCTACTATATACCCCATTACCTCTTTATTTCTTCAAAGTCCTCTACCATAACCTTTTTATTTCCGACCTTTTACATCGTGAAAATTCTGTAAATACACAAACGTGAATTAATAAAACTCGTTACTCTTTGGTGTCTACCGAAAATTCATCTTCTTACTACACTAGTATTAATGTAAAATTCTTTTTTTAGTGAGACCGACTTAAATAGTTTTCATAATTCGTCCTCTTTTTTGATTTATACCCACCTAGTTAATCCCACAATCTCGTTATTAAACCTACTCTTCACTATTAGACAACGATCCCCTTCAAACTTTTACGTAGGCCACCGAGTCGACCATTTCTTAGACGGACGTCACACCTTCTGGACCTAAACTAGAGACCTAACCCGTCTAGGGGACCTCTTCCCTTACCGATGGGTGAGATCATAAGACCGGATCTCTTAAGGTACCCCAACGTTTCTTAACCTGTACTAACTAACTCACTAAAAGTGAAAGTGAAACCGGTCGTATAACCCTTTCTGAACGACTTTTCAGAACAACTCCATATATTTTAAAGTGTAACGGGGACTACTTTAAACTACAGACTTCTACTTCTGTGAATTCTACTCCTTTAACGTCTGAATCCCCACATTTTATGTCCCTGATATATCGTGCTCTAAAAGATTTAAGTATAAACCTGATTTCTCTCTCTATATACTTCACCTTATTCGGATCTTTAATTTCGACCCTTGCATAACCTTTCAGTACCTATCCAGAGTCCCGACCTTGAAGTTACACAATCCCTTTTGTCTTCCATATTGTCCACAAATCTCGTCCTCTCACGATACTAGTCTAAACATGGATTTCCAGAGACTTATTACTAATATTTTATTATCATCACATATATAGTTAATTGTAACAGAAAGAGTAAAGTAACAAAAGAAACAAGTAAAAGTTGGAGGACCCTCTCCTTTCTATTTATTTTACCTATACCAAACTTAAGGAAATAGAAAACTTTTTACGAAATGTAGTTATACTATACATTTAAAACCTTTAGTTTACTCTATACCAGTTATGAAGTCAATTTTATTCACCAGGATTTAATAAAAGGTAGTTATAAACGACGTTTTTGAATAAGAAATTAAATCCACACATCTTACTCAAACAGAAGTTGTACTAGAAAAAAAATTTCTGGATGACATCACACCATATATTTGGTTTTCCAGTTTAATCTTAACCTTAAATTTTTGGACAAAATCTAGACCCATTTCTTTAGGAGACACAATCAACGAGTCAGTGCAGGCTAAGAAACACTAGGGTATCTGGTATCGAGTGGTCCGAGGAGACAGGCACCTTAAGAGGTCCGTTTTATAAAGATGTCCCTTAGAAGGGTTGGGTCCCTAGTTTGGGTCCAAAGGACGTAACGTCCGTCTAATAAACGAGAGACTTGGTAACTTTACAAATAAACATGACATATCGAATTTTAATTCAGGATCTCTCGGGACAACTTAATACGAGGTGAATAGAAAGTCTTAAGAAATTCTCTATTTTAATACTGAGACACTACTTCTAATTTTAGAGTCTTTAAATTTTATACAATTTTAATCTATTTACGAAACACACTTCTATTTTTAAATTAAAATATCAATACCTTTAATCAGATAATCATCGTTGTAGATTCTACTATGACACTCACAGACTTGAATATTTTACAACTACACACACAGACATGTTTACACAGAAGACTACTTATGTGAATTTTAATTGGTTTTCGACGATAATAATAAAACTAGAAACGATATAATTCTTATTAATTCAAGTCACTCACGACTTATATCCATTTAAGACGGTACAAAGAAACTTATTTTATGATAAGTCTTACTAGAGCCCTTTCTACTATATCTTCTCAAGTAAAGAGGAATCTCAGTTCTTAAAAGAAAGTCACACAACAGTATAACTTTAAATTCAACAATATGTTTTAGGGTACCTACCTCCTCGTACCATCCAATGTCAGGTACCCCAGCCTTTCTCAACGTGTGCTGACTCACTGAAGTGAAAGTGAAAGTGTCAAGGACGAGTACGTCACTAAAAATGAGACGTTCGTTTTCACTCTAATCTTGTATTGGACAACTTTTTACGGAAGGGAGTGTAGAAAGTAAAGAACCTTAACATGATCGTCACTTGTACATTCCTTTATGCACATTGCTATGAGTTATCTCATAACGAAGTTTAACCTACTACTCTTCGAATTGACCGACCTATTTATTTTGGACTACATTACCCAATTTCATTTAAGATAAGGTTATAATATAATATTTACATTATAAAATGAAATACAATAAATATTTCATTTTACAACATAAAATAAAAATTGGATATGTGCATGGAAATTACGCCTCGACTCTGTACTTTATAATGAATTGAGACTTTCTCAAAAATACTGAGTAGACCTGAAAATTCACAAAGTAAACCCTCTAAGAAGACGTCGAATTACCAAGTATAAAGTTTTTATTAAAAGGATCTGTAAGTTTTAGAGGAAGTTCTTTATTTTGAAGTGACTATTATTATAATTGATCTCGGAAACTGAAAAAAGAAAAATTTACTTTAGAAACTTGAAAAAAGACCAAAACTGGCATAAGGACGGTAGTGAGTGACCAGTCTGTTATTTACAAAGAAAAAAAAAGGAAGGTTTTGAAAGAAAACCTTTGAACAGAAAATAATGAAAAATGTAAAACATAGACAGTCGGAGGTGGTTGATGGACACACAAAACCCTTCTATAGTAACTTGTTAAGGACAAAAATTTTGACCATTATTATGGAAGAGGTGAATGGAGAGTCAAGGATAACACTTTTAAGTTTCCCTACTACGGATCTGGTACAAAACGTTTTGACTTCAAGACTTACCGTGGGGTGAGGTCATGAGAACGGACCTTTTAGTGCACCTGCCTCTTCGGACCACCCGACGTCAGATACCCCAGCGATTCTCAACCTGTGTCGACTCGCTGAAGTGAAAGTGAAGAGTGAAAGTACGTAACCTCTTCCTTTACCGTTGGGTGGGGTCACAAGAACGGACCTCTTAGGCTCCCTGCTCCCTCGGTCCACCACGGCAGATACCCCAGCGTGTCTCAGTCTGTGCTGACTTCGTTGAATCGTCGTCGTCGTATCATTTTGTAGGAGTTTGAGTGGCACAAAAGGTAAAAAGTGAAGATGGGTGTGGTCACGGTGAAACTTTTGTATTTGAATATACCAAAACGAAGGAAACAAAAAGGGATCATTATAAACTGAATTAAAAGAAAACAGTTTGAAATAAAGTAATTGAGAAAAAGAGGAGAAAAACTTCAAAAATAACGTCATATTAACTAAATGTTATAACACAATCAAAGTCTACATCTCGTTTCACTAAGTCAGTATATATGGGGATACGAAAAACTCTAAGATAAGGGTATATCTAGTAATGTCTCATAACTTATCTCAAGGGACACGATATGTCATCGAGGAAATCAATAGACAAATTATATCATTACACAAATACAGACAGGGTTATAAGGTTAGATAAACAAAGTAATTGGGAACTGTTATGAGAATTTCAGGGGTAAAAATCGACAAACCACACTAGATGTGTTTAGATGGTTATTGGACTTCTAACAAAATTAAATACCTTTCTAATATTTAGTCTAAATGAGTTTTCGACTTACAAATACACAAATATCTTATGACATCTAAGAAAATGTTCTAAAGAGTGTGATTATCAAACTAATATAACTTTTGATCTCACGTCTGCAATACATACCACAATTGAAAAAGTTCACTGTAAATCTCATCAGAAGATGGTCACACCGGTCAATGACACGATCTTACGACTCAGTCTTAGGTCAAGACGGGGATTTACCGGTACAATAGTAACGGTTCAGTTTATTATAGGAACTTATTTTAAAAGTAGTAAATGTTATATACTTATTACGAGGAACAAGACCAAAAACGATTCCGTTTCCTATTAAATTATAAAAAACTTTAATAATTCACGGTATTATATATTTTATATTACTAAAACTACTTACCCTTATTGTTTAGTGAAAAAGTATAAAGTAGAATAATCATAAAATAAATACAGTGCCAAAAAGTCATCCAAGGAAATTGAAAAAAAAAAAAAACCAACATAGTTTTAAAGTTATCGTAAAGTACAGTAAAACGTATCTACAAATCATTTTTAAATAGAAAAAAAAACTGTCACGTCAATATCGATCACTTTGGAGACTATGAAAACTCGAACAAATAAAAAATATCTTTTGGAACATCGAACGAAAGTAGGTGGTACAAAATACGAACAGACACATAAAATTTTATGACACGAGACTACGACCTATCGGTATATTTCGGTCTTGATGGAATATAACTACAGTCAAACTTTCCCCTTATATATTTTCTAGTAGGTAAGAGTTTCGAAAATAGTACAATGTCATTTGGTGAAGGGATAATTAGATGGTTCCTACACTAAAGTGAAAGACCCTTAATACACCACCTAAGGACTTTGGTGACCTTGTTTAATAAGTAGGAATCACTTTTCTAAGTCATAAACTTGTCAACTGAGTGACATTTTCTTACACAACGTACTATAAAGTTGAACGACTAAAAATTTTACACAGGTAACCATTCTCCAATAACCCAACAAACAACTTAAACTCTCTCATTTGAGTGGATATTCAATATTAGATAACTAATATCTATGTCTGAAAGTGTCAATCTAACGGACTGAAATTTCTGATATACTACAGACAATAAGTGTGACTAAGATCCTTTCAACTAATTAAAAGGAGATGGAACTATAGAAGTAGTCATTTTAATTCCATTTTCTAAAAGGATAGAGAAAAAGAATCACACACATACCCCCCATAATTTGATTGTTATAATTTTGTTCTATTACATCACTAACACGAATCATATAAATCCTGAATTCCCGGTGGGTCATTTTACTGATGCACGACAACGATAGTAGTTTTAGGAATCCAGAATCAACTTGAGTAAAAAGTTATTGAATAATTGTATACATTATATATGGTTAAAGAAGTCTGATTACGAGATTTTGTTAACTGATTACCATTCGGAAATACACTTTAACGTTACTTTAAAATAATTACTCACTGTCTTTTCTTCGGAAGAAGTCAAAGTCGTCCAAAAATTTACTGTCCACGTTTAACTCGTACTAATACTACTTAACTTTTTATCATAAATAAATACGGTCAAACCTTCTTAATATGGGGTTTAAATAACAACAACAGTAACAAGTCAACAACAAGTCAGTACAAGTTGAAACACTAAGGTACTTGAAGTCGTACGGTTCGAAGGGACAGGAAGTGACAGAGTGTCTCAATCGAGTTTAAGTACATGTAACTCAACCACTACGATAGATTCGTAAAGTAAGAGACAAACGGGGGAAAAGGAGGACGGGAGCTAGTAAGAGTCGTAGTGCCAGAAAAGGTTACTCAACTGAGCACCGTAGTCCATCGGTTTCATAACCTCGAAATCGAAGTCGTAGTCAGGAAGGTTACTTTTAAACCCCAACTAAAGGAAATCCTAACTGACCAAACTAGAGGGACGTCAGGTTCCCTGAGAGTCCTCAGAAGAGGAGGTGACGATAAGTTTTCGTAGTTAAGAGCCACGAATTGGAACAAAAACCAGATTGAGAATGTAGACATGTACACTACCTTTTGGTGTGGTCTTTTTGGTATCGAAACTGATATGTCTAGAAACAGTCGTGTCACTACAGAGAGGAAAAATTATGTGACAGATCCAAACAGTATCGAAAGGAAGGTTCCTCGTTTGTAGCAAATATATATATCAAAATGTTACTGATAGATTATCAAAAATCCATCAATCAAAAATCAAATCAATCAAAATGATTATCAAAAACGACTGATATGTACCTCCTTAAAGTAGATAGAAAACAAACGTTCACGACATTTTACAGTATTTCAAGATTGTTCTCACTCCTCGAAAGGAAATTGACTCAGTCGATACCAGTATTAATTCAAGAAGAACTTGACCAGGTACTTGGACTTATATTATAGGTTACAAGTCTTGTAAGAATCTATAAAATACAAATTGAGGATTAACTGAATCCGAAAAAATAAAAAAGGACAAGGCACCACGACATAAAAACTTTCACAAAAAATCGTCGAAATAGTAAAATATTCGGTGACGGCTATTTAGTATAACCGTATTTTACTGACTGTTTTTTCCAATTAATAAGACTGGAGAGTAGTCACTTTTAGTGCCTGAACCCTGCTTTTGCGATGTACATCTCTCGTTATCTCTGATATAAAAAAACAACAACAAATCAGTGCAGGTTGAGAAAACACTGAGGTACCTGACACCGGGTGTCAGAGGAGACATGAACCTCAAAGGGTCCGTTCTTCTGACCTCACCCAACGGTAAAGGAGGTGACACGATGGACCCTTAGGATCTCTGATACATCTAGGTAAAATTTTTGTTTACTTATTCAAAATAATATTTTATTTGATGTGACTTTATTAAATTTTAGTCTTAATGGAGTTGAGTCTTTAAAAATAAACATAAACGTCACGATTTATTCTGACTTACTTAATCCGTACCTAAACTACCGTTTATCATCTTTTAGGTCAGTTGTCACTAAAGTTGTCGATAAAAAGTAAAGATTGTTCTACAAGTCTTCGACCGTCTGTCCGACCAGGTCGACGAGTTTCTGACGAATTTCTGAGTTTGTGGAAGAAAGAAGAACGACACGGTAGAAATTGTATACAGAAAGGACGGTCACCGGTAATACCGACGGAGTGAAAATCTGTAATAAATTTCAATTTTCGTCTTTCTTCCCCTTCCTCTTTTCGATTGTCTCGAGACAGGATCGAGACAGGATCACTCTGAATATGCAGTATAAATCCTCTCCTTTAAAGGATCGTCTACGAGAGAGGTAACGTACCCAGTTTTGGAGGAGACTGAGAGAATAGTGGGTACTTTCTCAAAATCTCTAACTTATAAAACTCGTCACGTATTAAAGAATCTAATTTAGTTTAACAATTATAATTCGAAAATAAACAAAAAAACCCGGCACGGAACACCGTACACCCTAGAATCAAGGGGTTGGTCCCTAGTCTGGACACGGGGGACGTAACTTTCATGCATCAGAAGTGACCTGACGGTCCCTTCAGCGATCTAATTTATTATGTCACGTCACAATGAGTCGGCATTTTTCCTCGTTTACATCAGTCAACTTGACTACATCTACTTGGATCTCGGAGAATATCTCTCACTTCGTTCAGTCTTCCTTTTCTTGTTTATAACATGTAATTGTGTAAATATACCTTAGATCTTTTTACTCTGTCTACTTAGATAATCGTTTCGTTCTTATCTCTGTGTTTACATCTTTTGTCTGAACACCTGTGTCACTCCTTCCTCTCCCACTCTACTTGACTCTCTCATCGTAACTGTATATATGTAAAGGTACACATTTTGTCTATCGATCACCCTTCAACGACATACCGGGTCCCTCGAGTCGGTTCACAAGACATTACTGGATCTCCCCACCCCAACCTCCACCCACAACACTCCCTCCCACTTCTCCCTCCCCTATATATGAATACCGACTAAACACAATATACCGTCTTTGCTTGTGTTGTAACATTTCTTTAATAGGATATTAATTTTTATTTAAAATTTTGTGTAATTTTTTTAATCTTACTTTTAGAACGAGAAATATTCAGTTTCAAAGATGAATTTGGAACATTCCATTTGGTTCTATGGATGGATTATCAAATTTTGTACGACCGTCATAGGAAATAATAAAAAGGATGGTAAAACTTTGATAAACATCTCTATTTCGAACTATCTTTCACTCAAACAGACGACACAACTTAAGACGTATACAAACATAAAATTTAAAGTTTTACAGGATCCATAGGGTCCTGTTAAAACAACGATACCTTAAACAGTAACAAAGGATTAATCGTATCATAAATACCCGAAAAGAGAAAGAGTCGGGAATGAGGAAAAGAAGTATAGTCAGGTATGAAAAGAATGAATGACCATAAATCTATTTACTTTCTGTTACCATCCGAAGTTGCCTGAGAAATCTTTGTATTTTTGTAGAATGTCCCAGTATAAGACCTTGTCCTAAGTTTTTCTAAACACCGAAAGTAGTTAAAAAAAAGGGAAACATAGTGGTGAACCAAACTTCAAAAAGAACCTACGTCACGGTCCGACCGTAGGGTTCATCGAGTAATCGACAAGTAAAGACGGAAGAAACGTAATAAAGTGATTGACGGGTAGTTTTAAGTCACACATCGAGATCCGGACGATTCTTGTTAGACCGTTCTATAGTAAGTTTTCGTACATAATAAATGTATAGTGAACTTTCATAGTCCCTAATTAGTTCCTATCTTTCATGTTTTTGTGTAAATCGAAGATACTCACTAAGTAAAATTTTCACCTTTTATTTAGTCTACAAATCACGTAAAGATCTTTTGTCTCCGATTCAAAGTGGTGGTACTATAACTTTTTTCGTTCGTTCATTTTCGAAATCATAACTAAAAACGAAATTGGATAACTATACATCTGTAAAACAAAGAACTTTAGATGAAAGGAATATGTCAAAATCTCAGATTTGGTCGGTCGAATGGATCTGTCGACTGACCACAATTGGTCCACTTTGATTTCTCGACAGTCACAACACGAGGAGACGGAGCTTAGGGAGAAGGATGACAGGAAAGGTTAAAACGTCTTGATCGTCCACCTTTTTCCTACTCTCTCCACTACCTCTCTCCCTTCCTAGTCTGGTATACGGGGACGAATATACCTCATTTTTTTTTTTCACTGTAACTTCAAACTAAAATCTGTTCTGACTCGGTAAATCATCATTTTCACTTAACAGTACTAGTCGTTTCTATGTTAAGAAAGGTACCTTTGACTCTACAACAGTAAGTAACTTCGTAGTCCTCGGTTGTCTCACTTGATTTTCCTTAATTCATCTCTTTTTCCTTTGTAAAAAAAAAAGGACAAGTGGAGCGTAAGTCCAACAAGTAATTCGTCCAAGACAAATACAAGTCAGTTCATTATCGAGACCGAAATCGAATGACCTGAAACGTGGGTCAACACCAGACAGAGGTCCAGAGTCCTCACTCATACAATAGACACAAGAACAACTGTGTTTGGTGGACTCTAATATTCCGTTAGTCGGAAGGTCCCATTCTTCTCCGGATTAAAACACCATCAAAAAGAGGTTCGTACTTCCCTCTGGGACCTTTATGCGAATCATTTTAGGATGTAATAAAACAAAAGTAGACCTTACATCAATTGAATTAAACGAACTTAATAACTATATTCATGTTTTACAGAAACTTATAATTCTTCAGGTAAAATTTTCACTTTGAACCGTATATATCTGTATCACGGTTAACGAGACTCTTAACAAAAAGAAACATATAATAATATCTACCGAAGTAAATAAATTGTAAAAATATAAATAAAGGAAGTCTTATCAGTTTCAATGTAAAACATTTCAGTAACACATAGTCAATCAAAAAGGGGGTATAATAGAAAATCCTCTTCGTTTTCTTTTGACAGTTTAAAACTAAAATCACTGTCCAGGACCTGACAAAGTATCTTTATATAAGATCAAACCGAATTCTTAAAATCGAGATAGGAAGATTAAACTATGTTACTTCATTTATTATTTGAGTTAAGACTAAAAATTCAATATTCAAAACTGATAATCTTCTTCCGATGACACAGAGATACTTACAGGATGCGGTCACACATGGTACACACACCGTAATGAGAAACTTTTAAGCGTCACAGAAGACTTATTAAGAACCTCAAAGACAAAGGATACGAAGAAAGAGAGAACAACGATATTTGATATATTCCAAAAGGACTTGAAGTGACCAACCATATTATTCAGTATTTGAATCAATAACGTTTAGAGTCACGTCCAGTGAAATTACAGATCTTGGACTCCGACAAAGTTTTGATTATCCGAGACCTATGAAGGGACCAACAGGTCACCAATCCTGAGACTCGCCTCCGGTCCGAAGTCAAGGATCAGTCCCTTGATTCTAGAACGTTCGACGTGACGTGTCGGTTTTTTCCTTTTTGTTGTTGTTGTTTTTTTTGGGGTATTTTATTCTCTAGGAGTTTCGGTATTCTTCATCCTCTTTCACTGTCCCAGTGACCAGGATTCATACTTCTTTGTTTTGTTTTACTTTTCTGGATTTCTAACTTAAGACGAACACCGGTGAGACTAAGTTCAACGGTTCAGACTCCCAAATGTCACACATAAATGACTTCGTTTTCTTTACATTTCTTATTACTTACACCCCTCCTCCTTTCTTGTCTGAGAATGAGAATTTTGATATGTAAAATTTCTTTTTTTTGTCTATAGACTGACTCGATGATTTAGTAGTAGTAGGACGTTTCTATCTAACTGTTTCATATAATAGAACGGACTTTGTAGATTTTTTCTTGTGTGACATAATCTGTTGTCAAAAGTTCTGTAACCTATAATTTGTACCTCTCCGACACTAAGAACTCTGTTCTTTGTTCACTCCACTCACTCGGACACTGACAGGGACGAACTGTGGACACGTCGAAGGTCCGACACCACGTCCCTCTCTCGCGGTCACCTCGGACTTCCAAAGGGACTCACTTTCCTTCTCGCCCCTTGGGTCTCTCTACTTTCACCACCTTGTAAGGTCTCCTCTCTACGTGTGTCTGACTGAAAACCTCTAGACGACTCCAGACGTCAGAAGTTTGAGTACACGTACCCTTGATGGAGTCCACTCCCTTTCTTGGTGACTTTTCCAATCTCCCTGGACTGTCCCTCACAAGAATAAAAGTGGACGGTCTCACCTTTTGGAGAATTAAATGTCCCGGAGTTTTAAGTCAGAACCCCTCTTACGTGTGTTTTTATATGACCGGATGAATCCGATTATGAAGTTCTATATTCGACGTTACATACGAAACTGTCTATACAAGAAAGACGGAAATACAACTATAAACCCTTTATTAAGTCATAAAAGTAAACGCAAACCGTTAACTGATTCCACCATAACACAGAATATCCGTACATACACTCAAAAAAAGAGACATTCATCTTTACTCTTCGTCACTCCAAATCTTTATCTTTTGTGACCGACTACCCTTCTTTTGGAGGAATAGTTAAACGGAATCTTATTTTACTTTATGCTCACCTATTAATCCCAAAGGACCCCACTTCATTTTAAACTTCAACTGTTTTATAAGTGGATACCATGAAAAATTTAATTTTATAAGTGGATACCATGAAGAAAAAAAAGAAACCTAATAAATAACCACAAACAAAAAAGAGTATGTAACCTTTTAAATAAATAAACTAAGAGGAAATATCTCAACAGAAATCACCGAGTATAGAGTAATTAATTCAGTGAATCAGTACAGGCTGAGAAAACTCTGGGGTACCTAACATCGGGTGGTCCGAAGAGACAGACACCTTGACAGGTTCGTTCTTATCACTTCACCCACCGGTAAGGAAGAAACCCCTTAGAAGAGTTGCGTCGCCAACTTGAACCCAGAGGGTGTAACGTCCGTCTAGGAGATGACAGACTTGGTGGTCCCTTCGGGTAGTATCGAGTAATGTTGTATCCGAAATAATCACTAAAATAAAAGGAGTCTTTGTGACTTATTCAATTATTGGTATGACCTAATAATAATAATAATAATAATCACGAGGAAGAGTGGATTTTCTGTTCATCTTTACATATGACAAGAGAATGGAAAATCTTTATTTCTTTATTGTCGATCTAAAGAGAGTAAAAAGGAAAGTAAAGGACTCTTTAGATCTTAATGAAGACTGTAACCCCACGAAATATTAGGTCAAAAAGAATCGGTCAAATATAGAGAATGAACGTTTTTGACTTGTCTTAAATGTTTAGTGTTCCGAAATAGAAGTACATTTTTTAGCATACTATAAACCTAACGCACCGACATAGTATGAAGGGTTTGTTTCGTCTTGTTTGTTTTGTCGGAAGAAATAGAAAAACTCAAATGAAGTTAAACTCTGGAAAGTTCTCTAATGGTAGACCGTCGGACACAACCTAAATCAAGTGACTACATATACTACGGGTATCAAAATTTTATTAAGAACCATAAAGAAAAAATTTTTTGTTGTGCATACATTGAACCTCTAAGTTTATCTACACCACAACAAGTCAACGATTCAATACAGGCTGAGAAACACTGGGGTGCCTGACGTCGTGCGACCTGAGGAGACAGGAAGTGAAAGAGGACCTTCATACCTTAATGTTTTAAAATAAACTTTTCACTCTAAATTGATGTAGTCCGAACGAAATAGTGTGGTTCGACTTATCGTGAGTAGAAGACAGGAACCCGGTAAGAGAGAGGACCAGGGGTGTCAAGAGTGTGACAACCGGAGTGAGTAGGTACAATGGACGAACCGTGAACTTCAAACGTTCGAATACGAAATCTTTTATTTCGGGATGAGTAGTTCATATGAAAGTCTAAATCGGACTAACTGTTTGTCGACTTCTGATACTTTGGAAATTTCGGTTCAAGGAGGAGACTATCTTACTTTTAGATTTCCCTCACTTTTTAGTTCAAGTCTTATGAACTTACTCGTACTTTATCCAAAATGATTTCCGAAAGACACGAAGACCTAGTATTTAAGGGGTGACATTACCATAATTAATATCTAACAAAAAGTAAAAAGTACGACTTTCGACGGAAACTTAATGGTCAAAAGTAATAGTCCAGACATAGAAGCATAACAATTTTGTCGTCCTCTCTAAAGGAATAACAAAAAGTAATAGAGACGTGACAGTAATCTTTGATAAAAATCATTACCGAAGACAATAATATAACGACCAACTAGTATACAAGGGACAACAGTGGGTACTAATTTTTTTTTATGGAGGACCAGAGAACCTTTGGTCGAGTTAGGTGTAAGGTGTTTGGTCATACAAGTCAAAACAATTATTTAATATCATCATATTGACAAATTACCTTCGGTAAAAAGTAATTCTTCGCACGAAAACAAAAGAAGAATTATGAAACAACGGTAACAATGACTACGAAAAAATCTCTCTTTAGTATCTTGAGACTACAGTGCGGGATCTACTCTGAAAGGTCAAAATCGTAGACAGGGGAACCGTATTAAGGACCACAACTGTCAACCCATTCTTCTGTGGGGACCCAAAATTCTTCAGGAGGACGATGTCTACCATCAAAAACGAACTCAGACGAAATCATGACTGAGATTAGAGGAAGGATAAAAAAAAAAACACACTTTTAAAATATATTAGCTTTTTACTCTTCAAAGAGTATATTTTAGTTATATTTTAAAATGATACCGTATCTTGCACTTTAATTTTGGTGTATAAAACTTAACCGGTTTAGATGGTCAAGACCGAAATGAAAGATGGTCTGTCTTTCATTTGACGTTTATTCGGCTTCTGTTTCGCGAAACCAGTAAAAAGAACTCGAAAACCTAACTCATGTCTCATTGAGTTGTAAAATGAGTGATACTGTATCGAAAAGTCCCTCAGGACACTGGCTTTATTAATTCCAGCTTTCCTATATAGCAGGCCTAAAGGTCCGTAACGGTAGAAATACGAAAGACTCTTTGTGTCGAAAAACAAAAAACGGTATAGCACACCGTACACCCTAAAATCAAGAGGCTGGTCCTGACTTGGGGACGGGGGATGTAACCCTCGTACCTCAAAATTAATCATCTAGAGGTTCCTTCAGAGATGGAAAATTATTAAAATTCGTTATAAATAACTCGTTGATAAAATCTCATTAAGAATAAAACACAGAAGTATATTATAAATTTGGAGGATAGATAAATCCATCTGTGACAATAGTATCCACTACATTGATTAACAGTCTCTCCAATTCATTGCAGGAATGTCAGTGTGTCGACTAGTCACTACGGAAACTCTATACTCGGGAAGACCCGACGGAGGTCGTGTACAAGTACACGATTGTTATACGACGTGACGAACTAATAGAGATCCAATGAGGTATTTTGAGAAAACACAGCATAAACTATTCAAATTAAGTTTGATAGGACATATCTTTATTTTTATATAAACCAAATCGAAAAGTTATAATAAAAGGTTACAACATTATTTATAAAACGAGTGGTGGGGATAGTGGAATCCGTCAAAAAAAGGACAGAAGAACTTTACCCACTGTTCCTTAACTAACGTAATTGTTAAGATTAAGAAGTGAAGAGGTAAGTCTAGAAGAAGATACCTTCATCCGTCTTATCCTACTTTTAATCTCGTTTTTCAAAAGGTCAACAAACACACCTTTTCATATCGACCTTTGTGTTGAATTCTCATAACTGAACGCCAAAGTCTACCCTCCAAATTGCACACTCAAATCGGGTTTAAAGTAACTTTACCGTCTTTTTCATTCACGTTTTTTTACTCAGGTAAATTCTTAGTATCTTCGGTCTTTCCCATATTAGTCATTTATTCGGTGGAACTACTTAAAGATTTCACACATTTTGTTTGCTTTACCTTATTCCCTCTTTAGTCTCCTCTCTTTAAGTTTGGTGTTTTCAACTGTGACTTTAAACGAAGTGTCGTTTCTCTGTAACGAGGGTTACCTGGAGTGTTTTTAAAACAAGGGGAATCCCTCCCACTATTTGTCCTTAAGAACTTCTGTCAGACGAATTCCCCACCAGGTACCCCCAGGGAAACGGGAAGACGAACTAAAGCCACGAACATTGGACCTATGTAGACCCTCTTGTCAACAACTCCAATTCACTCTTAAAAGAGGAGACTCTGACCCTCTTTCTACCACATCGGTACCTGACTCTCTTCTCTGTCTGTTTGGAGTAGCTTCGGAGTTCTAAGGTTTGACTATTTAGTCTCCACGCAAAAGACAAACTTTCCTCGAGAATCTAATCAAACATATAGGATCGAGACACTATGAATTTTACTGTTTCTTTCGAGTCAATCCCTCTACCTTGATAACATCGTTTACTTATCCGTTTCTATCTGGTTCGTTTTACTTGAGTTACTAAAAAATTTTTGAGTTCGTTACGCATTAAATCTCAGATTACGTAGTCTATCTTTTTGTTAACAACTTTCAAGGTCAGATGGTCTTTTATTTCGAATTTGGAGAACCCATTATTTATCTTCTTTGAATTTTTGTAACTTTATAATCTTTTCTTAATGTTTTATGTTCCTTTTGAACTGTTTAGATGTCGTAAAGGTTTTAACTATGAGTAAACTGGTGTAAAGAACACTGGTACTGTACTTTTATCTTTAAGTTTCGTTTTCTACATAAAAAATGTAGAGATTGGGGTTAGACATCGAGACCTTTAAATTTTTCAAATCTTTTACGTTTTTAATTTGTTCGTCGTTAAATAAAATACTGTAAAACTCAAATTTATTAAGTATGATTTAAATGTCTGATAAACTAAGTTTTACTGGTTCTTAAGGTGTTTAATTTAGAACAAACCATAGATTTAAACATCAGAATTACCATAGATAGTCGTTTATTTTTCTGTAGTGCTTGACTTGAATTTGATCTTTTCTTGTTACTTTATTTTGATGTCTTCATTTACTTTGTCTCTCATTTTGGCTCTAAACAACTTATTGGGAGAGGTCAGGGTTTAATCTTCTCTTGTGTCTTGGGATTTGGACTAAACAAATCGCCCACTTTTTTTTTTTTTTTCCTGTTTATTAACCGTTTAGTCTCACTCTACGTCCCTCTCTTCAACATTACGTTTACTGAGAAATTCTCATTTACACTTGTCATCCGAACCATAGTTGTTATTTATTTAAACTTTTTACATGTTATAATAACATCTTAACTCTAAACGAAGAATATTCTGTCCTTCGTACATACCGTGGACTCCTAAGATAAATTGAGTGAAATGTCAGAAAACTTTAATTTCAGTGTTTCCAGACTGAAACTTAATGACTAAAGTCCAATTCACCCAAGGATTCCTTCTTTATTTCGGTAGATACATAACGTTCTAACATAACGTTCTATCACAGAAGTCTACGGAATACAAAAGATTTTATTTAAACCGTTTATTACGAAACGGTTTTCATATACCAATATAATTGTAATATCTAAACTTATAAAGTAAACATAACGAAACAGTACTTTGTCTTAAAGACATACGTGATTTAATAAACACCAATAGGTAAGATCATAATAACGGACCTCTTAGGGTACCTGTCTCTTCGGACCGTCCGGTATCAGGTATCACAGTGTCCTCAACCTATGTTGACTTCACTGAAACGTACTTACGTATGGAATGTATGTATGTATATATATATATATATCCCCCTCTCTCTCTCAAAGTGAAAACGATTCACTTATCAAAGTGAAAACGATTTCACTAGATAATTTTTTCGTACATAGATGTTTATGTCCGAAAACGTATACTGTTATTTTCACAGAACTGAAAAATTGTTACTTAGATTTACGGTATTTATCTCATTCATACGGTTATTTTCCCGAATCTTTAATTGCACTTATGGAGAAACGAAGAAATATCATGACTCACTTCACAATCCTTTTCGGTTCCTGAGTCAATTAACAGGATGTTAATACTGATACGAAGTATTCCTGGTAAAAGAGATATTCAAAGAATAAGTTTAAATATTACCTTGAGATAAACTATAGAGGTAATCCTTAAGGTCATATATAAAGGTTAAGTCAATCCTACTCAGACCTTATACACCTAGACCCGTTTCAGTGTTGAAAGTATTCATATCTTTCTTTTCGTGTCAACAAAAGTTTATCGTGTGGTAATATATAATTCTACTTTTACATTCCCTACATTAATAAACAAAAAATTCTAACATTCCGTTAAATTTAATGTCTTATGTTTTTTACTCGAAATCAGTTTATAGAAGATTGGACTACTAAAAAAAGAAGATATATAATAGTTGAACTCTGTGTTCTAAATGTAAATCTGAATCAAAAATAAATTAAAAATATTCATTAGTCGTAGACTATAGAGTAAACTAGGAATATTTTAGTAACATATAAGTTTTATAAGATTAAAATAATTACCTCTTCGGTTAGTGGAGTCTCTTCAAGTCTTTAAACACGTTTCCATTTATTGATTACGAAGAGACCACTAAGTCACCATTTCTTAGACGGACGATAACGTCCTCTGTTCCAAACTAAGGACCCAACCTTTCTAGGAGACCTCTTCCTTTACCATTGCGTGAGGTCATAAGAACGGACCTTGTATTGTACCTGTCTCCTTACGAAGAGACCACTAAGTCACCATTTCTTAGACGGACGATAACGTCCTCTGTCCCAAGCTAAGGACCCAACCTTTCTAGGAGACCTCTTCCTTTACCATTGCGTGAGGTCATAAGAACGGACCTTGTATTGTACCTGTCTCCTCGGAACGTCAGAGAAATCGGGTACTCCAGTGGTTTCTCAGTCTATACTGAATCACGGAATTGTTGTTGTTGTATTGAACATTCACCACTTTGTCAATTACACGATTGGACGTTTGGGTAAATGAGAACTTGAATTACAAGTATTACCAAAATGAATATTATTTGTTAAAACATGACAAAAGAATAATGTAAAAATTTAGGAAGTCCTGTTTAAAATACGTCATGGAAAGGGTTCATGATTTAGAAAGAACATTCGAGACGTATTTATAAATAATTAACTAAAGACTAGGTCTGACCACGACCTCCTCCTCTCAATCAAAACAATACATCCTTAGTTGGAAACTTGGTCACTTTCACTTCGTACACGGTAGTTCACGTTATATCGGTTCATAATTATAAACTTTGAGGGTTCGTTAAAAGACAAAGATTTACAAGACGAAAGACAGAAAGGGTATCAGATCTGTCTTTTGAATTGTAAAACGAAAATGAAAAACTGAATCTAGAGGATAAGAACTAAAACGAAGACTGAACTGAAAAAGACGACTAACTAGACGGACAAAATCTAGGTCAGTTGGGACGAAACATTAAGGAAGAGAGTAAAGTTCGAAAACAAATCTAAGACACGATATGTCAACCGGAAGATATAGGTGCCCAGGGTGTAAATGTCTAAGTTTGTTGGTCCCTAACTTTTATAAAAATTTTTAAGGTCTTTCAAGGTTTTTCGTTTTACAACGGTGAGTAACCGTTGATAAAGGTATCGTATATGTACCATAAATATTGATAAATATATTGTGAATATGACATAATATATATTGTCCATGAGGTCTCTACTAAATTTCATATCCCCTCCTATATCCATCCAATATATATTTATGGTGGTTAAAATATATTCTCTGAATTCGTTGGAGAGTCTAAAACCATAGAAGTCTTCAGGACCTTAGATAAGGGACACCTATGGCTCCTTATTGGTATAAGATTCGAACTAATTGAGTCCGTCTCACTGAGTATTCTTTTTCGATCCCGTAGAAAGATCGATTAAAGTCTTAGTCAATCGTAAAAACTCGGAATTAAAAATTTTGAAAAATTCTTTATTAACGTTTAAGTGTACACGAACAATTATGTCTAGGGTACATGAGAAATGGAGTAAAGGGGATTACCAATGGCGAACGTATTGATACTTGTGCTGTAGTGTTAATTCTATTACTGTAGCCTTGTCAGTTCTATAATCTTATAAAGGTAATGATAATATATCTAACGAATACAACTTAAAACTTTCAAGAAACATATAAGATCTGTGTTCAGAAAACAACCAATACACCAAACGTTTATAAGAGTGGATCAGACATCGGATAGAAAAATAGAAGAAGTGGTCCAGAAAGTCTCTCATTTTAAAAATTTAAATATACTCCAGGTTACATGGTTGAAAAGTGAAATACTTAATACACAAGGCTCAATTCACATTATGGAGAAGGGGACTGGGATCTAGGGTTTCTGACAAAAGACAAAAAAAGATTATCAAAAAATCAAAATGTAAATTGTACATAGAAAACATACATCACATTCTTTTAGTTCCAAGCAAAAAGGTACATACGGTTACTTACAACTTAACTAGATCGTGACAACTTTCACGGCAGAAAGGAGGTAGTTTAACGAAAACGCAAAAACAGTTTTCACTCAATCCGCATAAGTACTCCTAGATAAAAACCTAAGAGACGAGACACGGTAACTAGATACACAGACAACGAAACTGTTTTGGTTTATCAGAATAAAGACATCAACATATCATTCAGAGTTTAGTCCATCTGTCTAAGAAGGACGGAACAAGAAAAAGTTCCAACAAATCTTTAAGATCAGGTAAACGGAAAAGTATATTTAAAATCTCATTAGAATAGTACAGACATTTTGTGGAACGACTCTAAAACTTTGTATAATTAAACTTGGATATCTAGTTAAACCCTCTCTTAACTGAAGAAATGTTAAAACTTAGAAGGTTAAGTCCTTGTTACATACAGAGAGGTAAATACTCTATAAGAAACTATATATGTGAATCGTGAATTATTAAAAAGTCCTGTGTTTAGAACACATACAAAACAATCTAAATGAGGATTCATCAAAGAAAAAATAACTAACACTACCATAATCCAAAAAAACAACAACAACAAACTCACAGACACACAAGTAAAGATCATATATCCCTATTTTATCTAAATTTTTTTAAATTTTTATCTAAATTTTTATAATATGGAAGTATATCTGACTTATAAATACAAAGGGGGGAGGATGGGGGTGAAGCATATAACTTTAATTTAGGGGTCACGCTACCATAATCCTTCCCCCCGGAAATTCCACCTTGGAAGTAGTTGTCCTTTTCACAAACATATTTTCTCTAGAATCTCGTGAGGGAACGGGGAAGACGGAACACTCCTACGTCGTCTTTCTACCGGTAGAAACTCGATCCTTTGTCTTTGAGTTGTCTGTTGTTTAAACTACCACGGTATTAGAACCTGAGGAGTCGAAGATCTTGACAAACAAATATTCAATGTGTCAGGTCCTATTAAGACAATATCGTCTGACTTACCTGATTCTGTATGGATATTGGAACGACTTGAGTAAATAATCAAGATCCTGTAAAATATATATATATATATATATATATATATATATGTGTGTATATATGTGTGTGTATATAAACACACATATATATATATATATTAAACACACCTCTTCCGTTACCGTTCGGTGAGGTCATGAGAACGGATCTTTTAGGGTACCTGTCTCCTCGGACCATCCGACGTCAGGTACCCCAGTGATGCTCAACCTGTGCTGACCCGCTGAAGTGAAAGCGAAAAGTGAAAGTACGTAACCTCCTCCTTTACCGTTGGGTGAGGTCACAAGAACGGACCTCTTAGGGTCCCTGCCCCCACGGACCACCCGACGGCAGATACCCTAGCGTGTCTCAGCCTGTGCTGACTTCGCTGAATCGTCGTCATCGTCGTATATATAAACACTCTAAAGGATGTTCTTTTAGTACGGTAGATATTTTAAAATAAATATTTAAATTAAGACTACACTTACGTAAAAATAAAAGAACGTATTAACGTATCCGAACTTGAAAGTTATGATACAACTAATACGTAATAATCATACCTGTAAGAACGGAACCAGAGATAAACTTTTTCATCGTAAGTAATAAATTGTAATTTATATCATAATGGATATTAAAACGTCTATAAGAAATATTTCAACTTCTTAGATGGGAGAATAAAAATAAAAGTACAAAAATTCATAATTAAACATAAATAAATAAAACCGACACGACCCAGAATCAACACCGTACGTCCTAGAAAACGACACCGTACTCTTGGGAATGAACTCTACACACTCTAGAGCAAGGGACTGGTCCCTCTCCAGTCCCTTGGACTGGGGACGTGTCTCTCACGTCTCAGAATCGGTAACTTGGTGATTCCTTCAGGGATAAGGATAAAAGACTCATAGAAATTTGAATACTTACCTATAATTTAAAACAGTTTATAAAAATACGTAGTTAATTATACTACGTCACTAAAAAGAGAAAATTACCCGATCACACCATCTAGCATAACTAACTAAAAAAGTATAACTTTGTCGATACGTAGGAACCTTATTTGGAGTGAACCAGTACTAAATATTAACAAAAAATATACAACGACTTGAGATAAACGAATATAAACAATCTTTAAAACCGTAGATATAAGTACTCCCAATAGTTATAAAAAAAATTTGACTGTACTGTTAATTTCAAATAAAAAGAAATAAATAAATTTTTTACACAAAAAAACCAACACGATCCAGAAGCAACGACAGACCCGAAAAGAAATCAACATCGTTCGTCCCCGAAGAGAGATCGACGTTATACTCCCGAAGAACCCTATCGCAGAGAACAACGGTTCACATTCGAGATCCCGCACGTTCGAAGTCATTAACGTTGTGTACCGAGTCGTCAACACCGAGAACCCGAGATCTCTTTTCCAAGTCATCAACATCGTGTACCCAAATCAACGGACTCCGTACACCGTAGAAGGGTCTAGTCCCTAGTTTGGGTACAGAGGATGTAACCGTCCACCTAAGAAATGGTGACTCGTTGGTCTCTTCGAACCTATAACTATAAAAAACATACAAAACAAAACCATAGTCCAATTAGGAACGAAGTATTTACTTAAACACTCATGAAGGAAGGAGAAGGAAAAAAAACCCTTCTCTAACACATTTTACCCATAAGTAATGATAAATTTACAAACCATCTTAAAAGGTCATTTTTAAAGATAAACCCCCTCAAAATCAATTCTGAATTTAAGAAATATAGACATTCCGACAAGTATAAAAGATACAGTATAAGATAAAACGATCAAATACAAAAGAAATTCCTTAATTCAGTAAATTAGACTCAACAGTTTGCAAAGACACATCTTAACAAGTATCATAAGAGAATATTCGGAAGATTACAGATGTTCCAGACAGTACCATACGGAATGCAACGAATACACATAAAAGGAAGAAAAGACAATCTAGAAACTAGTGCAAAAAACTAAAACCATTAACAAAGTTTTGGGGTCGATAAACGTTGTAACTAAAAAAATTCTCACAAAAAGACCAAATTTTAAAGAAGACAAAAAAAGGAAATGAAAACAAACACGAGTAGGAGGAACGACACGTATCTGAAATAGATCGACCCACTCGTCCCCGACGAGATCAACACTGAGCATCCGAGATCTCTCATCCAAGTCATCGACACCACGTGTCAGAAAAACGTGACACCGTACACTTTTATAAGACCTAGTCCCTAGTGTGGACACAAGGTACATAACCGTCCGTCTAAGAATTGGTCACCTGGTGGTCCCTTCAGGTACAAAAATTAAAATAAAAAAATTACATGAAATAACAAAGAAGGAAGACCGAAGAACCGTCCGTCTAAGAATTGGTCACCTGGTGGTCCCTTCAGATACAAAAATTAAAGTAAAAAAAATTTACATGAAATAACAAAGAAGGAAGACCGAAGAACCCGAATAAAATGAAAAGAAAAAGATTCAAGAACTCCACCCTAAAATCTCATAAGTAAACTCCGGAGAGGAGACACGTCTGTATACGTAAATCACGATATGTAAAGGGAGATCACAACGAAATAGACACACCACGAAAAAAGTTATACAACACCCCGAAGGGACCACCGAGTCACCATTTCTTAGACGGACGTCACGCCTCTGACGGACGGTACGTCTTCTGCGTCTAAACTAGGGACCCATTTTGTTAGAGGACTTCTTCCTTTACTGTTGGGTGAGGTCATAAGAACGGACCCTTTAGAGTACCTGTCTCCTCGGACCACCCGATGTCAGGTACCCCAGTATTCTCAGCCTGTACTGAATCCCAGATTGGGTGGTGGTCCATACAATAAAAAAAGTAAAAGTACGTCAAGTAACACCAAAAAACCTAAAGGAGACTCTAAAGGAGAACTGAATACTTTATAAATCTTCATACAACAACCTAACAGGTCATAAACGTCTAAAGGGAAAATAGAAAACAGTGATTAAGGACTAAACCAAGGTAACACCAGTCACTTGAGTACGACGTACTAAAGTCGAGAGAATTTGGACTACTCTAAATAAAATACCAGGTGTAACAAGATCCAAGACACCCATAACCTTTAATTACATGTCAAGACTACAAGCAATCACCTTATAAAATATTTACAACTAATCTAAGACAACCACCGACTACAAACTTGAATAAGACATAGGAAGGATCAAAAGCCATATTGTCAAGATAGTTATCCTGTTTTCCCCCAAAACTCAGAGGTTGATCTCAACAGTTAAACACATGAAAAGGAAAGTAAAGACAGTCCAAAACAAAGTGTACAAAAGTAGAAACGACAAACCCATACTTGTGTAAATCCCAACAACATAGAAGAACCACCAAACCGAAAAATAGTAATAAATTAGAGGGAGACACAGGGACCATTAAAAATAAAGTCAATAACACAAAATATGAAGATTTTAAAGGTAAAACAAAGAGAAACATAGAAGATAAACAAACTATTCTAACAGAAAAGGTAAAGGAAGTTCACCGAAATGTGAACGAGTAATTTCGCAAAAATCCTTCAGACGAAAGTCAAAAAAGAGTTTATTAATTGTCGTAGAAACAGTGGAACCAAAACCATAGATAACCAACGTAAAAAAATTTAAAAAAAAAAAGTAAAAATGAAATGTTATAACATAACCAAAACGGTATGTAGTTGTACAAGTCCTAACCCTTGTACACGTAAAATAGTAAGTCAAATTCTGGAAGGACCAAGAACCTTACCGATCACCTGTAAAATACACAGAGACTTTAAGTAAATTGGAAAGACCAAATCGACCAAAGGAGACTGAGACGAACCTATCCTCTCCCATTCTACCGTCATCTTTAAATCCAAGAGTGAGTCGGACGTAACTGTGACCTCAGAGTAGAACTGACGACTCGTCCTTACCCTTAAGACCGGGAGATGAGCCGAAGACGACTATACAGAGACAACCCTCCATATCGTTTCGGTGGTATGAAGAGGTGTCCACCGGAGGTGACTGACATCTCCACCTCCCCCACTCTACCAATACCGTTTTCAAAACAGAGAGCTGGTCCGGAGGAGACTGTGACGGCATTGCCATGACCCCCTATGGAACAACGACGGACAACCAATATCTGTAGGTCCAAGGAGTACGCCAGAGGTGGTTGTGTTCTCTCCTCGTCCGTCCTCAAGGGACGAGTCAGAAGAGGTTCTAGGGAGGTCATCTTCACCCGATGAAACACTATCAGTCCCCTCCCACCTTCAGATATAAGGGGTGAACTGTGAACGACCACACTCACTCCATTCCCGGTTCCAAAAACGCACCACAAACTTACCTCATCCTAAAAACGGATTGTCGAAAGGTAGAACAACCCGACAGGAAAGAGAAAAGAAAACCTATCTCCCTTGTTTGAAAACAACTCCGTAAAACACAGACACAGAAAACCACAAAGAATCAACACTCAAGAAAACAAGGTTCAGACCTTATATATACTTCATTTTTCCTCTAAGTCACTTGATTAATGATACAGAAAAGAACCCGGGACTCTAGGTGACGATAAAACGGAATAATCGGATGGTCCGAAGAGACAGGTACCCTAAGAGGTCCGTTCTTATGACCTCATCTAATGGTAAAGGAAGAGGTCCCCTAGAAGGGCTGGGTCCCTAGCTTGCGCCCAAAGGTCGTAACCTCCGTCTGCGAAATTGGAGACTCGGTGGTCCCTTCAGGTTGAGAGAAAGAACACAAACGAAATTTATATTGTAAAGAATAGAAACGAAATTTATATTGTAGATACCTAAAATCAACATGAATTGACCTCTGTGTCCCTATTCATATAAATGAGACAGAAGGGTCCTAACCTTCAGGGAGACTTGAAATAAAATAAATATTTTACATATGGTATTTTAGATAATTGACCAAAAGATGATCTCTTTAAATATTTTTAAAAACTAAGTATCTATATGTACATGATTTTAATATTTCTGTACATTATTATAATAATATAATAGTAATGACCACCATTCCTACATGTATGTGTGTATATATACATAAACTTTACATACATAAAACTTTCCTTTACTGTCACTCGTGTTTTTACAAGTATTTCTACTTATTTCGATGTATCTTTTAATTATTCGTGGTTTAAGAAGAGAGTGTACAAAGAACGATATTGAAGGACCTTTTAGTAAGTACTTTATGTAACGGACAGAATACTGTAGTATCAATATACCTGTCACAAAAATAGATTTACTCGTTATTAACGAACGACAAGTCTAGTATAGTTATATTAACTCAGACGGTAACATGTTACAGTCATCCTTGAAGATCGTTCGTTTGATGAAGGACGACAACGACAACCTTCTACTCCCTTCGAGGTCTTGTAATAAAAACACGTCGTCCCCTGTGTATGGTTCGAATGTCATGAAAACGTGACGTATTTGGGTGAAATTTCAACATGAAATATCAGATAATTCATTCTTCACTTAACTTTTATTATGAAGAGAACTCTCCAGTCATAATGTAAACAGTATTTTACATATGGAAAACTCGACAATTGTCAATAAGGAACATGAGTAAATAGTTACACTAATTTCGATATAAGAGATCAAGAAAATCTTACCAAACGTTTGATCTTCTCAATGTTTTGTATTCCGATTTCTCAATGACTTTCCCTTTAACTCTTTTAAGTTAATCACAAGATGAAATAAAAAAATTGAAAAAATAAAAAAGAATATTTTAATTACGTTGTTCCATATAAAAATTCTTCTTTTGATCACAGGTCCAAAAAGAAAATTAACAACAACGACACCAAGGTAATCCCTTCTTACTTGTATTATACAAAAGATAGGGATAACACCCTTTTACCCCCCACATCACCTCCCCATTTCACCCCACCATTCCGTGGTGTAATTATAAAGATTTTCAGACTTGAGAGGAATGTAATGGGGGTAGTGATGTCCATTTGTCGAAACGTTAGAGTACGGGAAAGGTCTGTTCACTTTCTTCTCCAATAACGAACTTAAACTTTTCCTGTTTATCGGGAGACACTTACATTAAAAAGTCCTCTTTACCCAAATCTCGACATCTAGAAACTTCACCGTTCTCAAACTAACTCGGGTTTTGTGATATCTCAGGGTCTCCTTCTGGCCTACAAACTACCTCGGTTTATGGTTCTTGGGACTGAAACCCTTTATTTCATTTTCTAAGGTCACGGACTCCGTCCTTTTGTCAATTAGAAGTTACTTGTGCACCTGAACCAGTCCCTCGTAAAAGAGTCACAGGTTAAGAGTGATTTGAGTCAAAAAGAGGTTCAAAAGATCTGTTTTATACGGAGGGACCCTGAGATCATTATCTCTAGTAATTCGAAGGAACGGAGATGGTGGATGGTGGAGTTTTATATTATGTACTTATTCAATCTTAAAAGACATTGGAAAAACACTGTTCCTCTTTATTTGGATAATATAATAAAACTAACAAAATTTAAATATAGAACTGAAAAGAAGGTGAACTTAAGTATTGGTTTTAGTATTGATAATGTATATCCGAATAATTTGTTATAAATTTTTCTATTACACTGAGGATTAAGTTTTAGTCAAATTTAACAATCTAGTGAACAGGAAAAAAAAAAGAAATAAGAGAAAGTACGTGATTTCCATGTCACCGGAAAGTTCATTCTGAAGACATTTTATATTTTCATAATCAACGAATCAACACAGGTTGAGAAGCGTTGTGGAGTTGACATCGGGTGGACCGAGGAGACAGGTACCTTAAGAGGTCCGTTCTTATGATCTCACTCATCGGTAAGGGAAGAGGTCCCCTAGAAGGGTTGGGTCCCTAATTTCGGAACAAGGGACGTAACGTCCTTCTGAGAGATGGTAGACTCGGTGGTCCCTTCGGTCACGTAACCGTAGAATCTCCACACTAACGAGTGGAACTAATAGTGCACATTCTTGACTTTTCAACTTTCTATATCCACCCAAGAGACCCTCTCCGATCAAAAAGAAAAGGTCAACAACTCCACATACTATAATAGGTTCCTCTTGTCCATTCTTTCGTTAAGACACAATATAAAGATCCTACGGACCATGGGACACAGAATATAGAATCTTGATTTAAGTAGGTCAACATTCTAGATTAAATCTTCTTTATACTCACGTAATTTTTGATAGTCAGTATGTAACTAACTGTTTAAAGAATCTATGGATATATGAGGAAATAAGTCTACATAATCCCTTTATCTTATTTATTACTAAATGTACGAGTTAAGTCAAGTCAAGTCAGCGAGTCAGCGCAGGCTGAGAAACGCTGGGGTACTTAACGTTGTGCGGTCCGGAGGGACAGGTAGTGGTTGAGGACCTCAAGTGAGTTTGAGTACAGGTAGTTCAGCCACTAACGTCGGTACTTTAATTTTCTACGAATGAGGAACCTTCCTTTGAATACTGGTTGGATCTATTGTATAACTTTTCGTCTCTGTAATGAAACGGTTGTTTCCAGGCAGATCAGTTCCGATACCAAAAAGGTCACCAGTACATACCGATATTCTCAACCTGACACTTCTTTCGACTCACGGTTTCTTAACTACGAAAACTCGACACCACAACATCTTCTGAGAACTCTCAGGGAACCTGACGTTCCTCTAGGTCGGTCAGGTAAGATTTCCTCTAGTCGGGACCCACAAGAAACCTTCCTTACTACGATTTCGACTTTGAGATCATGAAACCGGTGGAGTACACTTCTCAACTGAGTGACCTTTTCTGAGACTACGACCCTCCCTAAACCCCGTCCTCCTCTTCCCCTGCTGTCTCCTACTCTACCGACCTACCGTAGTGCCTGAGTTACCTGCACTCAGACTCACTTGAGGCCCTCAACCACTACCTGTCCCTCCGGACCGCACGACGTTAAGTATCCCAGCGTTTCTCAACCTGTGCTGTCTCGCTGACTTTACTTGACTTTAATTAATTTGGAAGGATCTCAAAGAAGTAGACACTTAACCCCTATCAATTATATCGACACCCATAGATCTTCTGAGACAGCGGTCAAGACTCACACAATTACAAGAAGGTGTAGTAGAGGGGATTTCTACAGTGAAACTCCTGGAAGTGACAAATGGAAATAAGGTCACCAGAAGTCATAAAAAGACAATACCAAGGACCTAAAGGTCTGTCAAATACAGAAACACATTTATCGTATATACTATGTACGGAAGAATAATAGTGGTAAACTAGTCAGGATCTTATCTTAGACAGAAGGAATGAAGTTCAGTTATCTTTAAAGTACAAATGTTTATGTATCACGGAGATAAGATATGAAAGAATATAAGAAGAATCACATGTTTGTCACCCTGAATTAAGTTATTTTTTCCTCAATTGATAATAGATACTTATATTTATTATTATTACTATCACTGATATCGTTAATAGTATATATAATTGTTGGAGGATACATATTTCAAGACAGAATTCATGAAATATTCATACACTAAATTAAAAAGTTTGATTACGACATAATACATGAGTTCCCGACCATAGGAGATCACATTACCACTGAGTACAAACTATTAAGTAACTTATTATTTACTTAAGTATAAAATATATAACCTTTAGGAATGTGATCTAAAGATATTTTAACGAAGATATCTACCGACATACAAGTGTCACGGTAAAAATAGTTTACACGACACACCATATTCTCTCGTTTATGGAAATAAAATTCAGATTAAATTATAAATCCTATTTTCTTAAGTAAGTTTAAATATTTAAGATTCTTTAAATATCATCTTTCTCGGGTTCTACACACAGTCTCCTAAAACAGACTCTAAATCACCCTTTGATACATTAAAACCCTTCAATATTTTGAATTGTTTAGATCCGAAGAGATAGGAAGGTCTAATTTATTCATTTTTTTTTTACTATTGAACTGTCCGGTAATGTTTATGTAATTATTACTTAAATTTTCTATGAAAAATCATCCGTAATATATTTATAAAAGTGTTGTTTACACCCAAAAAATCTCACTTTATGTTATATAATTATCTATGTCGTAATTTTACTTCTGATATTTAGTTGTATAAACTTACGTTGCCTTACAAGAAAGGTAAGGAGTCAAAAAAAAAAAACCGAGAAAGACCTACTCGTTGATTTCTTTCGACGACTAAAACATAAACACTCGTCGTCTCGCCATATTATTCACTTCACTTATAAAACCCCCTTCTTCCAAATCATAACGCTGTCGACCAAGTCCGACAAGGAAATAGTCT
Source organism: Capra ibex (assembly GCA_006410555.1). Lineage (NCBI taxonomy): Eukaryota > Metazoa > Chordata > Mammalia > Artiodactyla > Bovidae > Capra > Capra ibex. The sequence goes on from SJYO01016970.1 coordinate 90,798,933, forward strand.
TTATCACGGAGATCTGATAGTTTTTATCCTTATCCTTGAATTTTATATTAAAAGTGAGTTAGTTCATTTGAAACGGGAAAAGGGGAAGAATGTAAGTAGAGACATAGAGGGTTGAATGTTTACACGTGTAAAACCGAAAAAGGGGGAAGTACCCTCCAGGAGAATACATCATAGTTTATCTTCTTTCTAAACCTATGAAGTCATATAAAACGTTCGAATCAAAATTAGAGACTAAAACTACCGGAGGAATTTTTAAGAGACGAATTTCGACCTCTTTACGAGTCGTAAAGTTCGAATAACTTGTATTAGAACTGATTCATTCAAAGGAATTAAAGTCCGTAAAAACATTTAGAGAACTGTTATCTCTTAGAAAACTGTTAATCAGGGATGTAAATTCAACTCACCAAAACGTCCCTACAACCGCCCCCTAGGGAGTCTTAAAGGCTTGTTCCTAATAAAATCACACCCCTCCTACCGTGACCCAGTCGTTGTCACAAGTCTTAAATATAGTTCAAACTGAAGGTCTCTTCGGTATCATAAACTTTACGTTGACTTATGTTTAATTTCCGTTTCTTGTTTTCCATCACTACAGGTTTGACGAAGATCGGTTCAAATCTTGAAACGAATCATGATAACCCACAGGGACATCCCTGACGTCAGAACCTGTTGTCCGCTTTACACTATCTCCTTTTTCCTAGAAAAAAAGTGTACTTTGTATACTATTAAGAAATTAACCTAATTTATCATTTGACTTATACATTCTCTGTTAAATTGATGAACTCTCGGGTCCAAATTCCTTTTACCATAAAGATTTAACAGAACTCTCGAGAAAAAAATCGAAAAAGAAGTCCCGTAATACGAATCACTAACATTCAAACGTCGAATGTGACTACTAACTTGAGAACTCAACCGGGACCTCCGGAGACTGTTGTCTTTTGTTCCGAGTATTCGTTTCTTAATTTTATCTACTGTCTTTAAGGGACCAAAACGACTGAGTACTTGTCTACCACGAGGGTTAGAAAGGTAATTTACGCGAAAATATTTTAACGACAGACATCGGTTGGCTCTTACTCAGAGTACCGATATTTCAGATCCAAACACACTTTAACCCTACTTGAAACCCTGTTTGAGTCTCAAGACCCTGTGATTACAGTTAAGAATCAGGAAGCATGTCAACTTGACGTGAGGTGAGATCACAAATCGGATTCCACTTAAAGTCTACGTGGTCTTCCTACAACATGAAAACTACAATTGCACCAAGGTTCGCTAAACGGTAAACTCGGTCAAGGAAAACGTTATATGAAGTTCCTGGAAGAAGTATAATCAAGATAAAGTTAACTTAGAATAAATATTTTATAAAGTTTGTATACCCAAATTTCTTTGTAAACACACAGGTGATGAGTCAGAATTGTAAACAAACGTTCAACTTTACAAACAAACTTTAAAACAAAATTTTTGTGTTTAACGATTCTAGATTGACGTGAAAAAAGATGAAGGAATAAGGGGGTTCCTCTAATGACAAGACTTTACTACACATAGATATGGTACGTGTCACAAATAAAAGTAGTATAAACATACGTAAAGATTTTATTTATAACTAATAAGACGGGTATAAATTTTACATTCATTTAATATAGTGAACACTGATGAACGAACAAAAAACAACAACAACTGAAGTGACACACCCAACTTTTGAATCTAGTCGAATAGTCGAAGATTTTTTTCTGAGAGACCTTACGACTAGTCTTAGAATTAAAATCTGAATTCATCCCTTTAAACGTTAAAAGTATTATAAATTTAGTAGTATTATAAATAAACCTTTTTGAGTATTAGAGGTATTATAAGGGTAGGAATATATAAAAGTTATAAAATTAACAAAATAATACGAAAGAATCGTATGAGTCGTAATGTCTTGAACACTTATACAATTATAATGGAATGTATAACTTTCCTCGAAACGTCTACATATTGAACTCATAAAACTCTACCACTCTACTAGGACCTAATAGATCTACCTGGGTCACAGTGTTTTTCACAAGAATATCCGATTTCTCCTTCCATCCTCCATCTTTTTTCTGAACATTGACTACCTTCATCTTCATCTCTGTTACAACTACCCCGGTGTTTGGTTCATTACATCCGTCGGAGATCTCCGATGTTTTCCGTTTCTTACCTAAGAGAGGATCTCGGAGATCTTCTTTGAGCCAGGATGGTAAAGAACCAAAACATAAAGACTGAAGGTCTGTAGATTCTATTGTTTAAACACGAATTTAGTGATCCACCACTAAAAATGACTTCTTTATCCTTTATTTACCCGGAAGACTTCTTTAACGAAACGTTCCGAGACTAGACTAAATCACACTCTTTCTTTTATGGAAATTATAATACATAGTTTATAGTTTACGACACAGACAAAAATTTTCCACCAATAAAACCACTCTAATTAGACTTTACTTGTAAATCTTCTCCAAGTAAGTCGGAATGGGTCACACATATCCACTACATAGGTGTACGCAGAGTCTCTTACCCGGTCTTAAAATTCGGACCAACTTGTACTTCCTCCGTCAATGAACATTATTCACTTTAAACCTGATCTACAAACTTCTATACCACCAATGAACAAATGGATTCATGGGGTCGTTTTGGTCAAGTGGAGGACCCTTGAACCAAAGATAAAAAACACGTCGTCCTACACATGATAAAGGATATAGGTTCTCAACAAACGTCTTTGTTTATCCTAAAACATATATTTGACAGTTCTCTATGGTGTCTCCCGATACCAATCTCCCTGAGATTAGGACCGCCGGACGTGTATCTCTCTATCATAGTTTTTCTCTTTTGTTTGACCTTTAGTTTTACCTACTCTCAGGGAAGATTGACACCGACAGTGAAATTTAACCTACAACTGAACTTTTTATAACATCCATTGGAGGTGACCAATAACTCTTCCGACCCTTCGAAACTTCCTTTACCCGACCCCCAACCTACCCTTTCTCTAGGATCGTCCACCAGACGACTTTTATGTCTCTTAAGGAACAAGACTATGGTCGGTCCCAAGAACAGGAAGTGATTAGTCCTCTTTAACTGGACTCTGGTCTGTTCTTTGAATCGGTTCCGAAATAACCCCGATACGACGTCGTCTCCCCTCGTTCTTATTTATTGTCCAAGGGAACGAACGTTCGAACGACTTCTACCCCACCTTCGAACAAGGAATATACCTCATTCCCATCCTGACACAGGTCCTCAGTCCGACCTTCACACTGAATACGCTAAACAGGTGGCACAGACCACCATAACTAAAGTCCCCGGTACGTGTCATGGGACGAAAACGAGGGTTGTGGGACAAAAATGAAGACCGAGAAGTCTTCACCGTCCTCCCCGAAAAAACAGAAAAACATAGAAAACAGGTCTTAAATAGGGTCAACGAGGAAGTCAGGGTATATCAAAGAGATATAAAACAATGACCTCCTCTCCAAATAGGTCACGTACGTGAAGTCGTTTCCCAGGGTCCAGGGTCGGACAGAGTCGAGATGAAACTTGATAAATGACTCGGTCTAATAAATTAAAGAGGTTCGGGACCAAAGAAGTAGACATTGTAATACTAAGGTTTCGAAAGGTCTTGACAACACTACTATTTTATATTATTACTTTTATGGATCAGGTCCTATAAATATTATCATCGAAACTCTAAGTATAAAGACGGTGTAAAGAAAATAAGCTAAAAAATTGAATCAATAATTTTCAAATTTACAATAACTTACGGGAAAATCAAAGAAAAGTCACTTAGTTTAGACTAAACCTGACCACTGAAGAGAAACATACTGGACAAAAGAGACGGAATTGTACTCCTAAAAAACTCCTCGACTTACATTTGTTCACTCTTCAAAATCGAGATTTGGATAGTGTATGTCTGATCTACAAAACATATATATAGACGACGAGGACGATTCAACGAAGTCAACACAGGCTGAGACACACCGGGACATCTGCCGTCGGGTGGTCCGAGGGGGCAGGGACCCTAAGAGGTCCGTTCTTGTCACCTCACCCAAACGGTAAAGGAAGAGGTCACGTACTTCCGCTTTTCACTTTCACTTCGACGAGTCAGTACAGGCTGAGAAGCGTTGGGGTACCTGACGTCGGATGGTCCGAGGAGACAGGTACCCTAAATGGTCCGTTCTCATGTCCTCACCCAACGGTTACGGAAGAGGTATATATGTAGACACACACACACATATATATATATATATATATATTTGGATAATGTATATATATATTTGGATAATGTATATTTGATCTACAAATATATATATTATACATAGTCAAGTCAAGTCAAGTCAAGTCAGCGAGTCAGCACAGGTTGAGAAACGCTGGGGTACTTAGCGTCGTATATATATGTATATATTTGAGTAGGAAAGAGAAAGAAAATAGATAACACGTCGACGATTATAATCCTCCTGAAAAATTTCTCACATATAAAGAATAGTCTCGGAGACAGACTACCGAAGATCGACCACCCCTAGGATGGACCTAAGAAGTTTCTACAGTAAATTTGTTTAATCAGAGAGACATGAGTCAACACTGTAGTCAAAGACAACAGTCAAATGATTCAGTAACTCAATTCATACTTTTAGGTGGACGTTACGTCCTCTGCATCTCCTGAACCCAAATCAGGGACCCACCCCTTCTAGGAGACCTCTTCCTTTACCTTTGGGTGAGGTCATAAAAATGGACCCTTTAGGTTACCTGTCTCCTGGAACCACCCGATATCAGGTACCTCAGTGTTTCTCAACCCGTGTTGAATCGTTGATTTACCGTCGTCGAATGACATTGATATAGTTAATACAAGACCCTATTTTCTTTATAGTTACAATTTTCATTACTTTCATTGATAAATTTTACCTTTGATTTCCCACTTTCACAGAGACTAATATTTTACGGGAGGAGAGAAACAAGGAAGTCCAAAAAACCAAACTGGTTTTTGGTTTCAATACGAACTAGTCGATATCTTAGAGTGTCAACGAGTCTCCGGTCATGTTCGGTACTGTGTCGGTAAATCAGTGACACATCCGGAAACACATCTAGTCATAAAAGGAATGACACAGTGTAAAATGTCGTCTTCCATTTCACCTTATGACAGTATTATATGACGGACTAAAAAGGAACTTATTAATTTTATTGTCGATGACACGAGGGGAAGAAAAATGGGATTCCTAATAAATCCGTCTTGTCGGAAAAACTAATGTAAAAGAAGATTGAAAGAACTCACTGAAATTCTCAACAACGTCAACAGACGTGACCGGAGGTAGACATGTTCGGGAGAGAAACAAGTAACCTACGTGACACTTTCACTTGCACTTTCACTTCAACGAGTCAGCACAGGCTGAGAAACTCGGACGATCCGAGGAGACAGGTACCCTAAAAGGTCCGTTCCCCTAAAAGAAGAGGTCCCCTAGAAGGGTTGGGTCCCTAACTTGGGCCCAGAGGACGTGACGTCCGTCTGCGAAATGGTAGACTCGGTGGTCCCTTCGGTAACCTACATGATATGAGAATAATAAATTCTCAGACATTCAAGACAAGGAAAAAGGACCTTACGGGTGACTAGGGGTGGTTGGGGTTGTGGGGTGGTGAGTGTGGATACATTTTCGAAGAGTCGTAACACTTGTAAACCCCAGTCTATTAAGAAACAGTCCCCTATCATGTACAACCCGATACGACATATAAGATCCTACAAACGTCGTAGACACTGTAAATGGACGACCTAACGGACGTCGTAGGGAGGGTCAGTGTTGTCGGTCTTACAGAAGTCTGAAAACATCTACAGGGTACCCTTCGTCTGAGTGGAAGGTAACTTTTAGTGACGAAGTCTCAAATGGCGTGTACAATACAGGAAATTCCTCCTGAAGAGTATGGGGAATTTCATTGAACTAAGGGAGGTGGGCATAAATAAGAGTTCAGTCGGATACGAGAAACAGTCAAAGGAAACATCGGGAATGGTGTTTATTTTACTGTATTACTTGTAAAGAAATCTATAAAACGTAATCGACAAAAACGATCTTACATTTCACGTCTTCCCCTCACTGAAAAGACGGACCAAGGAGTAACATGAGGAACGCAGAGTACACGACGTCGGACATACATCCATGAGTCATATGTGACTAGTGGAAACACTAGAAACTGAACCCAAGTCAACTATAGGATGACGTATTTTAATTATCAAAACTTTACTTACTAAGAAACAAAAACCGGTGTATCGACATCTTAGAATCAAGGGCCTGGTCCCTAGTTTGGGACCGGGTCCCGCCACTTTTGTGACTCAGAATTGGTGACCTGACTGTCCTTTAAGAGTTTTACTTACACTAGTAACCTCGGGGTCGTAACTCAAAACGATGACACTAGGATTTCGTAGGAATCGGGACACCCAAAGATTTGGTACACGGTTCCGTGAGGGTAACTTGAGTGTCCCCGATACCTTATAAAATTTAAAAGTTCCTTTTATGTTATTGTAAAGGGTATGTGGGATGTTTGATGTACGAGTTCAATCAAGTCAAAGTTGTAGTCTGACGTAATGTAATGAAAACTACTACAGTATATAAACACTTCATATCCGAAAACTGTCACGACACTATGTTTCGATAATGTTCCTTTTAATTACACATTGTCTCTTACCCCCATTACTATCAGTTTCACTAAGGTCCTAAACTCTATACTATACCACGGTTTGTCCACATGTGTACGGTTATCATTGACACCAATAAATTCTTACTTTATTTTATAATAAAAAGAAAACTAAATCAAAAATTTTTACTGATGATTAAACAATTTACGTATTTATTAATTAATCATTCAACAAACTTAAATTGACGAATTACTTATCTTGTTCGTCTATAAAGAACTATTTTTCCATTTCTTTTCTTAAATGACTTCGTCCTTCCCTCGTTACTTCTATCTTTCACACCTTTAGACGTAAGTGGTAAATTGGTAAAAGTAAAATTTGTAATAAAAATTAACTAGGATCAAATATCAAAGAATTTATTCGTCATTGCATAAAATTTTCTAGACTGATATAAAGAGTCCACTACTTAGTAATAAAGAATACTTTCTTATACACTATTCCTTGAAGTCTACCTATACTCAACGTTTAAAAGAAAACGGTAATACACCTTTAAGTCAGGAGTTCCTTTTACTCTAACCAAAATCTCTCAAAAGACAATGAGTTTAATCTTTCTTTTTATCAATTTTATTAGATAAAAAAATACAAGAGTAAAAATATCCCTCACAGACAATTACGACTTTGACTCGAATTATATACAAACTTGAATAGTAACATAGATAATCCCAATGATTCGATGAGTATCCAATAATTATAAGAACCGACATGATCTATCCCAAGAATATTCTTCAATAAACTTCATCCGGAATTGACAGTGAAAATTAATTTGAAGTCTAGAGAAACGAAAACGGAAAAGTTATTGAAAGTCATTTAACACGGTATCTAACGTATTTACGGTAATATTAATTTCGTTTTAATAAAATCGACTTTTAGAACGAAACTATAAGAAATGTAAACATTATCTGAGGAATATGACTATGGTTGTCAGACACCAATATACTTAATGACGGCTGTACCCATCTTCCCTTCGAAATACTTTCGACTTTGATAATTATTTAAAACGTATGAGTCATAAAAAGATAACCATCAAAATTACGTCTTTAAAAGTCATTTTTTAAGTCCACAAAATTTTCTTTAAATATTAACACTAACATAGATGTCTGAATAATAACGACCGAGACCTTTTCATGATGTTTTTCTCTACTTTAAAATTTGACTCAAGGTGTGAAACCCCTTTAAGTTATTAAATGTTAAGAGTCACAATTTGTATAAATGTTTTCTATGTTGTAAAATTTTTTCATAAAATAATAACTTCCTATTAACGAAATATCTTAAAACAACAAAAGACCATTTGGAGTTGTACTTAGTCGGTATCCATATGTATATTAGGGGAGGGAAAACTTGGAGGGAAGGTAGAAGGAGGGGTAGGGTGGGGAGATCCAACCATGTCTCGGTGACAAACTCAAAGGACTCGGTATGTCGTTTAAGGGCAACCGATAGATAAAATGTATGTCATTACATTCAAAGGTACAATGAGAAAGGCATGTAGAGTGGGAGAAGAGGGGAGAGGGGTACAAGTATTCAGACAAGAGATACAGACAAAGAAGTAACGACACGACATTTATTTAAGATCTAAGATTTGTACACGGAATCTTATATTATAAAATAGAAAGAGATTTCCTATATCGTAAAAAACGAAAGAATACGAAAGAGGTAATCAAGTATAGAAACTTTAAGTAACGAGAGAGTTACAAGAGAAACTTTAAGGTCTGTAACACGTGGTTTGATTAAACAATTTTTAAACACAGTGACTCTGAAGAACCTTCCTACCCATCTTAAGTACAACCACCTTTAGAAGGATCAGGATTTAAGACGAGGTCGTGTCGAGAACCTTGACTATCGTCGTATAAACTTTCTAATTTCCTTGACTCTTTATATTTAAAAACGGAGACCAAAAATTAAAAAAAGAAACAGAAAGAACGGACGTCACAAAATTCCTAATAAATAATAAAAATTCCTAACAATAATTCTCCATAATAAAAAATGATAACGATTAATCTACTAAAAGACTTAATTTCCCCAACACAAAATACTAAAATAAGGAAGGTACCGACTAATTAGAATGTTATAACAAGAATAATAACGAAACTTCATAACTCCTCTGTCACTTAACCCCCTCCAGTTCTCAGTATTCCTAAGTATTTCTAGGACATTAAAAGTAATTGACAGAATAATCTTCATCAAAACAAAAGGGGGTAAGATCAGAAGCCTACTGTCGAAGGAGTCTCGTTTTATGACTTCGGTTTGAAAACTTCTACGATCGTCTTAAACTAACTACATTATTTAAACACTATTTTATTTATAATGTAAAGAAAAGTATCTATTGTTCGGAGTTCTTCTATTTAAAATTTCCAATAAACAATTTTAATTAAACAAGTTTTCTACCTTTTTCCTCTTGGTTGATCCAGCAGAGTAGATGTGTCTGTGTCTTTTGTCCGGAAAAACTATTTACTACTTCATGAAAACTACTCATTGTGATTTTGTTCATTTGACAGTAGACCTTTTTTTTATTTAAACTTAGACATAGAGTGTATGTCCTCTATTTAATGTTTACATAATTTATATTCTTTACTTCATTACTTTCATGAGTTATTATTATAACTCCCTAAAAACACTTGCACCTTACCACGACATATTTCGATTGAATGACAGTCGTTTTTGAAAGACATCCTTTCAAATTTCAATTACCCCAGTCGATCGACTTTTCTGTCACTATCCCTCCGTCTTATCCTGTCTGGGTTGAGACCCTTAACTCTCCACTACATAAGGTATTTCATCTTGGACAGTATGGAACCCGGTAAATAGTTCGGTGACAATGAGTAATGACAACCACAGTTGCCGTAGGTTGTACCAGTGTCATAAGACTCTCAGGTCATCTTTTCTTTGTTTGTGAAAAGTTCTTCTATCATCTGAGATCCATGATCTGTTACAATAATTAGTTACCGTTCTGGTATCGGAATGTGACTCCAGTCCTAAACCTAAGGAGATTAGGAATCTCCTCTTTAACCATGATCGTTCCATCTGATATGTTCAATGATACATTTCTTGAACCTCGTGTTTTAATCACCACCGAAGTACGTTTCCCACTGAAAAATTCATAGTCCTTATTATATAATCAAACTTAAAGGGAACAATTACAAACTTTTATTCGTCTCTTTGATGTACCCAACATCCGTAAATCAGGGTACACACGACCCTTTATCTCCGGTTCTATCTTCACTTTCCTTTAGACAGTTCTACGATCTTTATGTATGTAATTATGACTCTTTCTACTGACCAAAACTCACTTCCAGTATTCGGTTTTAACTGTATTTGATTAGTAGACACAACTATTAAACCTAAATCCCTCTTTAGATTTGTCTTTATTTCCTAAGACTTTAACGAACGTTTCTACGTCCCAACAAAAATATAAAGTGTACGACTTATTATATAAGTCGTCTAGTCAGATTAAAGGATAGGGGATCGGAATATAAATATAAGAGGGACCCTATCCTGTAACTCATTTCTCTCCCTTGTTCTTTATTTTCGACTCTTATTATCCGTTATCAAAGAGTCAACAAAAAATTAAACAACGTATGAGGACCTTATTTCTTTTGAGATTACACGTTAAGTACCCATAATTTTTGTGTAGTACCTTAAACCTTACCAACCTTGTGTCTTTATATTTTAGATGTGACTCAACGAAAACAAGAACTTCATACCAAAAACTGTCATACTACTACTTACCATTAGAATTGAAAAATGAAAGGAACACTATTCGACACGATACAGCAAAGTCAACACAGACTGAGAAACACTGGGGTATCTGACATCGGGTGTTCCGAAGAGACAGGTGCCCTAAGTGGTCCGTTCTTATGACCTCACCCAACGGTACAGGATGAGGTCTCCTAGAAGGACTGAGCCCCGAACTTGCACACAGAGAATACAGAGGACCTGACCGTCCGCCCAAGAAATGTTTATCGTGATGGACCCTTCTGGGAGTGAAAGGAACAATGAAAGGGAGTTGACCACCTTCTCTTTTACATGAATCGTTCTTTTTTGTATATATTTCATAAACTAACCAAAATTCGAAATGGAGTCTTTTAGTCTCGTTACACTTTCGACTCTTAGTAAGACTTAATGATAGGAATTTAGGACAAAAGTCTTCGGTCAAGAATATTCGATCTAGTCTTTACCATCACCGTAGAAAGTTTCGGAAGAACGGAAATGGTTAGAGTCACAGATTTTTTCGAGTCTTTCAAATATTAATAAACTTGACATGTCAATTTGTTTACACAACTTTAAAAAAAGAGTTTTTATCAAAATAATTGAGTCTTAACATAGTTTACTATAAAGGTTTAAATTTAAATTCAAGTCAAGTCAAGTCAACGCGTCAGCACAGGTTGAGAAACACTGGGGTACTTAGCGTCGTGTGGTCCGGAGGGACAGGTAGTCATTGAGGGCCTCAAATGAGTTTGAGTACAGGTAACTCAGTCACTACGGTAGGTCGGTAGAGTAGGAGCCAGCAGGGGAAGAGGAGGACGGGGGATTAGGGAGGGTCGGAGTCCCAGAAAAGGTCACTCAGTTGAGAAGTGAACTCCACCGATTTCATAACCTAAAAGTCGAAATCGTAGTCAGGAAGGTTACTTGTGGGTCCTGACTAGAGGAAATCTTACCTGACCGACCTAGAGGAACGTCAGGTTCCCTGAGAGTTCTCAGAAAAGGTTGTGGTGTCAAGTTTTTGTAGTTAAGAAACCGCGAGTCGAAATAATATTAAGGACACTTTTAGTAACCTCATAAATCACCAAAAACTACATGGTAAGTAGTCGGAGGACATGATATGTCCTCCGTCAATAGTTCTGGTAGGGGTTCTTTTTCTTTACGTTTTTCCTTTTATCAACAGACTCCTTCGCTTTTCTTCTCTTTGATTTCCGTTTCCTCTTTTCCTTTCTATATGGGTAAACTTACGTTTCAAGGTTTCTTGTCGTTCCTCTCTATTCTTTCAGACGGAGTCACTAGTTACGTTTGTTTGTCTCCTTTTGTTATCTTACCCTTTCTGATCTCTATAGAAGTTCTTTTAATCTCTATGGTTCTCTTGTAAAGTACGTTTCTACCGGTGTTATTTCCTATCTTTACCATACCTGACTTTTATTCGTCTATATCATATCGTCTATATGATTCTCCACTGTTCTTATGTGTCTTCTTGATATGTTTCTTCTAGAGTTACTGGGTTTATTGGTACTACCACACTAGTGCCCGGATCTCGGTCAGTAGGACCTTACGCTTTACCCGAAATCCTTCGTAGTAATACTTGTTTCGATCACCTCCACTACCTTAGTGTCAACTCGATAAAGTTTATATTTTCTACTACGACACTTTTACTACGTGAGTTTACAGTCGTTTTACCTTTTAGTCATCACCGGTGCCCTGACATTTTCCAGTCAAAAGTAAGGTTAGGGTTTCTTTTGGGTACGATTTCTTACAAATTTGATGACGTGTTAACGTGAGTAAAGTGTACGGTCGTCCCATTACGTGTTTTAAGAGGTTCGGTCCGAAGTTGTCATATACTTAACACTTGGAGGTCTACAAGTTCGACCTAAATCTTTTCCGTCTCCTTGGTCTCTAGTTTAACGGTTGTAGGCAACCTAGTAACTTTTTCCTGTTCTCAAGGTCTCTTCGTAGATAAGGACGAAATAACTGATACGGTTTCGGAAACTAACACAGCTAGTGTTGTTTGAGACCTTTTAAGAGTTTCTCTACCCTTGTGGTATGGTGGAATGGACGGAGGACTCTTTAGACATACGTCCAGTCCTTCGTTGTCCATCTTGACCTATACCTTTCGTCTGGCCAAGGTTTAACCCGATCCTCATACAGTTCCGACATATAACAGTGGGACGAATAAATTGAATGTACGTTTCATGTAGTACGTTTTACGGCCTGACCCACTTCTTGTCCAACCTTAGCTCTAACGACCCTCTTTATGGTCATTGGAGTCTATACGTCTACTGTGGTGGGAATACCGTCTTTAACTTCTTCTTGATTTCTCGAGAATTACTTTCACTTTCTCCTCTCACTTTTTCAACCGACTTTTGAGTTGTACGTCTTTTGTACCAGGGTAGTGAAGAACCGTTTATCTACCCTTTTGTCGTCTTTATCACTGTCTGAAATAAAAACCCCCTGAGATTTTAGTGACTTCTACCACTGACGACGGTACTTTAATTTTCTACGAACGACGAACCTTTTTTTGGATACTGGTTGGATCTGTCGTATAATTTTTCGTCTCTGTAATGAAACGGTTGTTTTTAGGTAGATCAGTTTCGGTACTAAAAGGTCATCACTACATACCTACACTCTCAACCTGATATTTCTTTCGACTCGCGACTTCTTAACTACGAAAACTTGACACCACAACCTCTTCTGAGAACTCTCAGGGAACCTGACGTTCCTCTAGGTTGGTCAGGTAGGATTTCTCTACCTCTAGTCAGGACCCACAAGTGACCCTCTTGACTACAACTTCGACTTTGAGATTATAAAACCGATGCACTACGTTTCTCCACTAAGTAAACTTTTCTGGGACTAAGACCCTTTTAACTTCCGACCTCTTCTTCCCCACTGTCTCCTACTCTGCCAACCTACCGTAGTGGTTCAACTACCTGAATTCAAACTCATTCGAGATCCTCATTCAAGGTCCCACTGCGTGTCCCTCCCGACCGCACGACGTCAGGGACCCCAGTGTTTCTCAGCCTGTCCTGACTCGTTGACTTGACTTGACTTGACTAAGTAGTTGAAGATCCTTGAGTCCACCGTTTAAGGTGACTTATCTAACTCTGTTACTTCAATCGTACTCTAGATTCTTCTACGAGACCTAATTTTCAATGATATAAAAAAATACCCCATTCACCATATAAAGTTGTTAAAATTAATTAAAAATTAAATATAATTAAATAAATATGAATGAAATTATATCAGAAACTAAAACTTTATATTAGTGGAGGAATTTATTGAGTGATATAAAGAAAATTCGTATCGTGGTACCCTAAAGAAAGAAGAAACTATTAATCTATCGTGGTTTTCTACTTAAAATTCTCACACAGACTCCCTACCGACAATTTAGACCGTCGAAAAACCTAACACCCGTTGAAATGATCTACAACTGAATGTACACTAAGACTTTTATTCTTAAACCTCATCAAATTTCCTACGTAAACCTCTCATCTATACATCTCAAACCATCTCTAAAATACTATGTCTTAAAAAAACTTTATGAAGAGTCAAAACCCGTCTAGATACCACGACAGTTTAAGTAAAGAGAGGGTGTACAATTCTTGGTAGCTCAACTCAATAAACTTTAGTACAAAGTCAATTGTGGAAATTAAAGACTATACCCATAGAGATCATAAAATTATAATAAAATTATTAAGTCTGAAAATGGAAAAACCCAACGTGTAAAAAGAAAATACGTGAAAATTTTCAAAATTTCACAATAATTTCACTAACTTACAGATTATAAGTATGAACTCTCGTATAGAATTATATGGACGATTTTCGTAAGACTTCCTCTAGTCGGGACCCTAAAGAAACCTTCCTTACTACGACTTCGACTTTGAGGTCATGAAACCGGTGGAGTACACTTCTCTACTGAGTAACCTTTTCTGACTACGACCCTCCCTAACCCCCGTCCTCCTCTTCCCCTGTTGTCTCCTAATCTACCGACCTACCGTAGTGACTGAACTACCTGTACTCAGACTCACTTGAGGCCCTCAACCACTACCTGTCCCTCCGGACCGCACGACGCTAAGTACCCCAGCGTTTCTCAGTCTGTGTTGACTCGCTGACTTGACTTGACTTTTTGTAAACACATCACTAATACAATGTAAAAAAAGAAATTATGAAACAGTCTCTTACTAAAAAAATTCTATGTTTAAGTAATTGGAGGTCGACAAAAATATGAATGATACGCTAACAATTGTGGTGGTCACGTATTAACGATCTCCCAAAAGACATTGAGACAGGAACGGATTCTCAAGTAGAAAAGTAAATATCGTAGTGTTACTCGACGTTTTGTTCCAGTAGTTTACATGAAAAAAATAGTATAATTCAACCGGTTCCTACCCATAACCAAAGGAGATAAAATAATTTAAAATTTTTCAATCATTTGATTATAAAATTAGTGAATGTTCATATAACTAGTAGTAAAGGGTTCGTATTAAACGAAAGTTCGTACAGACTCTACTGTGTATAGGAGTTTTACTTTTTTTTTTTTAAGACCAGGTCCCGTCTATGAAGTTTCATTTAGAATGTCTCATCTTGATCAAGAGAGTCTATCTTTGATTAAAGGTACGTATATTTGAGACGAAGTAAAGGAGAAGTTGTGACCTACTTGTCGTGAACTCATTTATTCCAATGTGAAAAGGTGAACGTAACTAAGTCACAAAATTGTTTCAGCAAATACTAGTCTATCCATTTAAATTCTAAAAATAGTTTATAAATATATGTAAGGTTAGAAATAATATGGGTTCATTATGTTTATAGACTACATTCTCTTAAACCAGTCGAATCAAAATATAAACTCCGAAGAACCCACCGCGATCACCACTTCTTAGTCTCTGCGTCCTCTGGTACCCAAGTTAAGGACCCGACCCTTCTACGAGACCTCATCCTTTACCGTTGGCGGAGAAACCCATCGGTTCATAAGAACGATCCTTTCAGGGTACCCCTCTCCTAGGACCACCCGATGTCAGGTACCCCTACGTTTCTCAGTTTGTGACGACTCGAGTGTGTGTCAAAATGTAACTCTTTATTCATTATATTAAAGGACGTTGTAGAAATAAAATCCTAAATTAATAAATCTAACTAAAAATAACCTCTTTATAAATAAAAAAAACTGAAAGATAAAACATAGTCTCATATCGACTAATTGTTTGTTACAACACTAGCAAAGTCCACTTGTCGTTCCACTGAGTCGGTAGATATGTACGTACATAGGTAAAAGGGGGTTTGAGGAAGGGTAAGTCCCAAGGTAATTGTGACTCGTCTCAAGGGACACGAAACCATTAGGTAAAATTTATACCGTTACTCTTTATAAATAAAAACTTCATAGTCTACGAAAGTCACAAAGTTTTTGGTCGATATCATTATTACCCCGTATATAAAACTACTTTACCACTTTAGTCCACCCCTATGATATTGTTTGTCCACTACCTTTTGTATGAAGTAAATTTTAATAGTTAAAATATGTATTACACACCTTCGTTAAGACTTTATGTACCCTTTCTGAATCTTAAGACTTGTATAACCGTTTTCGTTTACGTCTCATTAAAAAGATTTGGTACCGAAAATTCTTACATCTAATAAAAATCGTAAATATTACCGTTACATTATTGACCCGTGAAAAATTAATAATTTAAGTCTACTTATCGGGTACTCCGATAAGAAGAAAAAATTGGAGAGTGTGATTTATAAAAAAACGATGAAAATAAAGAAAATTCTATTTTCTTAACAGAAGAGATACTATGAAAATATATAGTGTCTTTTCACAGGAAGGACAACCTATCTTAATTTTTTTTCTTAAGTTTCCTCCAACCAGTCAAATAGAACCATAAGTTGTCGGTTATAAAACGTCTTTTCAAAAAACTATTTGGTGAGTAGATACAATAAACATAGTATAAGGACATATTCCGACAAACGAAGTGTCTAAACCCATAGATAGAAGAAGATCTACTTTCAAAGAAATATTTAATAAAGAAAAGAAAGATTATCAATGATGACGATTTTTTATTTTCTAACTCCAATGTCGTATATTCATTTGTAGTTTTTATTAGTTTATCTAAAATATTTTATACGATTAAATTAATTTTATGTAAAAATGATTACAGTGATACATTGTGTTATCCGGAAGAGACCATAAGTCAAGACAACGAGTCCTTACAGGTTGGGTACACTGGGGTACCTGACGTCATACGGTCCGAAGGGACATGTAGTGGTCGAGAACTTCGAACGAGTTTGAGTACAGGTAGCTCAGCCAGTACGGTAGGTTGGTAGAGTAGGAGACAGTAGGGGAAGAGGAAAACGGAAGTCAGAAATGGTCGTCGTCCCATAAAAGGTCACTCACTGTGGAAACGTAGTCCACCGGTTTCATGACCTCAAAGTCGAAGTTGTAGTCAGGAATGTTACTTATCAGTCCTAAACGAATTCCTACCTGACCAACCTAGAGGAACGTCAGATTCCCTGACAGTTCTCAGAAGTTGTGGTCTCAAGTTTTCGTAGTTAAGAAATAGTGAGTCGAAAGAAATACCAGGTTGAAAGTATAGGTATGTACGGATGACCTTTTTAACATCGAAACTGATCTGCCTGGAAACAGTCGTTTCATTACAGAGACGAAAAATTATCCGGTAGATCCAACCAATATCAAAAAGAAGGTTCCTCGTTCACGGAAAATTCAAGTATCGACACCAGTGGTAGACGTCACTAAAACCTCGGGTTCTTTTATTTCAGACAGTGACAAAGGTAACAAAGGGGTATATAAAAGGTACTTCACTACTCTGACCTAAGGTACTAGAATCAAAAGACTTATGACTCAAAATTCGGTTGAAAAAGTGAGAGGAGAAAGTAAAAGTAGTTCTCTGAGAATGAAGGAGAAGCGAAAGACGGTATTATCACCACAGTAGACGTATATACTCCAATAACTATAAAAAGGGTCGTTAGAACTAAGGTCAAACACGAAGTAGGTCAGACGTAAAACGTACTACATGAGACGTATCTTCAATTTATTCGTCCCACTGTTATGACGGAACTGCATGAGGAAAGGGTTACACCTCGGTCAGACAACAAGGTACAGGTCAAGATTGACAACGAAGGACTGGACGTATGTCTAAAGAGTTCTCCTTCCAGTCCACCAGACCATAAGGATAGAGAAAGTCTTAAAAGGTCTCAAACAACACTAGGTGTGTTAGTTTCCGAAACCGTATCAGTCATTTCGTCCTTATCTACAAAAAGACCTTGTGAACACGCAAAAGTTACTAGGTCACCTATAACCGTCAAACTAGAGACCAAGGAGACGGAAAAGATATGGTTCGAACTTGTAGACCTTCAAGAACCAAGTGCATGATAACTTCGGACGGAACCTTTTAAAACTCGTAATGAGACGACCGTACACTCTACTCACGTTAACACACCATCAAACTTGTAAGAAACCGTAACCGAAAGAAACCCTAACCTTACTTTTGACTGGAAAAGGTCAGGACACCGGTGACGACTCAGAAGGTTTAAACGACCGTAAACTCACGTAGTGAAAGTGTCGTAGTAGCAAATCTTAAATTTTAAGGCAGTGAAGGTGATCGAAACAAGTATTACTACGAAGGATTCCGGGTGAACTGAAGTGTAAGGTCCTACAGACCGAGATCCGGTCACTGGTGTGGTAGTACCAATAAACCCAGTAACTCTAGAAGAAACATATCAAGAAGACACATAAGAACAGTGGAGACGAAGAATAGAAGACGAAGAAAAGTCAGGTATGGTAAAGACAGGGAATAACACCGGAATAAACGTACTTTATAAGGGAACCATAGAGATTAAAAGAACTACTATAGAGATCAGAAAGGGTAAGATAACAAAAGGAGACAAACAAACGTAACTAGTGACTCCTTCCGAAAGAATAGAGAGGAACGTCCAGAAACCTTGAGTAAGTCTACTCATATAGAAAGAAGAAGACGAAACAGAAATCGAAGAGAAGAAAAAAGTCGATAAACATTCCGGAGGAATCTGTTGGTAAAAAGGGAAAAACGTAAAGAAAAAGAACCCTTACCAGAACTAGTGACGGAGGACATGTTATAATGTTTGGAGACAGATATCAAGAAGTCCCTGAGACAGATAGACAGACCACAGACAGACAGACAGAAGTCCGTGAGTCAGATAGGTAGACAGACAGAAGGGACCACCGAGACACCATTTATTAGGTGGACGTTCCGTCATATACGTCCAACTTAGAGCGCCAAACATTCTAGGGGACCACTTCCTTTACCATCAGGTGAGGTCATAAGAACGGACCCTTTATGGTACCTGTCTCCGCGAACTATCGATATCAGGTACCCCAGTGTTTCTCAGTCTGTACTGACTCGTTGAGTTGTTGTCGTCACACCGTGTTATAAGTAAAATCTCAGTTCCCTTAAGTCATACACAGAAAAACTTTAACATATCTTCAAAAAGTCAATTACTGACACGTATTCATTAATGTGTCTTATATCTCCCCTGTTCTGACATCTAGGACCGTTAGAACCCTTTACCTTTTTCATGTTCCTTCATACCTCTATTATCTTAAAACCATGAGAACGGAGTAGCTACTCCGTCCGATAAGGGAAGTTTTATGACTCGAACGAAAAAAAGAATAATCAGGTATTGTTTAACGTTTGACTCTTTTTAAAATACTCGTGAAAATTAACCTTAAATCCTCTTTCCTTAAGAATCCCAAAGACGACAAAGTGACAGAGTACTAAAGGAAAGAGTACGGGGAGACGGACCTTCAAACCACTGATCTAACCCTTCCTCCAACTTATTTTCGTCAACAAGTGATAGTCAATACTATTTCTTCGTATATATTGTATGACTATATGTATATTAATTACTTAATTAAACATTTGATAATTTAAATAACATAAACTTCGACTTCTAAAGTCTGTAAAAAGTCATTAAAAATCGGGATTATAAACCATTTGTATACAAAAAAGGTATGGATTATATCCTTTGTAAGAAAGTTAATACACTAGTATAGAGATGTCATACTAAGTCTTTCCCGTCTATTCATAAAATGTTTTAATAAGAACTAATATAACTTATTTATAGAATCAAATTAACTTCTTTTTTTTTTGATATATATCTCTCTGTCTATATCTTATACATATTATAACCAAAATTTTTTAATGATATCAATTTACGACTATTATGGTCTTTTTCTACCGTCATGATTTACAAATCGTTACAAGACGTCTAATAATTTGTAAATAATAAAAAACAGGACATATAAGTGTAAAACATCGTTAGGTAACCATTATTTACGAGGTCAGGAACGACAACGTGTCAGCCTGTTCTGACTCGTTGGCTTGTTGTTGAAGGTGTAAATCTTTTTAATCCAAAAGTCTTTTCGTCTTAATACAAGACCTCAAGATAAAAATTTACTGTAGTGTGTATTGGTTAGTGAGCCAAAGATTTATAAGGTTTCTTTTTAAAAGTCTTCAGAGAAGTTAGTTAAGAGAGAGAGAGAGAGAGAGAGTGTGTGTGTTTCTGTGTCTGTGTTTAGTAGTTTAACCTTTCTACGTTAACCCCGTACTCGATTTAAACAGACTTACTAGTCTTACCATTTAGGTCGAACTTTTGTGGAGAAATATGTATTACGTGTAATTATTTCTAAAAAACACGTTCATCCTAGAAAAGTTTCAAAAGTGACTCTTATACAGCTAACTTAGTGTCATCCGGAACAATAAATGGAAAGTGACACATAAGACCCTGAAACACACTCATACTCACGCACGTACATACACAGTTTGAATTCGTATATAAGAAATAAAAAAGAAAAATAAGTTATAGTGTACGTAAAGAATCAAATCGGTCCAACTAAAACAGACGACAGTTTTCAATAACTGGACATGTTCGGTCTGTTGATAGTTGTTAGGATACTTTCAGTAATGAACGGAAGGAGAAACGACAGTGAAACTGTTTAGGAGAAATAACAAACAGAGATAAAGTGAAAAGGGAGGAGAGGGTAAGACACGGTCACTGGACTATGAAAAATAAGGAGGAGTACTACTTCCTACAACTTTTCGCTATTGGAATAATTAACTTAGTCATTGGTGGGATGGCGGTGAAGGTAACAAACCACATAAGACAAATTTATATAACCTGAAATCCTCACAAAGTAAAGAATTTATAAAAAAGAAAACTTCATATAGGAAATCACTACGAAAAAGTTTCTTAATTTTCAAAAAGTATATTTGCACGACTTATAAAGTTAGTATCGACGAGACTCAGTCAACAATCTTTAAATTACTTGTCTGATTCAACTGTTTTCCTTTGATTTCTCTCTTTCCTCTAACGGAAAGACAATTGGTATTCCGTTATTTTTAGTCACACTTATACCTCGAAATTACCGTCTCTTGGTTTTTGATTGAGTCACCTGACGAAGAAAGTGTTTGAGACAAGGGACGTACGGTTGAGTACCTATATCAAATGAAACAAGTAACCAAACAAGAATTAATAAGAAGTATTTCTTTTCCTTATTAGTGTTTAAAATTTTCTTTCTATGGTTTACACTATTAGACATTTTACATAATAAAAGATTTAGAAATAACTTTATTGAAATACAGACGATATGTTCTACTAATTAATTTTCGATTTCCAAAGACTTTTTTAAAATGTTGATATAAAATATCAGAGTCATATCTCTAGTGTAAAACTTTTTTTATTTAAAGTTTTTTTTTTCATTAAGTAAAAAACAATTTTATATCAATTACTAGTCAATGTCGAAGGTATAATGATACGACAATGGTTCTAATGAAACATCTTGACTCTATGAATTTCCGGTTTCGTTTCGTTGTTTATAACGAAAGTTCTTATTTACTGTCTAAAGATAAAACATTAAAAATAGACCATCTGATTTCGAGATCTCATCCTTCACGAAAGACGTCATAGTGAGTCTCCCATAACCAAAAATAAAATATATAAATAGATAAATAAAAACCGGACGAGACCCAGACACAACGACACACACCCAAAAGAGATCAACACCACCAGAGAGGCCAACGTCTCGTACCTGATATCCGTACGTCCGAACTCATCAACATCACGTGCCCGAGTCAACGAGGTGTCGTACACCCTAGAAGAATCTGGTGCCTAACTTGAACACAGAGGACGTAACCGTCCGTCTAAAAATTGAGGACCTGGTGGTCCCTTCAAACTCTCACTACAAAAACTGTTAAATTTTATGATTTAGAGAAAGTCTAAAAATCGGATAATGTAATATTTCTAAATTCTCAATTTGTACCCATCAAAAGGGAATTCTGTTAATTCATGATACATTTATATTTACTATATTGTCGAGATCATCGACTCTAATTAAAATAAATTAATAATAATAAATTAGTAATATTGTACATACGTATGTAACCAGAGAAAACCACTCGTCATTAAAAGAATACATCAACTCTGACCTCTATAAGAGGGAAGAAGAGACACCAGATTCTCTCCAAATAGAAAAAAAAAGAGGAAACGAAGTCCCTTACATCCTTTCGGATGTCAAGTTCTCGTACCCGAACAGAAACCTCCCCTGGTTTCGAAACACTGAAATCGTTGTCCCCGACCACATTACGGGATTAGTAATGAAAGAAGGATACACTTAAACTTTCTATTATAAGGAGAGTCACTCCACAGTATTCCTAACCTGGAGAAACGCTGGAGTACCTGGTATCGGACGGTCCGAGGAGACAGGTACCCTAAAGGTTCGTTCTTATGACCTCACCCAACGGTACGGGAGGAGGTCCTCTAGAAGGACTGGGTTTCTAGTATGAGTACAGAAGACGTAAACGTTCGTCTAAGAAATAGTGACTCGGTGGGACCTTTGGGGTAGTATTCCTAAGTCAAGTCAAGTCAAGTCAGTGAGTCCGTACAGGCTGAGAAACGTTGGGGTACTTAGCGTCGTGCGGTCCGGAGGGACAGGTAGTGGTTGAGGGCCTCAAGTGAGTTTGAGTGCAGGTAACTCAACCACTACGGTAGGTCGGTAGAGTAGGAGCCAGCAGGGGAAGAGGAGGACGGGGGTTAGAGAGGGTCGTAGTCTCAGAAAAGGTTACTCAGTTGAGAAGCGTACTCCACTGGCTTCATGACTTCAAAGTGGAAATCGTAGTATTGAACACTTCTTGTGGGTCCCGACTAGAGGAAATCCAATCCGACCAACCTAGAGGAACGTCAGGTTCCCTGAGAGTTCTCAGAAGAGGTTGTGGTGTCAAGTTTTCATAGTTAATAAGTTACGAGTCGAAAGAAGTGACAGGTTGACAGTGTAGGTATGTACTGGTGACCTTTTTGGTATCGGAACTGATCTGTCCGGAAACAACCGTTTCGTTACAGAGACGAAAAGTTATACGATAGATCCAACCAGTATTGAAAGGAAGGTTCCTAATTTATATACATTTAGGTTATGAACGAACCGTTTTTCATCCACGGATCATTTCGCATCATAATGAACAGAAGACTTTACTTTTCTTTTTGTTAATTATTATTAAGTGACTACCAAATGAAAAAGAATACATCATGTTCTTTGTAGTGTTATACAACTAGTAAGTAACGTAACACATCAACCTTTAACTAATAAATGGAGATCGGACCTTCATCAAAGACATCTGAAACACGTTTCCTTAATCACTATTTTCCTCTGGTAGGACCTACTATGAAACCCTGGACTTCAACGAGTTCCACAAACGAAAAAATTGTACCGTCGAGGGTGATCGTGGAGTCATTTAAATTTATGAACTGAATAGTCTGATCAAGAGTCTCAGTCACAATCTTATTACGTGACTAATCGGACAGAGGGTTTAACGAAGGTTTCAGACTGAGGGTTTCCTCAACTTGTGAAGGGTACATAAGAAGATCAAATCCTAATGTTACTCCACAAACTCAAAAAAAAGACAACAAAGTTTTACACAGAGTCGTGAACACTGGACCATTGATTTATGATTATTATTCAATCATATTATTTTATTAATTAACGTATAATGTATATATTCCGTTACGGTTTCTTACGAGTTTGATGGTGTGTTAACGTGAGTAGAGTGTGTCATTTCATTACGAGTTTTAAGAGGTTTGGTCCGGAGTCGTTATACACTTGACGTTTGAAAGTCTACAAGTTCGACCAAAATCCTTTTCGTCTCCTTGGTCTCTAGTTTAACGGTTGTAGGTGACCTGGTAGCTTTTTCGTTCTCTCAAGGTCTTTTTTGTAGATAAAGACGAAATAACTGATACAGTTTCGGAAACTGACACACCTAGTGTTATTTGGCACCTTTTAAGACTCTCTACCCTTATGGTCTGGTGGACTGGACGGAGAACTCTTTGGAGATACGTCCAGTCCTTCGTTGTCTATCTTGACCTGTACCTTGTTGTCTGACCAAGGTTTATCCTTTTCCTCATGTAGTTCCGACATATAACAGTGGGACGAATAAATTGAATATACGTCTCATGTAGAACTCTTTGTGACCCGACCTACTTCGTGTTCGACCTTAGTTCTAACGGTCCTCTTTATAGTTATTGGACTCTATACGTCTACTGTAGTGGAAATACCGTCTTTCACTTCTCCTTGATTTTTCGGAGTACTACTTTCACTTTCTCCTCTCACTTTTTCAACCGAATTTCGAGTTGTAAGTCTTTTGCTTCTAGTAACGTAGACTAGGGTAGTGAAGAACCGTTTATCTACCCCTTTGTCACCTTTGTCGTCGACTGAAATAAAAACCCCTTCGAGGTTTTAGGGACGTCTACCACTGACGTCGGTACTTTAATTTTCTGTGAATGAGAAGCCGTCCTTTCAATACTGGTTGGATCTGTCGTATAATTTTTCGTCTCTGCAATGAAACGATTGTAGTTCCGACACCAAAAGGGTCATCAGTACATACCTACACTCTCAACCTGACACTTCTTTCGACTCACGGCTTCTTAACTACGAAAACTTGACACCGCAACCTCTTCTGAGAACTCTCAGGGAACCTGACGTTCCTCTAGGTTGGTCAGGTAGGATTTCCTCTAGTCAGCATTCACAAGTAACCTTCCTGACTACAACTTCGACTTTGAGGTTGTGAAACCGGTGGACTACGCTTCTCGACTGACTAAACTTTTTTGAGACTACGACCCTTCCTAACTTTCGCCCTCCTCTTTCACTACTGTCTCCTACTCTACCGACCTACCGTAGTGGCTGAGCTACCTGTACTCAAACTCATTTGAGGTCCTTAACCACTACCTGTCCCTCCGGACCACACGATGTCAGGTACCCCAGCGTTTCTCAGTCTGTACGGACTCACTGACTTGACTTGACTATAATATATATATTATGTCGTTAGTTTCTCATTGAAAATAAAGTCGATATAAATAAATCTTGGTCGTCTTCGAGGTCAATGTACAACTTATCTAATTTTTACTACCAACATGGTAAGAACATGAACTTCCCTAGTCAGTCTCTAGTTCTCTTTACTCTTTCTGTCCTTCTCTCCTTTTCTCGGCCTTTCTCCTCTCGTTATACACACACCCATACACTCTCTCTGTCCCTCGCTCTCTCTCTAGGCCCTTGTGTATAAAGTCACACTGTACTATTACAGTGGTTATCTCATTATATAGGATAATATATTCCCTTATGTCTCTTCCTTTATAGGATAAAAACCTTCCGGTGCCTCCTTAAATGAGTACTCCTTAATAAACTTGACTTAATGACTTTCCTGAAAAACTCCGTGTGTTTCTTCCCTAAAAATATTTTCCCTTTTGTTCCATGTTTTCATCCTCTGTCGGACCGTGTAAGACCCGTATTATTGATAAAGTCATACCCCCCTCCATACTTACACAAACACGTGTACATACACACATATACAACACTGTCTCTCCTAATACACAGTTCACTAAACTGACGACCTATGACTCTGTTTAATGAAAGTGTTTACAGAATCAAAATAGGGTGTCACTACGTCTTGATAAAATTAGTTTCCCCAATACTATCCTAATTGTAGTATCTTTGACTGACAGTAGTCACCCTTTCTACAACCTTCTCCTTTTTGGACCATTATCATTTACACACGCACGAGTCAGAACAGACTGAGAAAGTACGGATCAACGAGTCAGTACAGACTGAGAAACACTGGAGTCCCTGACATCGGTGGGTCTGAGGAGACAGGTACCTCATGTTATGACCTCATAGAGGACGCAACCGTCCGTCTGAGAAATGGTGACTGAATGGACTAAGACACGTTGGACGGTTTTCAGCTACCCGAAATCAGGGTCCGTTGTCTTAAGTTCTACCTCCTCTCCTTGGACTGACAACGACTTCGCTCAACCGACCTCACTCTCCCCTACCCGGGTCACTCTCCTGGACTCACGACCAAACGTGTCGGAGAGTCCACACCCGATGTCCTCCGAACATCACTACTGTAAGAACAAAGTAGGCGTACATAATGTACACTACGTGTAGATAAGTCTTCGAGAGCAAATCCTAAAGGAGAAAAACCTTGTCTTTCTAATCATACTTATTAAAGAGTTATAGTTTCTTTTTGTCCCGAAAAAAACCATCTCTCTTAGTATCGGGAAGGGGGACTTCTATAAGTGTATACTGAGAGTCTCGAAGATTAATTTACAATGTGACGTTCCGTTCCCCCTTAATTTCACCTCCCCCCTTACTTTCGACAATTGTTCGACTTAAATTTAAACCCACTCAGAGGTACTAAAGGTTGAAGGAGTTATTGCGAGAGAGAGGAAAATAAGGGGTGGGGTTTAATTATTTAATCCCTCTCATAGAACTCAATAGACCACCCGGGTCATTTAGTGCCCCCAGGATTTTACACCTCCTCTTTTCGTCTTCTCAGTCACAGTCAACTATTAAACACTCTGAGTTGGTTGGGAACGACCGAAACTTCTACCTTTCCCCGGTACTCGGCTGCTTAATTCCATATTAGTAAAAATATTTTACTTTTTCTAGTTCCTTTACTTAAAAGGGGATGTCGAAGGTCTTTCCTTACGTCGGATCTACTATGGAACTAAAATCGGACCTCTGTGAGTAAAGTCTAAAGACTAAATGTATTGACATTCTATTATGTAAATAAAATCTGATGACTTAAACACTATCAATGTCGTCGTGATTCTTTAGTAAAGTGGGACCATGTTGTGACTCGGAATACTGACATTGAAAACGGGATGTTAGAACACAAGTTAATAAATGTACTTCTAATGTTTACAATGTAATCATGATTTTGTAGTGAGTGTCAAAGGGTTTCTTCAGAATGGAAACTTAAAATCAGAAAACGACTACCATTTTCGTCAGATCTCTCTTTTTTTTCTTGTGTCGTCACTTTGTCTTTATGTCTACGTACTTAATCGGTACTCCTGACAAATCTTTAAATATGAATTCATTACACGTAAAATTAATGACTTTACTATCTTAAGTTGTCGTACGTTCCAGAACTGAAAAATAACTGAACGAAGAACCGATGACTACTATACCATTCTGTTTTTATCTAGAATTTCCCTTTTTTTATTTATAAACCTATGAAAATAAGGAGACTTGATAGATCATTAAATAAATGACAACGATATAGATACCCATCTCCAATTACTAGATTCACACCTCGTGTAGACATTAAAAAATAAAGAGGGTGAAACGGATGGAATATGAATCACCCTCGAGTCATTTCTGAATTACTTAAGTCGATAAAAATAAATCACAAAATAACCCAGTCTGATTGTTACCACTTGACCATATATGGCGACCCGTCTTGCAAGTCACCAAAACTCAAGACACTTCAAAAGACTTCACTCACATATTATGAAACACGGAAATTTCTACAAGAACACTAATAAACGGGACAGTCACTTTAACTTAATTTATATAACGACAAAATAAACACTATAAAATCCTCGAAGAAGAACGAGTACACATAACACTAATAACCCTTCAAAATGAACTACTCCAAAAAATTCCTTCGTGACATCACGAACTCTTCTTATTAATACCTCGGTCTTATGGGTGAATTTACACCAAGACGATAGACGAATGGTATATTAAGACCAGTTTAAGGCATAGGAAGTATAGGGAGTGAAAGGAATACACACTTTACCACTACTATTATTACGGATAGACTCTTTCTACAACCTTCTTAGTTTACTCAATCACATAAATTCTATGAGTCCTGTTCTATTTACACGATCTGTTTAGAAGTCAGTCAAGTCGAGTCAAGTCAGTGAGTCAGCACAGGATGAGAAACGGTAGGACACTTAGTGTCGTGCGGTCCGGAGGGACAGGTAGTGGTTGAGGACCTCAAATGAGTCTGAGCAGGTAACTCAGCCACTACGGTAGGTTGGTAGAGTAGGACAGTAGGGAAAGAGGAGGGCGGAAGTTAGAAAGGGTCGTAGTCCCAGAAAAGTTTACTCAGTCGAGAAGCGTAGTCCACCGGTTTCACGACCTCAAAGTCGTAGTCAGGAGGGTTACTTATAAGTCTTGACTAAAGGAAATCCTACCTGACCAACATAGAGGAACGTCAGGTTTCCTGAGAGTTCTCAGAAGAGGTTGTGGTGTCAAGTTTTCGTAGTTAAGAAACCGTGAGTCGAAAGAAATATCAGGTTAAGAGTACAGGTATGCACTGCTGACCTTTTTGGTATCGGAACTTATCTGTCTGAAAACAGTTTTATTACAGAGACGAAAAATTATACGACAGATCCAACCAGTATTCGTAATCGATATTAATAAATGAGATGTGTACTAACGTTTACCCACTTTGTAGGTAAAATTTGACAATACTTTATCTCGTATAAGTATAAGGATGTTTCCAACACGTCTGTGTGTGTGTGTGTGTATATACTAAGAAAGTGGAGGTCGTATATAAAATATCTAATCTTTTAACCTCCGTTTTACTGTACTATTTTATAGACGATTATTTTCATACAGGGGTCGACGGACAGACCACGGTACGTACCCTTGATTATTTTACAAGGCAACGTCAGACGGAGTCACTTTCTAACCCTTCTCTCTATCAAAGAAATGTCATAAGATGAGTCTAGTTAGTAGATGTTTCTTAGGAATAAATAAAACAAATGAAAGAATCAGCTGGTCCCACACACTTCTATGTTTTTCTCTTATTCCGAATTTTAATGAAGTCGGTTTTAAAGTATGTAGAAAACTTACTTCTCGAGGTGTAAATTTATTACTTCTCACTAAAATCGTACAAAACCACTTCTTCGTGAGTGTCAACTGAAATTTCGTTGCCCGAATCTAAAGTCATCGTGACCTTATCAGTACCTACAATTGTAAAAATAGAGCAGACGGTCACGCAAAACGTACTCAAGTCACTCAAAAAATTTTTACTCGAATTTATTACAAGGGTCTAGATATGGAACAAAAAACCAGAAAAACAAAGTGAACTTTAGTCTGCCTCTACTCCTTTGTCCAACAAAAAAGTACTGTATCATTCTCTTACTGAGGAATCATGTATATAAAGACGGTGACGATTGAAGGACCCAATTGGTGTTTTAATAATATAAAGGTACAGAAATTTTTTATGTATCTTCTATGGCACTGATTTAGTGTCAAAATTCGCGGTATATTTACATTTGAACAATTTAGAAGTATTTTTGAGATAGTTCGTCTGTGATACCAAAAGGTGATCCTCGTCTTCTTTTACTCCGTATCTCTCCAATTTATTGAACGGGTCACAGGGTGTCGATATTTCACTACCTCAGTATAGACGTGAGTCATTGGAAGATGAGATGAAAAGAGCTGAAGTCCTCTGTCAAAAAAAAAAACAAAAAAAGGGGTATGTTCTTTGAGTAAACATTAATAAAGGTAATAAGATAAAAAAATTACGGATCAAATTTAAGACACATACGATGTCTGAATTTTACATAAACCTAATGATACGGAAATAACTTAAGTCACCTCTTTCCATAAAGAGTTTGTATAGTATTACTTTAAGTTGAACCTAAATACTTGTTCACTACCTTCTGAAACTATGAGAAAGGTTAAATATTTGAAATTTTAGACAAAAAAAAAAAAGAAAGACCCTCTATTTCAACCTTCAAATATCACATGAAGTAATTTAAAATCCAATAATGAAATTACTATATAGTTATTAACACCGTTCTCATTAAACCAAAAGATTGACCATGACAATGGTTCCTAAAAGTTTGTTAAAAATTATAAATGTTCAAGAGTAAATAGTGTCTTTATAATAAATACTGGTAAAGATTTGACCTTTGGACCATCCGACGTCAGGTACCCCAGCGTTTCTCAGTCTGTCCCGACTCACTAAAGTGAAAGTGAAAAGTGAAAGTACGTAACCTCCTCCTTTACCGTTGGGTGAGGTCACAAGAACGGACCCCTTAGGATCCGTGCTCCCTCGGATCTTCCGACGACTTATACCCTAGCGTGTCTCAACCTGTGCTGACTTCGCTGAATCGTCGTCGTCGTCGATTTGACCTTTTTTAAGATAAATCGAATAGATAGACTTGGTTTTTAGATAATGATAATATATTTTCTTTTTTTTTTTGAAAACTCACCTTTTGTCCATACTGAAGACATTATTTTTAAGTCCAACAAATTCCTATTATTAATTTGGTTTTACCTTCCGTCGATATGAAAGATTTTCCGTCTTATGATAAATTTGGGACATTACATTTTATATCATGGTCAACTGACGGTTTCAAACATGAAAACCGGTTCTATGGATGGAGGGACACAGATAAAGGGTCAATTATTTTACTAGGATTTTTATTTACATTGACACCTTAGCACTCTTAACTCACTAAGTCATACAGTTCGTAAATCTTATCACGGATATTGTATGATCAATGTAAAACGACAACAACCTCACTAATTACCACCACCTATCCTCCTTCCTCTCTTCCTGATCCTCCCCCTCTCGAAATGACCTAACACTAGATTACACGTCTATCATGTTCCGTCGTATCATATTCACTTTGTAAGGAGGTTTACAACAACAGTTGACAAGAGAGTGTCTCTTATATCCTACTAATTTATTTGACACATTACCATTTAAGGCACATTTACCATTTCTACGTACCATTTTAATAGTCATAATCAAATGATACCGACGGTATTGTTTTATAGGGTTTGACCTATCTTACTTTTGTCCTTAAATAAAAAATTGTCGTAACGTCTGATCTACAGGTTTCGGTCCACCGTTCAAATCAAAGAAGACTCCAGAGACAGGAACCAAACGTTTACCGTAAGAGTGACAGGAGTGTATCACAAAGTAGACAGACGTCAGTAGGGTCCAGAGACACACGTTTAATGGAGAAGTATATTCCTGTAGTCAGTCCAACTTAATTTCGGATGGGATTACCGGAGTAAAATGAAGTATGGTGGAAATTTCAAGGATAGAGGTATATATCAGTGTAAGATTCCTGATACCCAATCCTCAGCTAAGTTTTGTACTTAATATTTCTTACGTTAAGTCGGGTATTCTCAGTATAAATCCCATCTACTTAACTTCTGGTCAGCGATTCATAGACCTGGTTGGAACAACGACAACAAATCAACGAGTCAAGACGGACTTAGAACCGTTGGGGTACCCGACGTCGTGTGGTCCAAAGGGATAGGAAGTGGTAGAGAACGTCAAACGAGTTTGAGTATAGGTAACTCAGTCACTATGGTAGGTTGGTAGAGTAGAAGACAACAGGGGAAGAGGAGGACGGAAGGCAGAAAGGGTGTAGTCTCAGAAAAGGTCACTAAACTGAGAAACGTAGTCCACTCGTTTCATAACCTCGAAGTCGAAGTCGTAGTCAGGAAGGTTACTTATAAGTCCTGACTACAGGAAATCCTGACTGAGCAACCTAGAGGAACGTCAGGTTCCCTGAGAATTCTCAGAAGAGGTCGTAGTGTCAAACTTCCGTAAAAACCGTGAGTCGGAAAAAATAACAGGTCCAGAGTGTAGGTATGTACTGAAGACCTTTTTGGTATCGAAACTGATACGCCTGGAAACAACCTTTTCATTATAGAGACGAAAAATTTTTCTTTAATAAAATTAACCTCCGATTAATGAAATATTATAACATCACCAAAAACGGTGTACAACTGTACTGAATCGGTACCCTCATGTACACAGGAGGTAGGACTTGGGGAGAGGATGGAGGGAGGGATAGGGTAGGGAGTCCCAGTAGGGTCACGCGACCGGGACTCATGGAACAGAGTACGTAGCTTGGACCTGACCGCTAGATAAAGTGTATACCATTATATGAACAAAGTCACGATAGGGGAGTTTAGTAGGGTGGAAATGGAAGAGGGTGTCTCAGATTTTCAGACAAGAAATATGGACACAGAGAAAACAACAGAGTGTATATCCCAGTAGCAATGGTAGAAAGATTTAAGGTATATATACGTAATTATATGACATAACCACAAAAAGAGACTGAATGAAGTGAGACATATTGTCCGAGGTCAAAGTAGATGGAGTAATCTTAATTAAGTTTACGTAAGAAAAATTATCGACTCATTATAAGGTAACACATAAACATGGTGTCGAAAGAATAGGTAAGTAGACGACTACCTGTTGGATCCAACGAAGGTACAGGACCGATAACATTTGTCACGACGTCACTTGTAACCCCATGTGCACAGAGAAAGTCAAGACCAAAGGAGCCACACATACGGGTCGTCACCCTAACGACACAGCATACCGTCAAGATAAAGGTCAAAAAATTCCTTAGAGGTGTGACAAGAGGTATCACCGACATGATCAAACGTAAAGGTAGTTGTCACATTCTCCCAAGGGAAAAGAGACGTTGAAGAGGTCGTAATTAACAAACATCTGAAAAACTATCGTCGGTAAGACTGACGACACTCTACCATGGAGTAACACCAAAACTAAACGTAAAGAGACTATTACTCACTATAACTCGTAGAAAAGTACACAAACAATCGGTACACACAGAAAACACCTCTTTACAGACAAATCAAGAAACCGGATAAAAAACTAACCCAGTAAATAAAAAGACCTTAACTCGACGTACCTAACGAACATATAAAAACTCTAATCAAGAAACAATCAACGAAGCAAACGATAATAAAAGAGGGTAAGTCTTCCGACAGCAAAGTGGAACCAAAAATGGAAAGGAAGCAACACGTTTTCGAAAATTCAAATTAATCCGGGGTAAACAAATAAAAACGAAAATAAACATAATGAGACTCTCCACTTAGTATGTCCTAGGACGAAACTAAATACATTCTCTCACAAACGGATACAAAAGGAGATCCTCAAAATATCAAAGACTAGAGTGTAAATCTAGAAATTAGGTAAAACAAATAAAAACACATACCATAATCTTTCACAAGATCAAAGTAAGAAAATGTTCACCAACTGGTCAATAGGGTCGTAATGAACAATTTCTCTAACAGAAAAGAGACAACATATAAGAACGAAGGGAACAGTTTCTATTTACAGGTATCTACACACCTAAATAGAGACCCGAAGGATAAAACACGGTGACTTGATATAAAGACAGAAACACGGTCATGGTATGACAGAATTACTTGTATCGAAACATTATATCAGACTTCAGTTCGTCTAACTAAGGAGGTCTAGGTAAGAAGAAAGAGTTCTAACGAAACCGATAAACTCCAAAAACATAAAGGTATATTTAACACTTTATTAAACAAGATCAAGAGACTTTTTATGGTAATCATCGAACTATCTCTAACGTAACTTAGATTCTAACGAAACCCAAGTCAAGTCAAGTCAGAGAGTCAGCACAGGTTGTGAACCACTAAGGCACTTGACGTTACGAGGTCCGTGAGACAGGTTGTGGTCGAGGGTCTCAAATGGGGTCGATCAGTCTGTGCTGACTTCACTGAATCGTCGTCGTCGTACAGGCAACTTAGCCACTACGGTAGGTTGGTAGGTAGGAGACAGCAGGAGAAGAGGAGGACGGGAGTTAGAAACGGTCGTAGTCCCAGAAAAGTTTACTCAGTTGAGAAACGTAGTCCACCGGTTTTATAACCTCAAAATCGAATTTGTAGTCAGGAAGTTTACTTGTGGGTCCTGACTAGAGGGAATCCTACCTGACCAACCTAGAGGAACGTCAGGTTCCCTGAGAGTTCTCAGAAGAGGTTGTGGTGTCAAGTTTTCGTAGTTAAGAAGCCACGAATCAAAAGAAATATCAGGTTGAGAGTATAGGTATGTAGTGATGACCTTTTTGGTATCGGAACTGATCTACCTGCAAAAAACCGTTTCATTACAGAGACGAAAAATTATACGACAAATCTAACCAGTATTGAAAGGACGGTTCCTTATTCACAGAAAATTAAAGTACTGACGTCAGTGGTAGAAGTCACTAAAACTCGGGGGTTTATTATTTCAGTCGGTGACAAAGGTGACAAAGGGGTAGATAAAGGGTACTTCACTACCCTGGCCTACGGTACTAGAAGCAAAAGACTTACGACTCGAAATTCGGTTGATAAAGTGAGAGAAGAAAGTGAAAGTAGTTCTCCGAGAAATAAAGAAGAAGTAAAAGACGGTATTCCCACCACAGTGGACGTATAGACTGTCATAACTATAAAGAGGACCGTTAGAACTAAGGTCGAACACGAAGGAGGTCGGGTCGTAGAGAATACTATATGAGACGTATATTCAATTTATTTGTCCCACTGTTATATGTCGGAACTGTATGAGGAAAAGGATAAACCTTGGTCAGACAACAAGGTACAGGTCAAGATGGACAACGAAGGACTGGACGTATCTGCAAAGAGTTCTCCGTCCAGTCCACCAGAACATAAGGGTAGAGAAAGTCTTAAAAGGTCAAATAACACTAGGTGTATCAGTTTCCGAAACCGTATCAGTTATTTCGTCTATATCTACAAAAAGACCTCGAGAGAACGGAAAGGTCACCAGGTTTCCTATAACCATTAAACTAGAGACCAAGGAGACGGAAAAGATTTTGGTTGAACTTGTAGACCTTCAAGTATCAAGTGTATTACGACTTCGAACCGAACTTCTTAAAACTCGTAATGAAATGATCGCACACTCTACTCACGTTAACACACCATCAAACTCGTAAGAAACAGGAACGGAAAGAAACCCTAACCTTACTTTTGACTGGAAAAGGTCAGGACACCGGTGACGACTCAAAAAGTTTAAACGACCGTATAACTCACGTCGTGAAAGTGTCGTAGTAGAAAATCCTAGACTCCATCGAGTGGACCTTAAGGTAGTGGAGGTGATCGAAACAAACCCATCATATCAGTAAAAGTGAGATAATAAAGAAAGTTAAGTACTTGTACCATATAAAGAGGTAGATAAACACAATGGAAACTTAAGAAAGTATTCACGAAATATCAAAAGATATATATCTAGAAAACACAGAAAGTCATCTAAACAAGAATTCATAAAATAAGAAAAGTAACGTCACCACTTACCTTAACAAAGGAATTAAAGAGACAAAAAAAGTAACAATCACGTATCCCTTACGTTCACTAAAGACAAACAATTAAAATATAGAACGTTGAAATGATATAAGTAACCAATCGAGATGATTAAAAGACCGCCACAGAAATCCTAAAAGATACATCTCCTAGTACAGTAGACGTTTGTTACTCTCAAAATGAAGAAAAGTTTAGACCTAAGGAAAATAAAGAAAAAGACGAGACTAACGACACCGGTTTTGAAGCTTTTGATACAAACTTGTCATCACCACTCTCACCCGTGGGAACAGAGCAAGGACTGATACCCTTTACGAAAGTTAAAAAGTGGTAACTCCTATTATAAACGACACCCAAATAGTATATAACGAAAATAATAGAACTCCATACAAGGAAGACACGGACGAAAGACCTCCCAAAAATAGTATTTACCTATAACTTAAAATAGTTTCTGAAAGAGAAGTAGAAAACTCTATTAGTATAACAAAAATAGAAAGTCAAACAATTACCCCACATACTGTAACTAACTAAATGTTTAAAATTTCTAAGGAACGTAGGGACCCTATTTCGGGTGAACCAGTACTACATACTAGAAAAATTATACAACAACTTAAGACAAACATTCTTAAAACAATTCCTAAAAACGTAGATACAAGTAGTCACTATAACCGGACATCAAAAGAAAAAAAAGACACCGTAGAAACCAAAACCATAATCCCACTACTACCGGAGGATCTTACTCAAACCCTCAAATGGAAGGAGACGTTAAAAAACCTTCTCAAACTCATCCTATCTACAATCGAGAAGAGCTTTAAAAACCATCTTAAGTGGATACTTCAGTAGAGTAGGATCCGAAAACAAACAACCTTCTCAAAACTAAGGTCAAAACTAAAGACACGAACACTATCCAGTCAATTCTAAAGGGTAAAGAAGGACCAAGTCAAAACCTTCCAATATTAAAAGATTCTTAAACAGGTAAAGTAGGTTCAACAGGTAAAATAACCGTATATCAACGACTATCATCAGAGAATACTAGGAAACATAAAGACACAACAGACAACACTAGAAAGGTAAAAGTAAAGATTAAAACAACTAAACTAAGAAGAGGGAAAAAAAGAACTACTCAGACCGATTACCAAACGGATAAAATAAATAGAAGAGTTTCTTGGTCGAAAATCAAAACAACTAAAAACGATATCAGAGGAAACAAATAAAAAGTGAATAAAGACGGGATTAAAAATACTAAAGAAAGGAACATGATTAGGACTCCAAGAAGTAAAGAAGAAAATATCAACGAAATCCACATTTCAATCCAATAAATAAACTAAAAAGAGAACAAAGAAACTTTGATGTTATAAAACCGGTGGACTATACTTCTCGACTGAGTAAACTTTTCTGGGACTACGACCCTTTCTAACTTCCGTCCTCCTCTTCCCCTGTTGTCTCCTACTCTACCAACCTACCGTAGTGACTGAACTACCTGTACCCAAACCCACGTGAGACCCTCAACCACTACCTGTCCCTCCGGACCGTACGACGTCAAGTACCCAACGTTTCTCAGCCTGTGTTGACTCACCGACTTGACTTCACTTGACTTGAGAAGAAAGAACTCAATTCGCACATAACGACACTTGGAAGGGGAATCGTGACGAAAATGACTTAGGATATCCGACACCCAACAGCACAAAACTAAAAGTAAGTAAAGATACGTATAAAACTAAAGAAAAAACTAAAGAAGGCACTAAACAACCAATAAGTCTTCGTACAACAAATCGAAGGTATACAAACATAAAAATAATCAAAAAAAGGACATCAACTGTAGATTAGAATGACGTGACACTAGTCTTTTCTACGAATTTTACTAAAGTCAAAAAAACTCAAGTGGTTCCGATCTAAATACCGGGTTCTACACTAGATAGGACCTCTTACAAAACACACGTGAACTCTTTTTCCAGTTTAAGTAAAAACCCCCCACTTAACAACATATCTATAGTTAATCCAGATAGACCAGGTAACGTAGTAAATTTCAAACACAAAGAAACGATTAAAAGACAAATCAACTAGGTAGGTATCCAGACTCACCTCATAATTTCAGAGGGTGATAATAACACAATGACAATTAAAGGGGAAAGTATGAACAATCGTAAAAGGAATGTATAACGCCACGAGGATACAACCCACGTATACATAAATATTAACAATATAGAAGAAGAACCTAACTAGAAAATACATCACAGTAATATAGCCAGTAATACATCACAGGAAGAAACAGAGAAAAGTGCTGGAAATAAAGTTTCAGATAAAATAGACTATACTCATAACGATGAGGACGAAAGAAAACCAGAGGTAAACGTACTTCATAGAAAAAGGTCGGGAAGTGAAAGTCAGACATACACAGGGAACAAAACTCCACCCAGAGAACATCTGTTGTATATATCCCCAGAACAAAAACACAGGTAAGTCGGTCAGAAACAGAAAGTCAACCCCGTAAGTTGGGTAAATGCAAATTCCATTAATAACTATTCATACAAGGGTGACGGTAACATGAAACAACAAAACCCAAGTTCAAATATTTGGAAAAGACACAAAGAATAGAGCTCTTCTAGGAAATCGTAAACAACTTCTCGACCAAACCAGAGTCGAAAACGAACAGACATTTCGAAAACTAAAGAGGAAGTTTAAACTTAATCTAGGAACGACCCATATCATTAGACTCAACATTCAAAAAGAGAAAGTACTGAAATCCATACAGGTCGGTAAGGAAAGACCGGACTTCTCAAAGATAACTTTTTATTCGACAATACGAAAGATTATACAACAGATCCAAACACCATCGAAAAGAAGGTTTCTCGTTCACAGAAAATTAAGGTACTGACGTCAGTAACAGGTGTCACTAAAACGTCGGGTTCTTTTATTTCACATAGTGACAAGGGTGACAAAGGGGTAGATAAACGGTACTTCACTACCCTGGTCTACGATACTAGAATCAAAAAACTTACAACTCAAAATTCGGTCGAAAAAGTGAGAGGAGAAAGTGAAAGTAATTTTACGAGAAATTAATGCGAAGTAAAAGACGGTTTTCCCACAACAGTAGACGTACAGACTTCAATAACTATAAAGAACGTCATTAGAACTAAAGTCGGACACGAGGTGCGTCGGACCGTAAAGTGTACTACATAAGACGTACATTCAATTTATTGTCCCACTGTCATGAACCTCGGAACCACATGAGAGAAGGGTTAAAACTTGGTCAGGAAATAAGGTACAGGCTGAGATTGACAACGAAGAACTGGACGTATGTCCAAAGAGTCCTTCCTCCTTTCCACCAGAACATAAAGGTAGACAAATTCTTAAAAGGTGTCAAAAAACCTGGATGGATCTTTACAGTGGTAGAGGAAAGTTCCAGAGTTAGAACTTTAACTACCGATAGTTAAGAAAATCCTGGGGAACAACACTATACTTATAATAAAAGATTTCCTTATCTAACTGACATAAGTTGAGTGATAAGAATGAGTCTGACTTGGATAAAATCTTTAACCCACCTTTGAAAACTTTATGTCAAAACTGACACATATAAATCTTGACTTTACTAATGATCAATCTTTTAAGTCACAAATGAAAAATAAGAAATTAAAATTCTTGACTTTACTCTTTCAATAATTTAAAAGGAAGTATCTGGGAACCCTTGAATTCCTATGATTTCCAGGAAAGGTTTTCTTTCAATAAGTTTGTATTCATAAAGTGAGTAAATACCCCGGTCTCTGTCATCTGTACTCTTTACAAACAGTTTTAGTTACTACAGTAGGTGGTTTGGGTATTTTGGTGGGTAACCAATAACCCGTGGTAAAATATACTCCTTACTTTACAGTAAGGAGTCCAATAAAATTCAGTCAGTTTAACAAGGAATCATGAGACACGATAAAATAAAATGGTCACTCTACGTCTATATATCAGTTCTAAGGAGACAATAAATAATGGGACCGGTTTAACGACACGTAGCAATTATTTTGACACAATAGTATTTCCTCAAAGTAAAACCAGTTCTTTTTATGTATATAAGAAAACAAATCATATCATAAGATTTTCGATTTAATATTTTTTTAAAAAAAAATACCTCTTGTTTGGTTCTTACTTAATCGGTATTATATAATCATATTACGTGTAATATTCCCTTCGTTTTCTAAATTATCAACATAAAGTTTATACTTGTTTATATTTAGTTAAACAATTAAAGTTCAAAGTAAATGAAATGTTGTATGTCCTGAGAACACTATAGTTCACCATTGTTACTTACTATAATGAACCGAAAGATATTTAGAAAGTTATTTAAAAAAAGACGGTGAGATTTCTTACATACAGTCAAATTTCTGTTATTTTGTATATAACTCTACTTTTTCTAAAGGTATGAACCTTTTACCTCCTTTTGTAAAAAAAAATTAAGACAAAACCTTAATTCTAAGGTAGAGTAACAGGAACGTAAAAGATACTATATTTTATAATGACTGTAACATAACATAAGGAGAGTAAAAAGGTCGAGGTCGTCAGTGATTACCGAGATAAAGGATCGTAAGAAAGACTTTTTTTAACTAAAAGTATTACATAAAAAGAGAATAAATGAAAACAGTGACAAAAAAAAAGGGACAATTTGAAGTGATAATCGTATAGAAATCTATAATCGTATAGAAATACCTCGACGGGACGTGGTCCCCGACACAGTTGGAACAAACAGGAGACGAAAGCGGAGGGAGGGTGGGGGGTCGTGTAGTGTCGTTGATAACCGACGGAGAACCTTTGGGATCCCTTGGTCCTTCTTCTATACTGATACTGACGAGGTTCGTAATGTCTCTATAAACAAATGGAGAACAATAAGAGAGACAAAAGAGTTTGAAGGGATTCAGGTCAAGAGTACTTTCCTCAAATTATTTTTGTTTTCGGTATAGACCCAACTAAATCTACATCTATTTACACCGTGTGAAGGGGGTGATAAGTCGGACATGAAGAGTTCAAGGAACTTAAATAGGACACAGGAAGACGTAAGTAAAGAGGTCCTAAAAGGGAAATTCATCTTGTATCGAAGAAGGTAGAGACGGAAAACTTTTTGGTATGTAGGAAACCGTCAGTAGAGTTCATGAGCTTGAGAGTAAGGGACTACGAAAGGTTGACTCACTCTAATCTGTTAATACTAACATTAGAATGGGAAGGAACATTATATAATGTTTTATGTGACCACAACAACCGTTTTTCTTTTTTGTTTTTTGTTTTTGGAGGAAGTCACCTCCCTTCTTACAAGTCTCTTTCTGAGTCCATTAAGTAGGTGTGGGTAAAGAAGTCAAACCTTAAAATTGTTTATCTCATCGACTATAACGACACTTTTATACGTACTTTTTACGTTACTCTTCTCGGAAGTTCTATTGATTATAAATTCTATCTCGTTTCTTCCAGTTAGTCTTACTAATTCTTCTTTGTGTATGTATAGTGTATAGATATACGAAATAACTGTTCATTCTAGTTATTTCAATGTATATAAAGTAGATATTACATGTGATACGTTTTATCTTTACTTCTTTGTGTATGTATAGTGTATAGATATACGAAATAACTGTTCGTTCTAGTTATTTCAATGTGTATAAAGTAGATATTACATGTGATACGTTTCATCTTTACCACTCTTCTATATTACTTTTGATGTTTTGATAGGGTTTAATAACTTAAGTCAACGAAAAACCACAATCAACTTATCGCAATCAGTGAGTCAGTACAAGCTGAGAAACGTTAGGGTACCTGAAATCGGACGGTGTGAGGAGACAGGTACCTTAAGAGGTCCGTTCTTTTGACCTCACCAATCGACAAGGGAAGAGGTACTCTAGAAGGTCTGGGTCCCTGACTTATACTTAGGTACTCACCAGGACCACATATGGTGTCTGACGACCATAAAACCTCGAACTTAACACCACAATATGGTGATGTTGACTCTTTTACCGTCAGAAAAGAGTAAAACGTCTTCTTCGTTAAATGACATATGGTAAAAGAACGTGGATTTACCTATAAAACAGTAAAAGAGAATAAGGAAACTATGGTGTCGAACAGACGATCGTCCCAGAAAATATATTTATAACTACCTTTGTAAACTCTACCGAGCACTGTAAATGTTATCTGTTCACAAAAGGTACCGGGGTACAAGAATAAAATTTTTATAATTGAATTTTATATAAATACAAAAAACTGTAATCATAACGATAGTAAAAATTCTGTCTCCTTTTCTATAGTGACCGACTCAAACTCCATAAAAAGTTGAGTTTATACTCCTGATGATCAGTTTATATAAACTTCCCTATTAAAAGTTTTTTCATTCAATCACACGAGAAAGGAACTTTTTACACTTATAGGTACCTCTTTTTTTTACAATAGGTTTTAAACGGAACTACACCTACATTCCCAAAAAAATTTTGGAATAGAAAAGAACTAAGTCTCAATAAACACTAAGAGTGAGACTCAAGTCAAAATCTCAAACTCTTTGGAAACAGTACACCAGTTCTTACACAACTATATTTACAATTGAAAACTATAATAACCATCAAGACACAATATAATAAAAGTATTCGGAATTAAACGACTTTTGAGTCCCTAAACCACCGACTATAAAAAGAATCGACATATTATAACGTCACTCTATTTCATGTTCTTAAAGACATATAATCTAAAAAAAAAGATTGGTCGTTCAGGTCTTCAATAGTACATGGATCCCGGAT
Source organism: Capra ibex (assembly GCA_006410555.1). Classification (NCBI taxonomy): domain Eukaryota; kingdom Metazoa; phylum Chordata; class Mammalia; order Artiodactyla; family Bovidae; genus Capra; species Capra ibex. The sequence goes on from SJYO01016970.1 coordinate 90,840,478, forward strand.
TATCATTAGTCGAATTCGGATTTTACTTCTTCTGTCACCGAGGTCCCCTTTAATTTGGGTGATAATGAAACTTAAACAAACAATCTTATAGTACTCCGAAAATATACTTCTCTTGTGATTCCTATATATAAATGCAATAGTTCCTTAGGCTTAACGCGATCAAACAAAATATGTCCCAAAATAATCTTTGATCTCTTCGCTTCCCTAGGACCTTTGATCTCAATGAAAGAAACCTTTTATGATTGAGATTTATAATACTAGAATTATCTGAATTGTCTTGTGTTATCTTTAGACGAAACGAATGACTCTATTACGTGAGTTTTGACGGAAATTTATATGTTTTGTGGTAAGTTTACTATCTATAGCAATAAAATAATTTTACATTTGAGAAGAACTGTTTCGTATCAGTGTGTTCTATTATCCCTTTTGTTAAAATAAATAGGAGATAAGAGTCAATATATCTACACATATAAATGGGTCCATAAGGCGTAACAGGAGAACTTATATTTTAGAAGTAACTGTAAGATACCTTTTTACATGTCATAACTGTAACTCCTCGGGCTTATCTTTTCCGAAACCTATAAGTTTTTATTTACCCATCTATGTTCTTCTTTTAAATTTCTGTTACACTACCTCTCTTATTCCTAAATGTTGTCTCTCGTAAACTTCGTTTTAAATTCACTTTTTTACTTATGATGACACTAGTCTCAAGAGATTATTCTTATAATAATTGTTATGTAAGATTATAAAATCTTTAAGTATCCTTAGTCTAAGGCAAGTCATACAAGTCATTGTTCGTCGACAAAATAATGTCTTTTCCCCTTCCGTAGTATTTATACTGACAGTAGTACTTCGTACTGGCACAGAGGAAAAGAACTTGTCTGTATATAAACTATCATGAAACTATTTTCAGACGTTTATCGTGTCGAAAGTTCTGTCCGACTGGTTTAATAAGTTTCATTATGTCTCTTGATATTTCTATGGGACAACGACGACGACGATTCAGCGAAGTCAGACACGCTGGGGTATCTGCCGTCGGGTGGTCCGAGGGGACAGGGACCCTAAGAGGTCCGTTCTTGTGACCTCGCCCAATGGTAAAGGAAGAGGTTACGTACTTTCTCTTTTCACTTTCACTTCAACGAATCAGCACAGGCTGAGAAGCGCTGGGGTTCCTGACGTCGGATGGTCCAAGGAGACGGGTACCCTAAAAGGTCCGTTCTCTCATGACCTCACCCAACGGTAACGGAAGAGGTTTTCTATGGGATCTTACAGATAAAACAGTAGTGTCCATTATATCAGTACACACTTTGTTTGGAGTTAAAACCACTTAGAATGAGACTGTTGGTTTAATGATCCCTTATCTCGTTCTCTGTGGTCTATATTTAACACGGAAGAAGACTGTAACACCTACGAAGGGATGAATATAACAACGTACTTGAAGTTAATAGAGGACATGAACGAAAGAAGAATTATGAACAGGACTTAGACTGTGAGAATTTACTGAGACTCCGAAAGGTTTACTTACTGATCACTCCGTTCTACTATCTATGTGATTGTAAATCGATAAAGTAAACAGAAGTAAAAAGTGGTAGTAAAACAACACTCCAATACACGAAACATCTTTCAACGGAGAGGGAAGTTTTTTTGGTTTGTCGAAATATTCCCAATAGTATTCTACGTTTACTTTTCTCACTTACACTTCAGAGAGTCAGTACAGAGAAACACTGAGGTACCTGACATCGGATGGTCCGAAGAGACAGGTACCCTAAAAGGTCCGTTCTCATAACCTCGCTCAACGATAAAGGAAGGGGTCCCCAGAAATCCCTAGTTTGGGTCCAAAGGACGTAACGTCCGTTTGTGAAATGGGAGACTCGGTGATCCCTTCGAGGTATTCTACATTCTCATAAAGGAATAAAAACTACTGATTCTAAGACCCCAAACCACCCTCCTTAAAGGTCAATCTTCCGTATACAAAAGTTTAGATATAGGAAGGTTTTCACCACCACGCTCGTCCCTTCTCGAGATACCTTACATGTAGTCCTCAACCTATTCTTAGGCCACCCAAGACGGTCCCTCAAAAACGAGCACAACGGATCCTTACCCCATCCCCCTCCTGAGGTCGTTCCAATTTCCCACTAGAAACTTATTCAGTCTTTTTATGAGGTTATTTCTATTGATCATGAACCTAAAGTTGTCGTTATCAATTCATTCTGGAACTAAAATAGGAATAAAGAGGAGAAGAAGAAGTCAGATCTATCAGTCTTCTACTATTCTCCAATTCTCCTCTTCCACTTTGAAACTCCTCCTCCTCTTTTGTGTCCCTTCTTATGGGTTTTTTCTATTCAGGATGGAGGTGACAGTCGCAAACCTTTAGTAAGCAACATGGACTAAATCCCTTCATAACGTCAAAATTAACCAATTCTAATTTCAAAATCCTCTGTAATGTTGTATAGGTCCCTGTATTTTCTTCCACGTTTTTAAAGTACTAGATTTCCAAACATGGAACAAAATACGGGGACCCTTATAAGGTCACAGTAGACCAAATATCAGACACTCTTGAACTTATCTTATACATGGGACGACAACACACTTTCAATATATTTAGAAGTAATACAACTTAACCAAATATCACGAAAAGTCCAGATGATATCGAAAGATGAAAAGACAGATAAGTAAGATGCTTAAAAACTCTCAAACTATAACTTTGAGATTTATAGAATTAAATAGATAAATTTTTATTTACATTATATATCATCTTGATATATATTGAAACAAGACAAAAAAGGTTCAGAGGACACACAATAGTAAGGTTAAGGTTTCTTTCCGTTACCGTTTCTTACGAGTTTGATGACGTGTTAACGTGAGTAGAGTGTACGATCATTTCATTACGAGTTTTAAGAGGTTCGGTCCGAAGTCGTTATGCACTTGGCACTTGAGGTACTACAAGTACGACCAAAATCTTTTCCGTCTCCTTGGTCTCTAGTTCAACGGTTGTAGGTGACCTAGTACCTTTTTCGTTCTCTCAAGGTCTTTTTGTAGATAAAGACGAAATAACTGATACGGTTGCGGAAACTAACACACCTAGTGTTATTTGGCACCTTTTAAGACTTTCTCTACCCTTATGGTCTGGTGGATTGGACGAAAAACTCTTTAGACATACGTCCAGTCCTTCGTTGTCAATCTTGACCTGTACCTTGTTGTCTGACCAAGGTTTATCCTTTTCCTCATGCAGTTCCGACATATGACAGTGGAACGAATAAATTGAATATACGTCTCATGTAGTACTCTTTGCGACCTGACCTTCTTTGTGTTCGACCTTAGTTCTAACGGTCCTCTTTATAGTTAGTGGAGTCTATCCGTCTACTGTGGTGGGAATACCGTCTTTCACTTTTCCTCGATTTTTCGAAGAACTACTTTCACTTTCTCCTCTCGCTTTTTCGAGTTGTAAGTCTTTTGCTTCTAGTACCGTAGACCAGGGTAGTGAAGTACCCTTTATCTACCCCTTTGCCATCTTTGTCACAGTCTGAAATAAAAAAACCCGAGGTTTTAGTGACGTCTACCACTGACGTCGGTACTTTAATTTTCTGCGAATGAGGAACCTTCTTTTCAATACTGGTTGGATCTATCGTATAAGTTTTCGTCTCTGTAATGAAACGACTGATTCCAGACAGATCAGTTCCGATACCAAAAAGGTCACCAGTACATACCTACACTCTCAACCTGACTCTTCTTCCGACTCGTGGCTTCTTAACTACGAAAACTTCACACCACAACCTCTTCTGAGAACTCTCAGGGAACCTGACGTTCCTCTAGGTTGGTCAGGTAAGACTTCCTCTAGTTGGGACCCTAAAGAAACCTTCCTTACTACGATTTCGACTTCGAGGTCATGAACCCGGTGGAGTACGCTTCTCAACTGAGTAACCTTTTCTGACACTAAGACCCTCCCTGACCCCCGTCCTCCTCTTCCCCTGCTGGGTCCTAATCTACCGACCTACCGTAGTGACTGAACTACCTGTACTCAGACTCACTTGAGGTCCTCAATCCCTAACTGTTCCTCCGGACCGCATGACGCTAAGTACCCCAGTGTTTCTCAGTCTGTGCTGACTCGCTGACTTGACTTGACTTGACACACAATAGTACCAAAGTATTAAATTTTTATTTATAATTTTAAAATAATAGAATTTTATGCATTCTTGACGATCAAGTAATTGAAGACTTTCACCAATTTTTAGATTTCCCACATGGGGTGTAAAACAGGTTCTTTCTCCACTTCCCCACGTCCTTTCAATTAAAACCTTCGATCGTACACTTTTTTTTTTTCAAAAAAATAATGATTAACTTGAGAGACCTAGATAGGACAAGACACTTGACAAACGTGTACCAAATGGAGTAAATTAAAAGTACTCCACCTAATATAATAATAATAGTAAAATTGTTTACATTCAGTTGCACTCTGATGTTCCGGACTCAAGTATGTCGGGCATCGATTGATTTAGTGTAAAACTTTCATCTGAAACTGGTTCTTTAAGTGAGAAAATTTGTTATACCCGTTAACAAGTCTCGACCAATCTTGTCATTCATTCCTAGGTGTTGACACCTCTTGTCTTTACTTCATCACTAGATTTTTGAGACTCCCTCTATTTTCACTCTCAATTTCCTTCCCAGACCCTTGTTCCCGTAGGTTCCTCTTTGGTCTTACAGAAGTCATAATCAACTGTCGTCGTTCAGTGTAAAATAGTGTCGGTTCCTACCACTAAGTTCGTCTTTCATGGGGTCTAAGTTGACCAATTTAGTCGTTCCACGGATTAACTTACCCTGTTTACCGTCTGTATTAAATAAATTAGTAAGTTGTTTTTTATGTAACTTGAAAAGAATTGGGGTAATCCGAAGGACCATCGTGTTACCTGTCCTTAGACGGTCGGTTACGTCCCCAGTGCCCAACTAAGGACCAGGTCCTTCTAACGTGTACGGTGACTCGTCGATTCGGGTCCTTGTTGTTCATGATTCGGGTGGTAGATCTCGGGTGTTCGTCGTTGATGACTCGGTCACACGACGTTGAGGACTTCGGGCGCGTAGGATCTCGTACCCGAGACGTTGTTCTGGTGGAGTCACTCTTCAGACTCGTGACGTTGTCTCATCGGGGACGAACGGTGTTGATCTCTTTTCGAGGACTCGTCGTCGTTTCTGGGTCACGTTGGTTATTTATTTATCAATTTTTTTAGAATTGGGAGTTAATCTCAGGTCCAAGATACAAAACGGGATTCTAATTTAATTGGATTCCTTGTTTATTTTAGAAGATAGGAACACGTCGAAGAAGTCTTCCGTTTTATTTTGATATTATCTTAACCCTTTAAAAAGGAACTTGATAAAAAAAAACCATAACGTAATAATGTATAAAATCTAAAGATTTAGATTTTATAAACAATAAGACAACAACGACAAGTCAGTGAGTCAGTACAGACTGAGAAACGCTAGGGTACCTGACGTCGTACGGTCCGAAGGGACAGGAATTGGAAGAGGGTCTCAAACGAGTTTGAGTACAGGTAACTCAGCTACTATGGTAATTGGTAGAGTAAGAAACGGCAGGGGAAAAGGAGGACGGAAGTTAGAAAGGGTCGTAGTCCCAGAAAAATTACTCAACCGAGAAGGGTAGTTCACCGGTTTAATAACCTGGAAATCGAAACCGTAGTCAGGAAGGTTTCTTACTTATAAGTCCTGACTAAAGGAAATCCTAACTAATCAAACTAGAATAAGGTCAGGTTCCCTGAGAGTTCTCAGAAGAGGTTGTGGTGTCAAGTCTTCGTAGTAAAGAAACCACGAGTCTGAAAAAATACCAGCTTGAGTGTAGATATGTATTGATAACCTTTTTGGTATCGAAACTGATATGTCTGGAAACAAATGTTTCCTTACAGAGAAGAAAAATTATGTGAAAGATCTAAATAGTATCGAAAAGAAGGTTCCTCGTTTGCAGAAAATCAAAGTGTAGACGTCTTTGGTAGTCCTCAGTAAAACCTCCGGGGGTTTTATTTCACACAGTGACAAAGGTAACAAAGGGGAAGACAAACAGTACTTCACTACCCTGGTATACAGTACTAGAAGTAAAAAACTTACAATTCAAAATTCCGTCGGAAACGTGAGAGGTGAAAGTGGAGGTAGTTCTCCGAGAAATCAATGAGAAGTGAAAGACGGTTTTCCCACCACAGTAGTCGTATAGACTCCAATAACTATAAAGAGGGTCGTTAGAACTAAGGTCGAACACGAAGTAGGTCGGACGTAAAGTGTACTACATAAGACCTATATTCAATTTATTCGTCTCACTGTTATATGTCAGAACTGTATGAGGAAAGTGTTAAAACTTGGTCAGGTTACAAGGTACAAGGTAAGATTGATAAAGAAGAACAGGACGTACGTACAAAAAGTCCTCCGTCCAGTCCACCAGACCATAAAGGTACAGAACTTCTTAAAAGGTGTCAAACAACACTAGGTGTGTCAGTTTCCGAAATCGTATCAGTTACTTCGTCTTCATCTACAAAAAGACCTTAAAAGAACGAAAAAGATACTAGGTCGTCTACAACCGTCAAACTAAAGAACAAGGAGACGGCAAAGATTTAGGTCGAAGTTGTAGATCTTCAAGAAGTAAGTTCATGACAACTTCGGATTGAACCTTTTAAAACTCGTAATGAAACGATCATACACTTTACTCACGTTAACACGCCATCAAACTTGTAAGAAACCGTAACAGGAAGAAACACTAACTTACTTTTACCTGGAAAAGGTCAGGACACCGGTGACGGATCAAAAGGTTTAAGACCGTATAACTCCTATCGTGAAAGTGTTGTAGTAGAAAATCCTAAACTGTATCGAGTCGACCTTAAGGTAGTGGAGGTCAGCGAAACAAGGATCACTACGAAAGATTCCGGGTGAACTGAAGTGTGAGGTTCTACAGACCGAGATCCACTCACTAGTGTGGTAACACCAATAGACCCAGTACTTCTAGAAAAAACATGTCAAGAAGACACATAAGAACGGTGGAGAAGAATTATAGAAGAATTACCATACAAACCAGGTATGGTAAAGAGAAGAGATAACACGGGTAAAAACGTACTTCACAAGGGAATTACAGAAATTAAAAGAACTTCTATAGAGATCAGAATGGGTAAGATAACAAAGGAGACAAAGAAACGTAACAAGTGAATCCTTCCGAAAGAATAGAGAGAAACGACAAGAAACATTGAGACGTAAGTTTACCCATATAAGAAAGGAAAAAAGGAAACGGAAATCGAAGAGAAGAAAAGGGCCGATAAACATTTCGGAGGAGTCTGTCGGTAAAGTGACTGTACATTTAACTGTATATCGTCACATATTTAAATTCCACACGCTGTAGTACTAAACTGAATACATTCAGTACTTTACCAAAAATAAAAAATTAAGTAAACAAAAATTAACTTACTATTAACGAAACGTAACAACACAACCAAAGCCGGTATGTAGTCGGTGTCAATATGTATACAGGGGATGGAGAACTGGAAGGGAGGGTGGAGTAGGGTGGGGAGATCCAATAATGTCTCGGGGTCAACTCCAGGGACTCAGTATCTCGTTTAAGGGTGACCGATAGATAAAATGTATACCATCCCTCAAATCTCTTGTAGGTAGTTGAACATATGTATGTTTTAATTTCTTTATCTTTTGTCAAAAGGAACACTACTCTAGAGAATCCTAAATTGAATAATTGTTGAAAGTATGTATTGTATATCATTACGATTATTATGAATGGTACCGTATTTAATGTAGACACGATGAATAGAATATTGATCTTCAACCATGAAAAACTAATGGAAGGAGATGAAGGGGAGGGAGGTAGTAGGTGGAGTATATTGGTGTTTAGGCTGGAGAAAAAGAGATTCAAACAAAAAGTAAAAGTGAGATACCCTGAAAGGTTGACATCCACGTACGTTTAGTTAACAGTCTAGACAACGGACCGTCAGGCGGTACCAGGGGAACTGTAGAAGGTACAGAACCGTGTCACACGGTTTGGTAGGAAATGGATGCAAGGAAGAATCCTCACATATACGTCGACGACTAAGACTTCCATCCCTTTGTGTAGGGTCCCCACGTGGCAAATCAGGATTTGATCTGCATCAAAGGAAGACCCGTCTCGTCGTCCAGGGGACTCGAACCCCAAGGAGAGACGACTGTACAGGGTGACGTGCAGGTTCGAGGTGTGTCTGGAAATCCAATGGAACACCCAAAACCCCGAGTCGCTTGGTCTCGTCGATACGACTTTGAAAATGGAGACTAAAACGACACTCATTATTTCAATTAACAGGAACTAGTTCCTAAGGAACAGAAGACACTCTTAGGTACCCCGACACTGTCTGATTGAATACTCGGGTATATCAATAAAATTATTCTTAAGAGGACGAAGATCGTAAATTAGTGTGAATAAAATCAGCACTTTTAAGTTTTTTTTTTTAGATAAACCTCGTCACGTCTAAAACAAATTTAGTGACTACCCACTAACATAACTGGACCTAATAGTAAGGCATAAAACTAGTATCGGTTCCCGTTTCCGTCTTTGGAATACCGGAGTGTCTTACAAACTGGAACAAATAAATAAAGAGAAAGTCAATAGGCACATAAAAATTTGTACTGATGGGAGTACTTTTTAGAATTGACATAACACGACAGTCTGTGTGAAGTTGGGTGAACTTATCTTTTTGTCGAAGACCTCGGATAATATGTCTCACTTCATTCGGTCTTTCTTTTTGTGGTTGTGTCATATGATTGCGTATATATACCTTAAATCTTTCTACCATTGCTATTGGAACATACGCTCTACCGTTTTCTCTGTGTCTACATATCTTGTCAGAAAACCTGAGACACCCTCTCCCGCTCCCACACTACTAAACCCTCTTACCGTAACTTTGTACATATTATAGTATACACTTTGTTTAGCGGTCAGGTCCCAGCTACGTACTATGTCCTACGAAGCCCGACCACGTGACCCTACTGGGTCTCCCTACCATGCCCCTCCCTCCTCCCTCCCCCATGTCCTACCCCTTGTGTACATGTGGACACCGTCTAAGTACAACTACATACCGTTTTGGTTATGTTGTAACATTTCATTAATCGGAGGTTAATTTTATTAAAATATAATTTTTTGTATAAGACTTGTTTCAACGGTAAATACTAATATTTGTTTTAGTATCTCCATCCCCTTTCTCTTTCATTTAGAGATGATGTTCGAGGATCGTGTTTAAAAGTCTTTTCACTCTCAAATAGTGAGTCAGCATAGACTGAGAAATATTAGGGTACCTAATATCGGACGGGTCGAGGAAACAGGTACCTTAAGAGGTCCGTTCTCATGACCTCACCCAACAGTAAAGGAAGAAGTCCCCTAGAAGGGTTGGGTCTCTAGTTTGGGCCCAGAGGACGTGACGTCCGTCTAAGAAATGGTTGACTTGGTGACCCCGTAATTTTTATTTTACTTTAAAACAACTTTTACTTTTGGGTCTCAACATGATTCATCTTGAAATCCTTTATGAAGAATTTTACCAGTCAAATTTGAATCCGTGGTCCGACTGAATTAAAAAAGAAAGGAGTCTTTTATCATATCAAAGATTCCTAAGTAAGGTACCGGGAACTTTCATTTTCTGACGCTCATGAACCCCTTTATTTACTCGATTACTTTTTACGTTCAGTGTAGTATTCTTAATGTAACCACTCAAAGGTGACAAAGGGGAGAAAAACGTCGTCAAGTTATGGACGTAAGACGAAAGGTGGTGGAGCAAAACGAGACACCTTTTGTAGGTGACTACTGTAACTCAGCAAAATTCATTAGTTTCCGTTGACGTATTTGAGGTAGTCCTAATACGGAAGGTCCGTGTACGAGTAGTTAAATACCTCTTTCGACCTCTGACGTACGTATATAGACTCGTCTACTTTTGCTCTACTTTTACAACGAGATCGTGAGACGGAAAAGTACAGAAAGAATTTAGTACTAAAGATTCTGATATGAGATGGTATTTTTAAGTCTTTTTACACTAACACACTGAAATGGTATTAGTGTGCCAGGAGTTAGAAAATTGTAAAAATGGGCGTACTTCAAAAGATTTCACTAAAGTCTTACGTTATAGACACCAAATTTTGGATATTTGTCTTTAGAAGACTTACTCCCGTAACGTCGTATATCATAAAATAGTATAATTTGAAAAGTTTAAACCCCAAACGGTTCATAACTGAGGACCTATCGAGGAAATTTTTGTGTGTCTGTGTATGTCTGTGTCTATGTGTCTGTGTGTGTGTGTGTGTGTGTGTGTCTGTGTGTGTGTGTGTCTGTGTGTGTGGTGCCGTCGATGTAACGTTAAATTCAAAGGTCTTTGACTACTGATTGGAAATTATGTATACAGACATTCGAGTGGTTGATCACGTTCCTCGGACCGTAAATTGTTTATAAACAACTAACTTACTTATTTACACTCACTTATCGTCGTGTTCTCCACCAGTACTTAACTTATATCCATTAACCTAAATTACGGACATCCGTAAGTATGACATCTAAGACTCGGGTCTGATATACCATTAAAAAAAAAAAAAGGCCTTCGTTTACGGAACGATAAAAGTCCCTGACCATATACAAGTGAAGGTCGTTACATTGTACCTCCACAGACCTTTACGTAGGTTTGATTAGATACTCCTTTCAAACCAAAAGGACTTAACCCTCAACTGTCAAGTGTAGATTGACCTTTTTAGTCTAACTATGTATTAAAGTGTCGGACCCGGGAACTCATTCTTAAAGACAACGAAATAACTATCCTTAGATAAGAAGTCTAACTTAACAAAAACACTTCATCCTCTCTTATATACAAAACAAGAGTAAAGAGTAACTACAAAAATAAAGGAAATTCCCTTGACTGAAATCTTTGAAAACAAGAATAAGTCATAAAGGAAAGTTACAAGAATTTTTGTATAGACGGTTCTTTTTATTAAGTGGAAGGACGTTTTACAATTGTAAAAGGTAAAATTCAATTTCGGTGGAACGGTTGTCACAATAAAGTTTAGCAAACTAAACAGTACTATACAAGTCAGATAAAAATTCCAAGAGGTTTAATATAAAACTTCAACCATGAACAAGGTTCAATTTCGTCACACGTTATACAACGTCATACTGACTCACCTCCTCTCTTTCTCTAGGTCCTTATTTATATTGATTCTCTTCTCGTGAGTGTCGATGTAAGAGAGAAAAGTAAAGGTTCGTTTCCCCTAATTGGACGGTTTACCGTCGAACGGGAGTTTCAGTATGACCTAGAGTAAGTACTTACTCACACTAGTAATGAAAAATTTGTAAATTAAAAAAATTTAATCTCCTATTAATGGTATTACAACACCACTAAAAACTACTTTAAAAAGTGACTATACTTCGTGAGTTATAACAACTTATTATTCTTTTAGTAGACTTAAAAGTAACAAAAGGTAATCTCCATCAAAACACAGGTCAAGATCACTTTATTTATTAACGTGTTATGAGTTTTATATCATCCATAAGGTACTTATATTTACCTACTACTTTATAACTATAGTTAATTTTTTCGGATCGAGAAAAGGATATTTTCTTACGAACGTTATATCATAAAAGAAAGGATTATGGGTTTGAAATACGGTCGGTGACACATTACCCTACATATTTACTCATATTTTGTTAAAATCGGTAGTGCTGTAAACGTTAGTGTCATCGGTCCCTGTGTCCAGACATTAGTCAGTCGAGTCAAGTCAATGAGTCAACACAGACTGAGAAACACTGGGGTACCTGACGTCCGAAGGGACAGGTAGTGGTCCATAGCCTCGAGCGAGTTTGGATACACGTAACGTAGTCACTACGGTAGGTTGGTAGAGTAGGAGACAGTAGGGGAAGAGGAGGGTGGAAGTTAGAAAGGGTCCTAGTCCCAGAAAAGTCTACTCAGTCAAGAAACGTAGTCCACCGGTTTCACAACCTCAAAGTCGAAGTTGTAGTCAGGAAGGTTACTTATAAGTCCTGACTAAAGGAAATCCTAACTGACCAAACTAAAATAACGTCAGGTTCCCTGAGAGTTCTCAGAAGAGATTGTGGTGTCAAGTTTTCGTGGTTAAGAAGTCATGAGTCGAAAGAAATATCAGGTTGAGAGTGTAGGTACGTACTGATCACCTTTATGGTATCGAAACTGATCTGTCTAGAAACAACTGTTTCATTACAGAGACGAAAAATTATACGACAGATTCAACCAGTATTGAAAAGAAGGTTCCTCGTTCGTAGAAAATTGAAGTACCGAAGTTAGTGGTAGACGTCACTAAAAACATCGGGGGGGTTTATTTCAGACAGTGATAAAGGTAACAAACGGGTGTATAAACGGTACTTCACTACCCTGACCTACGGTACTTCACTACCCTGGTCTACCATACTAGAATCAAGAAACTTACAACTCAAAATTCGGTCGAAAAAGTGAGAGGAGAAAGTGAAAGTAGTTCTCTGAAAAAATCAATGAGAAGTGAAAAACGGTATACCCACCATATTAGACACATAGACTCACTGTCAGAACTGAGGTCGAACATGAAGTAGGTCGGACCGTAAAGTGTACTACATGACACGTACATTCAATTTATTCGTCCCACTGTTATATGTCTGTACTACATGAGGAAAGGGTCAAACCTTGGTCAGGTTACAAGGTACAGGTCAAGATTGACAACGAAACACTGGACGTATACCTAAAGAATTCTCCGTCCAGTCCACCAGACCATAAGGGTAGAGAGATTCTTAAAAGGTGTCAAACAACACTAGATGTGTCAGTTTCCTAAACCATATTAGTTATTTCGTCATTATCTACAAAAGGATCTTAAGAGAACGAAAAAGACACAGGTTACCTACAACCATTGAACTAGAGACAAAGGAGACGGAAAAGATTTAGGTCGAACTTGTGGACCTTCAAGTACCAAGTACATGGAAACTTCGGATCGAACTTCTTAAAACTCGTAATCAAACGACCGTACACTCTACTCACGTTAACACGTCATCAAACTTGGGAAACTCTGACCTTACTTTTGACTGAAAAAGGTCAGGACACCGGTGAGGACTCAAAAGGTTTAAAAGAACCACAATATCCCTCTTTTACAACGTGTCCTACAAAGTTGTTCCTTCGGTAGTAAAATCATTGTAAACGTTCATAAAAATATATTAGACTAACTTTGATGGAAAACTTCTTAGAGGAGAAATTTGTTAGTAATAAAAGAAAAGAGATACTTCGGATATAAAATTCGAATCGTTTACTTAAACGAAACAACTTGTCATGTACGTATATGGAACAGTGTTTAGTCACAACCATCTATTGATACCAATTGTGGTATATAGATATGATCTAATATAAGTCTGAATAATTTAATTTGTATACTAAACAAAGTAGACATACATTGAACAAAGTTAAAACAAGTAAAAAAGAAACATACAAGACACGGATTCTTCCGGATAATATAACTGAAAGAGTAAAGAGGAACTTTACTGAACCACACATGTTAATATACAAAAGATGTCAAAATTTCCTTTTAATCACGAAAAAAATCTCCTTTTAACCTCTAGTACTTAGATATTAAAAATGGATCCTTTTGTTTTTAGTTCAGTTTGACACAGAGACTTCGACTTTAATATAAAACGACGGATAAAATAGTTATACACACTTATAATATAAGATGTGCAATTATATAAATATACACACATATATATACATATATCACTCACACAATAATATATGTTAGTAAATCACCTGTTGGTTGTGAATTTTAATTAAAGGATATCGATAAAGTAATAAGATTACATTATTATGAAAAATAATATGAAAAATATTTACAAAGTCTTTGAAATTTACGATTCTGAGTCCCAAAAAAAAAAAAAAGACAGAGGTACATATTAAAAAAAATAAAGTTTAAAAAGTTCAGACAGTCGAACTCCTATAAAAATAAATCATAAGGTCTCGGTTAGATTATCCGAATTTCAGAAAATTTACGAAATATTATGACTAAACGGTGGACAGATCTACTTTATCTAATACTAACTATAAAAAACAGGACATCTGAGAACTTTTCGTCTGGGAAAACCTCAGTATTTTCTTTGGGGCCACAAAATGAAAACGTAAAGAAACACTCCACGAAAAGAAAAGTAGGAGGGACAATTTAGTCACACCTCGGGTTTCGTAGTAATGTCTCATTCCTTACTGAATCCATTAACCTAAAGATGGACCCTTTAACCTAAAACTCCTTAACCTAAAGGGGTAACCTCACACTTACTGTCATTGTGTTTAAGATTTCCTTCCCGTAGAAAACGTTATAGGAACGTCTGATTAAGTGTTTGGGACCTGACTACAATAAAAGATGTTTTGACGTCTAAAAAAAGTAACGGTAAAGAGAATGATAGTGAACGTATTGTATCTAATACCTAATTGGTCGTTTAATACAACTCACAGACTTGTTTCTAACACTGTATCACGACCTAATGTATTAGTACACTCCAATAGACTTCCTGAACTTAGATAGAAATTCCATCTTCTAAATGTTTTTCTCTGAGTAAAATCCTTACCGTGAGTCCTATATGTTATGTTTCTCTTTTTTACGGTTTAGTCCATCTATGACTTATCTTGACCTAAAGGTACCTATATTTTTTAGGACGTCTCATAGAAGTACTTTTTCCCTTTTTGACTTCAAAAAGGTCAATACAATAAATCTGTTATAAATACATAGTGTATAATAACTGATATGGTTTCGGAAACTAACACACCTAGTGTTTTTAGACACCTTTTAAGAATTTCTCTACCCTTATGGTCTGGTGGACTGGACGCCTCTTTAGACATAAATTCAGTTCTTCGTTGTCAATCTTGACCTGTACCTTCTTGTCTGACCAAGGTTTAGTCCTTTCCTCGTACAGTACCGACATATAACAGTGGGACGAATAAATTGAATATACGTCTCATGTACTACTCTTTACGACTTGACCTACTTCGTGTTCGACTTTAGTTTTAAAGGTCCTCTTTATAGTTATTGGAGTCTATGCGTTTATTGTGGTGGGAATACCGTCTTTCGCTTCTTCTTGATTTATCGGAGAACACTTTCACTTTTCCCTCTCACCTTTTCGACCGAATTTTGAGTCGGAAGTCTTTTGATTCTAGTACCGTAGACCGGGGTAGTGAAGTACCGTTTATCTACCCCTTTGTTACCTTTGTCACTGTCTGAAAAAACCCCCCCCGAGGTTTTAGTGACGTCTACTACTGACGTCAGTACTTTAATTTTCTACGAACGAGGAACCTTCTTTTGAATTTTGGTTGGATCTGTCGTAAAATTTCTCGTCTCTGTAATGAAACGGTTGTTTCCAGGTAGATCAGTTCCGATACCAAAAAGGTCATCGGTACATACCTACACTCAACCTGATCTTTCTTTCGACTCGTGGCTTCTTAACTACGAAAACTTGACACAACAACCTCTTCTGAGAACTCTCAGGTGACCTGACGTTCCTCTAGTTTGGTCAGGTAGGATTTCCTTTAGTCAGGACTTATAAGTAACCTTCCTGACTACAACTTCGACTTTGAGGTTTGTGAAACCGGTGGACTACGTTTCTTGACTGAATAACCTTTTCTGGGACTAGACCCTTTCTAACTTTCGTCCTCCTTTTCCCCTACTACCTCCTACTCTACCAACCTACCGTAGTGGCTGATTACCTGTACTCAAACTCATTTGAGGCCCTCAACGACAACCTGTTCCTCCGGACCTCACGACGTCAGGTACCCCAACGTTTCTCAGTCTGTACTGACTTGGTGACTTGACTTGACTCATAGTGTAAATCGATGGAACCAATAAAACAGAGTCACTAAAGTGACTTTACAACTGTCTTAATAAACAAAACACAGAAAATTTACGATTGGTGGAACGAGTTACTTCACTGTTGAAAAACAGGAATGTGTGAACTATGAAGACCCAGTACAAAAAGATAATTCACCTCCGTTTCTTAAATTATAAACTTTTCGATTATACCATCAGACACAACGAGAGATTGAAAACTCAGTGACCCAAGTTTAGTACACAATTTCAAAGGAAGTACTAAAACTACTACTTTTTCTATGATAACTATATATTGTCATCTTACCGAAATACGTCTGTAGTAAATTTCATCCAAAGGACCTATTTGTTAACTTATGGAATAATCACAAAACACGACAATAATGAATTTTAAATCATGTATTCGCATGAATTCTCAGTAGTTTATACAAAGAATCCTCCTTGTTATTTAAGTTGACACATTTGATAAGGAAATTTCTATTTCTTAAGAAAAGTCTTATGAACGAAATCCTAGACACCACTGTCGAACGACTCAGAAAAGATAAGATCTGGGTAAGAGTTCGGAGAAATAACATTGTAACGACTAGTTTTCAGTATATTGGACAAGTCCTCACAGATCTTTCCTGAGTGGACGGGCCCATATCCACTATTTTTTTCGGAGTTTAATCTACAAATCCAAGGACCAGGGATCTTTAGACAGAAAATAAACACAGTAACTCATGGATGACTCTATACGATACATAGTGGACCACAAGATTAACGAAACGTATATTTCCGTCGACAGTAGAAAGGTCACGGATTCGTAAGGGTAACAGAAGATACCTCGTAAAAAATAAAGTAATGATTGAAACACTTTAACTTATAATTGTACATACTAACACAAAGTGTTTCAACTACATTTTGAAGTCAATCTATTACCTATAAGAAGTTTCTAGGACTTTAAACTATAGTACTATACACATATCTACATACAAATTAATGTTTTCGTTTCGTACTTTATACAAGAAACAAATTTTAAAGGTTATTGTGTCTTAGGATTTTATTTTTCAATTCAGGACGAAAAGGTTTGGAATGACAAGTCAAATCACACAAGAGACTACAAAAATCGGTACACGTACATATGTCACGTTTATGTAAATTAGAACAATAACAAAGACAAACTTACAATTATAAAATATTTTTACCCTCGTATAAAATATACATACATACACATACGTACATGTATACACATACATGTATATACATACATGTATGTATATCATATTAAACGAAAAGAGAACATTTCTTTTATAATGTCCGCAAGAAGGAATGTGTGATATAAAACATCATACATACTATTAAATAGATTATTAGAAGGGATCCAACTTGTAAATCTAACAGAGATAATATTGTAATTGACTTCAACGTTGTTTACAGTATCAAATAAATAGAACTACGAATTCAGGTTTGTAAGTACCCTAAGAAAAAAAAAAAAAATGATTAAGGACGTGACTTTTGTGATATAATTACTGATTTTGAAAAACATGTAAACATGAAAAAATATAGATTTTCCGATCGGAAGGAATAATAGGGTGAACCGACAAGAAAGTCAAAAAGAAGGTCTACCTATAATATTAGTTGGACTTTTTCAGATGTGTGTGTGTGTGTGTGTGTTGAAACAACTTTAAAACTAATTCTAACGGAACTTAAAATCTACACAAACCCTTCTCAAGTGTATTAATTTCACAATTTATAAACAGATCCTCAGAAGCTTCAAATCGGTACACAGAATTGTAAACCACACGTGTGTGGTTTACACCGACTCCTTGTCTGACACACACAACCCAAACACACACACGTACGGTGTCACATACGACCCCACCCTTTCTTCGTCCCGACTTGTACATTCTGACCTCAGAAACTCCCAACATACATACAAAAATACTTAAACATCCTCCCACCACCTCTTCTTCCCCTACGTATCTCTTCGGTCATCACATTGGTCCAAGATACACAAAGGTTCCGAGAAGAACAACCTAAATTTGTGGGGTGAGAAGAAAATTGAACCTGTTGAAGTACTTAGGATTATTATATACTCTTAAATATAGTATGTAATAATACACGATCCGTGAATTGTATCTATTTTTGTCTCGTCTCACCCTAGCTCATCTCTCATCTGACATTAAAATTTATCCTATCAGTCCTGTCTCAGTTGTCTCCACTGTAAAAACAGTGGATCAGAACTTTCACTGTCCCCTAATCGTCACGTTTATAGACCAGAGATGTCATTTTCCGAATAAAAACAACGGGGACTTTGGGTTTTTCCAGTTCTTTTACACATGTATAACAAAGTAAACACAATACGAACAGATCAGAAGTCACTGAATAAAACTAGATATCCAAGTCCATGAAGGGTGGGGGTCGAGACCCTTCAAATGACAGGTTTTGAAACTTGTGTAGAATCAAAGAATATCGAAAAAGATATTATTAGGAACCCTGAAGTGATTTTAAGTTCGTTTCACTCCCATTTTCTAGTCGAAAGTTAAATACTCAAGATATTTTTATATCCATACTAAAATCTCGTTCCTTAAAATCTAAAACTCGTCAGCATCACCCCTTTCTATAGACAACTTACTTCCCCGTCTTTACGTACACATCCAAACGGAGGGAGGGCGGTAAGATAAAGAGGGTGCAGATAGTACAAATAATATAACTTATCGAAAAAAAAGTCAACAGAAATAAAATACAAATTTCATGAATACGAAAAGGAGATGTAGTGAATAAAAGTCAAAAATTGGGACGAAAAATAACGGACAACCGAAGTTATACCTAAAATTAACTCGAAGCCATAAATCTTATAAAACGTAAAAGAAGGATAAAGACGGTTGAAGAAAATAGTTAGAACAAGTGAGAGTGAATAAAAGAGGAACACCGTACAAAAAAAAAAAGGAACTACGAGAAAATAATGTGATTGGTTAATAAAATTTTTTATATAAACTCAGGATATCTTTTTGATAAAATAAAAATGACAACACGAAAAGGGACCACTGAAACCTTCCTCGAAACCCAACAACATATCTAATACAAAATTCACTTTTAATATATGTTTTCGGTTTAACTTTTGACCGACACGTTTAGTCCTGGAAACTATAGTAGGGGTGGTCTCTTCGTACGACGTAACTGGAAGGACAGGAATTCTCGGAGGACGGATAAACTGAGGTGAACTAAACCTCATCCGTGGGTCATCACAAAATTCTTAGACACCATCTACAAGAGTGAAAGAACTTTAGGAGTCTACATAGTTTCTTTCTCTTACAATTCAGACACATGAGACCTCAGTCTACGGACCTCAAAATTAAGGGGGAAAACGGATGAACACGAGTGACGGACTGGGTCGTATTTAGTGAATGGAATTGAACCATTCAATGAACCGAAGTAAAAAGGATAAAGATTCTATCTATATTTTAGGGTAACTGATATCTCCTAACAGTAATCCTAATTTATTCACCTATACACAATTTATAAATTTTTGTATTAACCGTTTATCATTCTTGGATCATTTTCATCGTGATCCTCATTGATTGAGATTCACATCGTTCAAATAAGAATTAAAAATACTAATAAACATCTAGAGTATCGAAAACAAACAAATGAGTTATGTCTCGGAGGTTTCAATCGGAATCGGGACAAGAGAATCATACATACTTACATCAAACCTAGACATATGACGACTAAGCCCTAAAAGAGGACGACACCGATAAACCAAGTCTGAGATCAAGTCAGTCCCAATCACACGATTGACAAATATACGCAGAAACTACTTTCTTAGACGATGAGTAATACACTACAATAATCCCAAAATTTTCTCAAGAACAAAAACTGTTGTTGAGAAGTCGGCGTGACACGGAGATCCTAAGAACAGATATCTTTCACGACCACCCCCGTCTTCTCCTCACCGGTGCACCCCTCCACATTAAGTCACACCGACCCCCTCCCTCCCTCGACTCAAAACGATGACCACAAGACCAGGGACGACTCTGAACCAAGACAATAGGAGTATATAGGAAAGTCAAGGAGAACGGTCAAGACGTCAACGTATAGAGGTATCACAAAGACTCGTCGTTCGAAGTCTCTTTTTGATTCTTTTAGACATAGTGTCCAAGAACCAGCACTTAAATAGGAAGTCAGAAATTGATTTAATGACATAGAGAAATTAGAATTGAATTTTTTTTTTGATACTAAATTTAAGACCGACGATTGATATAAGAAAATGTACTCCCATACGACTGAAGAAAAGAAGACAGTACATAAACTTTAATCTCACTTTTATCAATTAATCTCGTAGAACAATTGTTCTACGGATATCTTTATTTCAATAAAACACCGTACCTTTCCGTTACATAAGTTCTAATTGTCACTTTAAACTTGACTTCACATTATGTTTTACTCCATTATTACGACTAATGGAACATCTACTTATTTATTACGACGACAACGATATCTTTTAACAAGATTCATATTAAAAACTTAACGTACTTTCTTTATTTTTGTGGTCTTATGGAAGATACAAGTTTTATCATAGTGACTATTGAAGTCGATTCAGTCCCTGTACATACAATCGTAGAAAAGATTAACCTACCGAGGTTAAAATTCCTACTGGTGGGTTACTGACGTATATGGTGCTCATGTCGGTAAATAATCATTGATTCCAACAGGTTAGGGGTTTCTGGAGGTGTAAATAGACTCTTGATGTACTAAGTGACCATCATAAAGGAATTTGTGAACTTCCCGAGTAAACTGGTGAGGACTCCATATTCAGTTTAGTTTCGTTAAATATCTATTTAATTACAGACCGAAGGTGTCTTTATCACGTCAGGGTCTCTGTCTGTACCACGGGGACCTTTCTTCTACAATTAACTCTACCAAGAAGATAGATTCCCATTATATGTAGTTAGTCCCTTGTGTCCCATCTCTATGAAGGTTACACCGAAGGACCGGTCGATCATTTAGAATCCAAGGGGTTTAGGTCAAGTTGGGCACAAAAATTTTCCTAATGAATTTCCTTCAGTCAGTCTAGATAGTATGAACTGATGTGGGGACCGGTCCACCGTGAGTAGGTAGTGCACATTTTTGGTTCGTTCTCTCTACCCTTACCTTTGTGAATCTCCACGACTTTCCGTAAAACGTACTCTCGACGTCCTCGACCCCGGTGTGAAGTACGAAGAATAACTGAAGATATTTCAACATCTCTGACCTCTAGTTCAGTTTCAATAGTCGTAAATTACTCCTTACCGTCTAGACCCTCAGAAAATTTACATTGGTCGAATGATGGAAAACTCTCCCACATAGTTCTACAAAAGAAAAGAAAAATAAAAAACATTTCTTCTGAGGTCTCACCGAAACATTTCTGCTCTCCAGTAATTGCAGAGAGGGACGAGACATGCAGGACTTAAGATTCCACTGAGGAGAGGGTCACGACCGTAACAAGGAAAGGAACCTGTGACTGTTTTAGTCACATAGGACAAGGTGATTGACATTTAGGTGGAAAAGAGATTAGTGGTAGAGGTACATAGGTCTGGACAGTAGGTCTCACAGGTTACGTTCTTCTTATTCCCGTAAAACTATTTTAAATAACTCTACGTAATTATGGAAGGAACGAAGTATACCTAGAGTAGTCGATGGAAAACTGGTCCATGGGCGTGAACGGACCTTTAATGGACGGTGAGACCGGACTCCGACGACGATCCCCTTTTTTTCGTCGTCGCAGTACCCGTCCTTACTATCCTACCTTAGGATTTCAAAGTTTCTTCTCAAGACACATTGAGGAGTTGGACACCAAGATTAGTGATGGGTCCTCCACCGGTTCTTTTCTTAATAACCCCCTTTGAAGGAATAAATCATTAGTCTGACGGAAATGTTTCCATAAACCTAACCTTTTTTCCACTCCCTCCACGTCAGTCTTTCTATTTAAAAAAAAGTCTCATAAATAAGTTTCTGGTAGGGTGAAAAATTGCTCTGGTTGTAAATTCCTACTCTTCTCCGTACCTAACGGGACTGACAACCAAATTACGACTCACTGGAAACACTGTTTTCAATGTGGTAACAACCTCCCATTTTGGGTGGGATCAGTGGCGGGGTTCTGACAGTACCCGTCAATCTGTACCACCCTCGAAAGGGAAGTAATCGAGCTGATGATACTGCTAGTGGATGTCGACGTAACGTTTAACGACTCGTCAGGATCACCTCGACCGGGATTTGTCACCGAGAATAGTCCTTCGTCTTCGTCGTCACGAATTTGATCACGAAGAATTTCGACTTGGTTTCTAGTATTAAGTTTACCCTTCGAATGTGAATAATATTCTGACGAAGTGACCTGACCGTCACTCCTCCATGGGGTGCAGGTTCCAGTCTCTTTGGGGTCATTCTGCCCTCCGTGACCTCGTCGACACTCCTCTATGGGGTGCAGGTTCCCGTTTCCTCTTCGGGGTCGTTCACCATCTTCCCCACTTAAGCGCAAATGTTAATTTGGGGTAAGGGCGGTCTCTACGATTTTTCCGAATTGTTTGGAACATACGTGGTCCTAGGTCCCTGGGGTGTCTCTGACTCTGTCTTGTCACAAACTTGTAGAAGACACCTCCATGCCCAGTCGTCACCTGACGGTGTCCCTGTCCCCAAGACCCATGTCGTCTAAACCCATACCGTATTCGGGAGAACCTCCGTCAATGGGAATTGAGATGGTATCTCCGACGGTCTTGAATGTGCCCTGACCCTTTATCTGAGAACCTCCCGTGTTTATCTTGGAACACGTGGTCCTGGGTCCTCTTTCCTCGTCACTGGTATATTCTCTGACTAAGTCTGAACGGACACTGACAGGTCCTCAGAGGTCACCTCCGTCCCAAACCTCACCGGACGACATCTCAACCGCCGTGAGTCACATCGTCAGGTACGTACCCTAGCCCACCACGTCTCCAATTTCACAGACGGACGTCACACCCTCTGGACCCAAACTAGGGGCCTAGCCCTTCTAGGGGCCCTCTTCCTTTACCTTTGGGTGAGATTATAAGAACGGACCTCTTAGGGTACCTACCTCCTCGAACCACCCGATGTCAGGTCCCCAGGGTTTCTCAGACTGTGATGACTCCCTGAAGTGAAAGTGAAAGTGGTAAAAGAAGTAATGGAGATGGTACGAAACCGGGGTCCATTTATCGTCCCTCCCTTATGTCGAGGTGGGTAGTTGTATTTTAACCTAATATCCAAATGACTCATAGTCAAGTGAAGTCAGGGAGTCAGGTCGGTTGAGAAAGGGTGGGGTACTTGACGTCGTACGGTGACGGAGGGTCAAGTAGTGGTTGTGGGTCTCAAATGAGTTTGAGTACGGGTAACTCAGTCACTACGGTAGGTTGGTAGAGTAGGAGACAGCAGGGGAAGAGGAGGGTGGAAGTTAGAAAGGGTCGTAGTCCCAGGAAAGTTTACTCAGTCGAGAAGCGTAGTCCACCGGTTTCATAACCTCAAAGTCGAAGTTGTAGTCAGGAAGGTTACTTGTGGGTCCTGACTAGGGGAAATCCTACCGGACCAACCTAGAGGAACGTCAGGTTCCCTGAGAGTTCTCAGAAGAGGTTGTGGTGTCAAATTTTCTTAGTTGAGAAGTCGTGAGTCGAAAAAAATATCAGGTTGAGAGTGTAAGTATGTACTGATGACCTTTTCGGTATCGGAACTGCTCTACCTGG
Source organism: Capra ibex (assembly GCA_006410555.1). Taxonomy (NCBI): domain Eukaryota; kingdom Metazoa; phylum Chordata; class Mammalia; order Artiodactyla; family Bovidae; genus Capra; species Capra ibex. The sequence goes on from SJYO01016970.1 coordinate 90,864,030, forward strand.
AAACAACAGTTTCATTACAGAGACGAAAAATTATACGAGAGATCCAACCAGTATTGAAAAGAAGGTTCCTCATTCGCAGAAAATTAAAGGACCGACGTCAGTGGTAGACGTCACTAAAACCTCGGGTTTTTTATTTCAGACGAATGACTCGTACCTCGGTGTGTAGACTCAGTCTGGGTCAACGGGGAGTCATTCAGAGAGGGTAGTATTCGGAGAATTGAAAGAGGTCGTCTCCCTTCTGTCTGTCTTTTGGTGTTAGTATCTTTTGATTGGTTAGATTAGTGTACCTGGTGTCGCAACAGATTGAGTCACTTTGATACTCGGTACGACACATCCCGGTGGGTTCTGCCTGTCCAGTACCACCTCTCAAGACTGTTTTACACCAAGTGACCTCTTCCCTTACTGTTTGGTAAAGTCATAAGAACGGAACTCTTGGGGTATTTGTCATACTTTTCCGTTTTTCTATCCTGTGATTTTCTACTTTTGGGGTCCAACCATCCATGGGTTATACAATGACGTAGTCACCTCTTTATTGAGCTCTTTCTTACTTCTCTACCTCGGTTTCGTTTTTGTGGTGGGTCAACACCTACACTGACCACTACCTTCGTTCCAGTTACGACATTTCTCGTTATGACGTGTCCTTTAACTTTACAATTCAGATACTTAGTTCCGTTTAACCTTCATCAGTTTCTCATCTTCCGTTCTCACTTACAGTTGTAAAATCCTTAGTCGTTTGATTTTACCTGACCTTACCCACTTAAATTGAGTCTACTGATAATATAGATGATGACACCCGTTCTTAGTGAATCGGTAGTATCAGTTGTTTTGTCAGGTTTTACTTCATGAACCTACGTCAGAGTTTTTACTATCTTATTAGAGACAAGTAAAGGTTCCGTTTGGTAAATTATAGTGCCATTAGGTTCAGAGACGGGGTTTGTCATTACGATTTGTTCGACTTCAACTTACCAAGATACTTCTTGATGTTCTGGAAAATCTTGATTGTAGGTTTTTTCTACAGGAAAAGTAATATCCCCTGACCTTACGTTTTCATCCTTCAGTTCTTTGTGGACCTTATTGTCCGTTTAAACCGGAAGTTCATGTCTACTTCATCCCGTTTCCGATTATCTCAAAACGGTTCTCTTACGTGACTAGTATGGTTCGTGACAGAGGGTTGTTGTGTTCTCTTCTACGATGTGTACGTATAGTGGTCTACCAGTTGTGGCTTTAGTCTGACTAATATAAGAAACGTCGGTTTCTACCTCTTCGAGATATGTCAGTCGTTTTGTTCTGGTCCTCGACTGAAACCGAGTCTAGTACTTGAGGAATAACGGTTTAAATCTCAATTTAACTTCTTTCATCCTTTTTGGTGATCTGGCAAGTCGATACTGGATTTAGTTTAGGGAATACTGATATTTCACCTTCACTCTTTATCTAAATTCCGTGATTTAGACTATCTCACGAACTACTTGATACCTACCTCCAAGTACTGTAACATGTCCTCTGTTCCTAGTTCTGGTAGTGGTTCTTTTTCTTTACGTTTTTTCGGTTTATCGACAGACTCCTCCGGAATGTTTATCGACACTTTTCTTCTCTTTGCCTTTCGTTTCCTCTTTTCCTTTCTATATTCGTAGACTTACGTCTCAAGGTCCCTTATCGTTCCTCTTTATTCTTTCGGAAGGAGTCACTAGGTACGTTTTTTTATCCACTTTTGTTATCTTACCTTTTCTGATCTCTAGAGAAGTCCTTTTAATCTCTATGGTTCCCTTGTCAAGTACGTTTCTACCCGAGCTATTTCCTGTCTTTACCATACCTGGATTGTCTTCGTCTTCTACAATTCTTCTCCACCGTTCTTATGTGTCTTCTTGACATGTTTTTTCTACAAGTACTGGGAATATTATTGAGTGGATCTCGGTATGTCGGACCTTACACTTCAGGACGAAATCCTTCGTAGTGATACTTGTTTCGATCACCTCCACTACCTTAAGGTCAACTCGACAAAGTTTAGGACTTTCTACTACGACACTTTCACGACGTGAGTTATACGGTCGTTTACACCTTTTGAGTCGTCACCGGTGTCCTGACCTTTTCCAGTCACAAGTAAGGTTAGGAATTCTTTCCGTTACGGTTTCTTACGACTTTGATGGCGTGTTGACGTGAGTAGAGTGTACGATCGTTTCATTACGAGTTTTAACAAGTTCGGTCCGAAGTTCGTATATACTTAGTACTTGAAGGTATACAAGTTCGACCAAAATCTTTTCTGTCTCCTTGGTCTCTAGATTAACGGTTGTAAGTAACCTAGTAGTTTTTTCGTTCTCTCAATGTCCTTTTTTAGATAAAGACGAAATAACTGATACGGTTTCGGAAACTGCTACACCTAGTATCATTTGACACCTTTTAAGAAGTTCTCTACCCTTATGGTCTGATGGATTGGACGGAGAACTCTTTAGACATACGTCTATATCTTCATTGTCAATCTGACCTGTACCTTGTTGTCTGTCCAAGGTTTATCCTTTTCCTCATGCAGTTCCGACATATAACAGTGGGACGAATAAATTGAATATACGTCTCATGTAGTACTCTTTATGACCTGACCTACTTCGTGTTCGACTTTAGTTCTAACGGGCCTCTTAATATCTTTTGGAGTCTATACGTCTATTGTGGTGGAAATACCGTCTTTCACTTCTTTTTGATTTCTCGAAGAACTACTGTCACTTTCTCCTTTCACTTTTTCAACCGAATTTTGAGTTGGAAGTCTTTTGATTCTAGTACCGTAGACCAGGGTAGTGAAGTACTGTTTATCGACCCCTTTGTCACCTATGTCACCGTCTGAAAAAAACCCCCCCGAGGTTTTAGTGACGTCTACCACTGACGTCGGTACTTTAATTTTCAACGAATGAGGAACCTTCCTTTCAATACTGGTTGGATCTGTCGTATAATTTTTCGTCTCTGTAGTGAAACGGTTGTTTCCAGGTAGATCAGTTCCGATACCAAAAAGGTTATCAGAATATACCTACACTCTCAACCTGGTATTTCTTTCGACTCGTGGTTTCTTAACTACGAAAACATGACACCACAACCTCTTCTGAGAACTTTCAGGGAACCTGACGTTCTTCAGGTGGGTCAGGTAAGATTTCCTCTAGTCGGGACCCACAAGTAACCTTCCTGACTTTGAATTTGAGATCATGTAACCGGTGGACTACGTTTCTCGGCTGAGTAAACTTTTCTGGGACTACGATCCTTTCTAACTTCCACCCTCTTCCCTGCTGTCTCCTACTCTAACAACGTACCGTAATGACTGAGTTACCTCTACACAAACTCATTTGAGGAACTCAACCACTACCTCTCCCTCCGGACCGTACGACGTCAGGTACCCAGCGTTTCTCAACCTGTGTTGACTCACTGACTTGACTTCACTTCACTGACTTTAACCATTTACCATACCTTACGGATTTTGTGTTGTGATGAATCAAAGGAACCAGTGTGACTACACTGACAACAACCCGACTCGCTAACCTTATCGTCAACAAAGTACCAAAGGGTAGTCGAATAAAGTGATCAATACTCGTTGAGGTTCGTAACGTCCATTGACAAGTCCCACCCGTAGACTGGTGTATCGTCTTTCTCCGTCATCCTTCTTTTGGACGTCAAGGACTTTTTAGTGAGTCAAGAAAAAGGACCAGAGGTACCAGTTTATTCATTCTAATCCAATCTCCCCAAAGGGACAATAGAGACTTTCTACTCTTACGGCAAAGTTATAAGTCTTTTGACTCTTCTCCCTTACTATAGTGGACTTGTCACGATCTGATCTCTCATTCGATTAATTTAGTCTTTTAGTTCAATTAATTGTTTAACTCTCCGTTTCACTTAACAGATGTGTTCGTTAATAGACTTTGTGAGTATGTTTCGACTTTTATTCATCGTAACCTACCCGTCTTAACAGTCCAAAAACAAAGTCATTCTAGATGGTGTCTTTCGGAATCGAACCTTAAAAAGAAATAAGTGGCACGAAGGTAGACTTCGTCACCCCAGTCACCACAGAAAAAAAAATTTTATTTTGAAATTTGACTTTGGGTTTTGGAAGAACTGATACATGATTATATCTCGTTATAATTTATATAAAGGATCTTATTTTATGAAATAAAAATGGACCATGAGTTCCTTGACTGTAATGCATGGATCAAAAATGTTCAAGAATACGGAAACACACTTAAAAATATTTCTCTATTGTAATCGATAAAGTGTTTTACTTATATTTAAGGTGTAGTAACTTTTTTTATATATATGCATGTACACGTACATACATTACATATTTTAAATAAAATGAAAATCCAGTGGGTCTCGTAACTCATCTCAAGCGACACGATATGTCATCAAAGAGTAATCAATAAATAAAATATGTACGACGACGATTCAGTGAAACTTTGAGAGATGTAATTTTCCCAGTTTCATATTCTCTTTGTCTATTCTGTTCCCGTATAAATAATAAAAAAATAAAATAAAAAATTATTTAAAAATAAAAATGAAATAAAATGAAATGTTATGACATAACCAAAACGGTATGTAATTGTACTTAGGTGGTGTCCACATGTGCTCAAGGGTTTGTACTTGGGGAGAAGGTGGAGGGTGGGGCATAGTAGAGAGACCTAGTAGGGGCACGTGGTCGGGGTTCGTAGTACATAGGACGTAGCTTGTATCTGACCACTAAGTAAAGAATGTACTATCATATGTACAAAGTTACGGTAAGAGGGTTTAGTAGAGTGGGAGAGGGAGAGGGAGTCTCAGGTTTTCAGGCGAGATGTGTAGACACAGAGAGAACGACAGAGCGTATGTCCCAGTAGTAATGGTAGAAAGATTTATGGTATATATACATAATCATATGACATAACCAGAAAAAGAAAGACCGAATGAAGTAAGACATATTAGCCGAGGTCAAAGTAGGTAGAGTAATCTTGACTAAGTTTACATAAGAAAAATTACCGACTCATTATGAGGTAACACATATACATGGTGTCGAGTAGAGACCCGAAAGATAAAACAAGGTAACTAGATATAAAGACAGAAACACGGTCATAGTATGACAGAACTACTGACACCGAAACATCATCTCGGACTTCAGTCCGTTCAACTAAGGAGGTCAAGGTAAGAAGAAAGAGTTCTAACGAAACCGATAAGCTCCAAAAAACATAAAGGTATGTTTAGAACTTTAATAAACTAAACAAGATCAAGACACTTTTTATAGAGACCATCGAACTATCCCTAACGTAACTTAGACATCTAACGAAACCCATCATATGAGTAAAAGTGACATAACTAAGAAGACTAGGTACTTGTATAAAGAGGTAGATAATCACAGGAGAAACTAAAGAAAGTAGTCACAAAATATCAAAAGATATATATCCAGAAATCAAAGAAATCCATCTATATAAGGATTCATAAAATAAGAAAAGTAACGTCACCACTGACCTTAACAAAGGAATGAAAGAAAAAGATGAAAGAGTAATAATCATACATCCTTACGTTCCCTAAAGACACACAACTAAAATATAGGACGTTGAAATGATATAAGTAACTACTCGAGATCATTAAAAGACCACCTAAGAAATCCCAAAAGATACATCTCCTAGTACAGTAGACGTTTGTCACTCTCAAAATGAAGAAGAAAAGGTTAAACCTAAGGAAAATAAAGAAAAAGACGAGACTAACGACACCGGTTTTGAAGTTCTTGATACAACTTATCATCGTCACTTTCACCCGTGGGTTGTTCCCGTATAAATTTTCGTATAGGATGACACACGAATCAGTGAGTCAGTACAGACTGAGAAACACTGGGGTACCTGACATCGGGTGGTCCGAAGAGACAGGTAACCCTAAGAGGTCCGTTCTTATAACCTCACCCAACGGTACGGGAGGAGGTCCTCTAGAAGGGTTGGGTCCCTATCTTGGATCCAGTGAACGTAACTTCCGTCCAAGAAAAGGTATCCTAGTGGTCCCCTCGGATGATCTATCCGATTTTATAGTCGGTCATCTTCGTCAAACACTTTAATTCTCTAATACATGAATTTTGTTATGATCGTATTCTTAAGTCCCTTCGGACCGTGCGACGTCAGGTACCCCAACGTTTCTCAACCTGTGTTGACTCGCTGACTTGACTTGACTTGACTCGTATTCTTATATGTCTTTTCAATTAGTCTTGTTTCCTGTGTCTTTATCTAAGTCGTATAGAATTTGAATCGTAAAGTTTAGTAAAATAAAAATTTTTTAATAATTTACTATGATATTGTCATCCAAATGATAAACTTTTTATAAGTTTTTATATATTTCAAGGTTACTTAAATTTTTTTCGGTTTTAATTGATCTATTATTACATTAAATTTATAAACTCGAGTAAACACTGATTCCATAAATAATCTAGGTATTTTTCTTTGATATTATCTATTTATATAATTTGAATGAAAGGACCTTTCCCGAAACCAGAGTGGGAAATTATTTTAAAATAGTCTTATTTTTATAAAATAAAGGGTGACGAATATCCACCAGGAAAGTGATAAGGTTTTTAAATCTTACATACAGAGAACGTAAAAGAACGGGTCCCACCTTTATCTTACTAATCCACAAAAAGTCACACCCTATTTCGGAACCATTGTAAAAAAAAGGGTAGAAATACATAAATAAAGTAACCGACATATGAATGATACAAGGTTCGTCATGAGATTCAATTCACAATTTTTCAGTGAATTTGGGTCGACATCAGACTAACTGTGGACTAAAGTTCACTCCCTGCACTCACCCTTTCCGGTACGACCTTCTTAATTCACGGAAAAACTACAATAAACCAGGGATTCAACACAGGCTGGGAAACGATTGTGTACCTGACTTCGAGTGGTCCAACAAGACGGGTACCCTAAAAGGTCCGTTCTTATGACCACACCCTACGGTAAAGGAAAAGATCCCCTAAAAAGCTGGGTCCCTAACATGGGTGTAGAAAACATAACCGTCCTCCTAAGAAATGGTGACTCGATGGTCCCTTCTCAGAAAACCCCTACGAGTCTAGAAGACTTTCCGTACCAGTTTTCTCTCCATCTAGTCCCGCCACAATTTACTGTTCGACACCTGAAAAAAAGGAAAAATAAATAAAACATTTTTATTAAAAATAACCTTATATCAACGAAATGTTACAATATAAATCAAAGACGACATATCGTCACACTTAGTCAATTTGTATATAGGGGGAAAAATACCTATAGGAAGGGTAAATCCAGTGGTGTCTCGTGAATCATCTCAAGGGATTTGATATACCATCCAACGGTTACTTTCACTTTCAACGAGTCAACACAGACTGACACTTAAGATGTCCGGTCTCATGATCTCACCTATCGACGAACGAAGAGGTCCCCTAGAAGGGTTGGGTCTCTAATTTGGGTCCAGAGGGTGTAACGTCCACCTAAGAAATGGTCGACTCGATGGTCCCTTCGGACCCAATGATAATTAATAGATAAAACATGTATCAACACATATATACATGTAGGGTTAAAGGGATAAGTAAGCTGTAGGGGGGGACGAAAGAAAGGGTGGAACCACGGGGATGTAAACAAGAGATGGAAACACAGAGATAAAGACGAAACATTTATTCAAGTAGACATAGTAAAAAGATCTAAGGTGTATTTTCACCATAATATACTATGAATAAAAAGAGAAAAGACTGAATGAAGAGAGACATACCCTCAGAGATCAAGGTAGGTATAGAGACGTTTACCGTGATAAAGTAAAAAAAAAAATACTGACTCATCGTAAGGTAACCGTAGACCAGGGTAATGAAGTACCCTTTATCTACCTCTTTGTCACCTTTATCACAGTCTGAAATAAACCCCCCCGAGGTTTTAGTGACGTCTACCACTGACGTCGGTACTTTAATTTTCTACGAATGAGGAACCTTCCTTTCAATACTGGTTGGATCAATCGAAACTTTTCGTCTCTATAATGAAACGCTCGTTTCCAGGCAGATCAGTTCCGATACATACCTACACTCTCAACCTGACACTTCTTTCGACTCCCGACTTCCTAACTACGAAAACTTGACACCACAACCTCTTCTGAGAACTCTCAGGGAACCTGATGTTCCTCTAGGTTGGTCAGGTAGGATTTCTTCTAGTCAGGACCCACAAGTAACCTTCCTGACTACGACTTCGACTTTGAGGTTATGAAACCGGTGGACTACGTTTCCCAACTGAGTAAACTTTTCTGGGACTACGACCCTTTCTAACTTCCACCCTCCTCTTCCCCTACTGTCTCCTACTCTGTCAACCTACCGTAGTGGCTGAGCTACCTGTACTCAAACTCACTTGAGGCCCTCAACCACTACCTGTCCCTCCGGACCGCACGACACTAAGTGCCCCAGTGTTTCTCAGCCTGTGTTGACTCGCTGACTTGACTTGACTTGACTTGACTTATAAGGTAACATATATACATGATGTAGAAATAAGTAAGCAGACAACTAATTGTAAAGTCAACGAAGGATCAGAACCGATAACATTTATCACGAGGTCACATGTGACCCGTGTACATGGAAAAACTTAACACAAAAAAAAGACCCATATACGAGTCCTTACCTAACGACCCAGTATACCATCAAGATAAATCAAAAAATTCCTTGGAGGTATGACAAGAGGTATCACTAATATAGTTTAATGTATGGATGGTTGTCACATTCTCCTAAGGGAAACGAAGTGTCGGGGAGGTCGTAAATAACAAGCATCTAAAAAATTACTACCGGAAAACTGGTCACACTCCACTATGAAGTGACAATAAAACTGAACGTAAAGAGAGTATTAATCACTATAACTCGTAGAAAGGTACACGGAAAACCGTAGATATACAGAAACCTCTTTACAGATAATCAAGAAGACAGGTAAAAAAATAAAAATAAAAAAAAATACCTCGACATACTCGATAATGATATAAAACCTCTAATTAGGGAACGGTCAACGTAGTAAACGTTTATAAAAGAGGGTAAGACATTCGACCGAAAAATAAAACGAATATCAAAGGAAACGACGTGTCTTCAAAAATTAATCTAGGGATTATATTGTAATATTTTACTGATATTAAGATAAAATTTTATTTTGTTCTTTTATATTTTTACTTAGACTTTTTATTCCAACATACTTTACAATATCCCTCCTCTCCCACTACGGAGATTTCACTAAAGGATACGAAAATAAGAAACCCTCGAGACGATTACTTCTTCAAGGAGTTCTTTCTGTTCTTACAAACCCTTGTCAAAAGTTCAAACAAAGTTCGGGGAGGTAGTGAAGAACCTCTCGACGTCGAAACAGAGGGAAACCGGCGGTAGTTGATTGGTACTCGGGTAGTGCAGAACAGGCAAGAACAGGGTGACCGTACTCAACGAGGTACGAGGGTAAAGTCATATAGGTCCTTTCTTCGGTAAAAGTCACACGAAACTCGACAGAATCGCTTTTTCCTATACTCTTTCTCTTAACGTCCACACGATGTTTCTGACCACCTTAAAGTAGGTCAAGGATCCACTGCGTCACCATTTCTTAGGTGGTCGGTCACGTCCTCTACATCCTTTGTACCCAAGTTAGGGAACCAACCCTTCTCGAGGAGCTCCTCCTTTACCGTTTGGTGAGGTCACAAGAACGGACCTTTTAGGGTACCTGTTTCCTCGGTCCACCTGATATCAGGTACGCCCAGTGTTTTCTCAACTTGTGTTGACTACCTCGTACGTATCATCGACGGTGTGAATTATTCGGACCTTCCTTCCACACCAGGGACAACGAAATTCAAGAGAAATTTTATTTTTAAAATTTTGATGATTTTTGAAAGAACCCCAAATCTAACAAGGGATCCACAGTTAACAACCCGTTTCCTTCAGAGTAAGTCGTCTGAAAGAATGATCACTATTAATTTATATTTTAAAACATTCTCCTTTTTCTAAATTAAATGGTTTTTATAGAACTTAGTTGAACTTTAAAATCCTGGATAAGATTCTCGTACTGTTTTTAGTGACTCACCCTAAATAAATAAGGAATCTATTTACGGATAACTGACTCATAATATGTTTTCTTTTAAACTTACAGTAATGGGAGTTACTCTCCTTAGTTATAATCTTCCCACTTTGAAATGAGTTTAACTAGAGAATTGCGTTATCACTAGTTTTCGAGTCACGTTGGTTTGTCCGTGAATAAATTAGTTCTTTTAAAACTGTTTCACGGAACAGTATCACACCCCGTATGGATTGAACAGGATAAACAATTAACTTTTTCTTCACATTTTTGTTTTCAATTATATGTATATATATGTGTGTATATACATAAATATATACATATATATACCAAAAATTTTTTAAAAATTAAAATAATAACCCCATATTAACGAAATATTACAATATAATCAAAGACGATATGTTGTCTCAATTATTCGATATATATATAAAAAACTAAAATTTTTTCACAAATTTTTTAAGTCAGATTTAAAAGGATCACATAATATTGGTATGACAACACTTTCGGTAGAAAACTTAATACAATCTTTAATCTTTGAAAGATTTCGACAAAGTGTAAAAAACATCCTAATAACTAAAGTACCATTCAGTCACTAAGACAGAGGTACCATGGGGGAAAAAAAGTCTGATTTCTTAGAAAACAAAAATTCGTAACTGTCTAGATAAAAGAGTAAGAATGTCCGTGTCATGTTATGACCGTCAACTAAACCCGAGATGTTTTCAAACAAAACTGATTAAACCAAGAGGGTATTGGTCCAGTTCTCTATAATTTTATCAAACAGATGTCTAATAAAACGATACAGTATACCGTCAGTCTAACAGACTGTATACTGTATCAGTCACTCACTTCGACCTTTTCGAAGTAAAATGTCTATAATACCTATAATTATTATTTTGATTGTAAATAACTCGTGAAAGATACACAGAGGATATACGAAAAGTAAGTCACAGAGACAATTAGGGTCGTTATGTCTGTTCGATCCATAATAATAACAACAGTAAAGACAAAAAAGTCTACGCCCTTAACTACAATCATTCCTTAACTTCAATTGAATAATTGGGTCCTATATATCTCTCATTCATAGACCTTATATGGGGATTCGTAATAAGACTTACCGATTTCTCAAAAAAAAGTATATAAATCACAGTCGTCCCCGACGACAGGGTACAAAAAATAAAATAAGGATCGGATACACGGAAGTAATCATTGGTCGAATGTCGACACGGGGTGAAAGAAAGATGGACCGTATCGCCAGAAAAGGTGTACGTTTGGAGTTCGGAGATGAACTTCTAATGATCTATCCTTGGATGTCAGGTACTTCAGAGAAGAACCTCTCGTCCTATAGGTACAGAAGACTCTAGACGAGATGAAAAAAAGACTTAGTACCTAATCTCAACGTAAAGGTAAAAGACCAAGGTGTAAGATAAACTCAAAAGAAGACAATCCTAGGTTTAAATTGAGGTCAAAGGGGAAAGGAATGGACCAAAACGGATGAAGTCACTGACGACTATTCTCGTATCGAAATCTACCTATACCACTATACGGTGACAAGTTCCATTTAAATAATAAACCCCAGTCAAAATACTGATAGAACCGTTTTATACTTTATTTTATACAATTTACAACCGTAGTAGGTCATTCAACTTTGTCTAAAGTGACATCTTTGACTTTATACTTTGTTAACAATAACTAGAATAGTTAAGTTGGAAAAACGGAATTCTTGTTTTACAATCCTTACCGTCTCTAAAACTCAATGTTTGAGATTACCACAGTTGACCGTGGAAGGAATGGATACTTCTTGATATGTAATATGGGATGACGTAGTCTCTATTTACGTAAAAGGTACATTATTACACAAAGTTTTAACCCAAATGTACGGGGTCTATTTAACAGTTTTGAGTGTCGATATTTTTACGTATATAATTAGTTGAACAACACCACAGATGTCTTAACGGTGAGTGACGTGTGAATGATGAAAAGAGAGATTTACCACAGTGGTTAAGGTTAGACTTGTGTAAGAGAGGACAGAACAAAGAAGGAGTTTTAAAGGTGGTTCTAATAATGGACTACGTATGTAAAAAATTTCTTCTCCATCGAAAAGAAAAATTTTCTCTATTGAAAAGAAAAATTTGATTAAAACCACTAAAGAGAACCAAAAGTCATGAATTCATTGAAAACCGTAACTACTGTATAGAGGTAAGGATCCCCTGTTTATAGTAAAATACTTAATAATCGTTACAAAAGTTTATATAGTAAGAATTATATTACATACACTTTCACTTCAGCGAGTCAGCACAGGCTGAGAAACCGTTGAGGTACCTGACATCGGATAGTCCAAGGAGGCAGGTACCCTAAAAGGTCCGTTCTCACGACCTCACTTAAAGGTAAAGGAAGAGGTCCCCTAGAAGGGCTGGGTCCTTAGCTTGGGCCCAGAGGGCGTAACGTCCGTCTGTGAAATGGCAGACTCGTGGTCCCCTCGAGCATTATATTACATATGCATATCGTTATCATACCGAAGGGTCCACCACGATTACCATTTCTCGTACGCACGGTTACGTTCTCTGTGGTCTCTGTGTCCAAACTAAAGACCGAGTCCTTCTGACGGATCTCCTCCCTTACCATTAGGTGAGGTCATAAGAACGGACCTCTTATGGTACCTGTCTTGTCAGACCGTTTGATTTCAGGTATCCTAACGTTTCTCAACCTGTTCTGTTCACTGAAGTGTGTGTGTGTGTGTGTGTTATTACCATATTCAGTACCACTTTAACATATATTTTTACTTCATAAAATTTCCTCCTCTAGTGTTATATCATTCGATTATTTTACTAAAAACGAATAAAAAACCAGAAAAAGAAAATATTAAATTAGAATTATCTTTACGGAATGTCCCGGAAACCGACTTCTTATATATTAGTCATTACAATACACGTAATAACACTTTCCACTGATGGGTCGTTGTAAAATTCTAGAAACAGTTTAGGATCTTTATGTCACCATTGTTTTCCTAAATAACATTTGGTCCGTTAAATTGTTTTATGAAAATCTCGGTCTATCGTTAAGACCTTTTCTAGTGTCGGTATTTATCCATTCTGTCAATTTTGGTCCGTGGCACTGAAGGTGTCTGTTCCGACCACATAAATACCGTGCAACTTACACGTCCTTATCGACGGCATCGGGGCCGTCAATCCGTCTATCCTTTCATCTCAACGGATTAAACAAACTGAAAATAAGTCATATTTGTGAAGGAAATCTCAGTACAGACACACGTACGAGTCAACGAGTCAGCATAAGTTGAGAAACGCTGGGGTACCAGAAAATCGGGTGATCCAAGGAGACAGGTACTTTAAAAGGTCCGTTCCTATGACCGTACCCAACGGTAAACGATAGGGTCCTCTAGAAGGGTTGGGTCTCTAACTTGGGAGTAGAGAACGTAGAGGACGTAACCGTCCGTCTAAAAAAAAATGGTGACACGGTGGACTCTTCGGTACAAAGATATATTAATAAGAACATATAGGAACAAAAGAAAGACGAATTCCTTTTCCAGGAGGAATCGAAGAATTTATATACAAAACTTAAATTGAGTCAGGATTTCTCCACTTCTACATACCAATAATTAATACAACATCTTTTAAGAGTCCTTAAATTGTTCATAGTTGTCAATTAAGACAAGGTTTCTTCATATAATTACTAGTCATTAACGTTTATCTAAGACACCTAAAATAAGTTAAGAAATGGAGAAAAACAAATGATTTTGACGGAATCTGTAATTATAACTAACATCTCAGTAGAAACTGTCACAGGAAGAGACATTAAATTAATATCTAAATAATATGTACGGGAACAAGTCGTCTTTCTTAGTTACAACTTATCTACCTTTTACACAATCAGTTGGGTCAAAACTGGAATACATGAATTCGCATCCACATATACTTCGGGAGGACCCTAAACTGACCGATATCTAGGGGAAGGACAGAAGGAATATAGGAAGGAGGTTAGATACTCCAAGTGTACTCGTCAGAGGGACTGAGGTAAGAATTATAAGTAGCGGAGAGTAAAACGAGACGTCAGTACCACCTGAGAGTGGGGCGGGGATGTTGATGACACCAAATATCAACGGTAGAAATGTGGGTGGGGTCCTGGAAACGTAAGTACCAGGAAAACTACTTGGGGTCAAGACGGTCTACAAAAGTACCAAAGGAAACGAACGAAATAAATGTGTAGACGGGTAGTCCCTCAATAAAGAACTGTGGATTGTATACCTACGGACGAGGTAGTTAGTGTGACGAAATAATGAGGAAAGGAACACCGAGTCGACCATTTCTTAGACGGACGTTACGTCCTCTGAACCCAAACTAGGGACCAAACCCTTCTGGGGGATCTCTTCCCTTTCCGATGGGTTAGGTCATAAGACCGGACTTCTTAAGGTGTTTGACATATCAGGTACCCCAGTGTTTCTCGACCTGTTATGACTCACTGAAAGTGATAATAAGGAGTTTCTCGAATAGTAAAAGATCGTACTACAGTAAGTCAACAGATAGAAAAGACAGAAAGGTAATCTTATATATAAAGTACTCCCACAAGGAAACGAACCATATATCATGAAAGAGTTCTAATAAATATTATCTTTATTAATTCTTAATTATAAATTATTAATTATTTTTATAAAATACTCTTTAAGTTTTATAAAAATCACTTTTCCTTATTTATCAATTACATTGACTTGTTTCTTTTTAAGACATATTTTCGATGTGACTCATTTTTGACGACACATAGTATGATACGTTTTCCCTTATAACTAACAACCCTGAACTAGTCTTAAAAAATTTTCAACATTTACAATCTTTTATCAAAAGTGTGATGTCATACTAATAGTGACAGAGTCTTATTTTTTGTCAACAAAGACCAAAACTGAACAAAAAATGAAAAGGAAAGTAGACACAACGTAAAACCTCGAACGATAGAAATACATATATATCTATGTTTATATCTATATATGTTTGTATATGTATACAGATATGGAGATAGATGAATGGATAGACAGTAGATAGATAGAGTATGTCATACCACAAACCCATTTACTCTAAGAATTCGGTTTCCTCTAGTCTAATCTCAACCCCTTCTTTTCGTGTAGGTGTTTATAGTAAGTCATACACACTTGACAATGTTTGTATTTTCGTGATTTTTAACTGATATTTTTTAATATAGACAATAAATTATTTACATTTACCCATACATAACAAACTGTTATAAGAAATATTGAAATCCAATATTCTACTATCTTTTAATACTTATGTAGTCGTTTAAAAAAACATTTATTGGATGGTAATTTGAAAGTCAAATATGTAAAAGTATATACACTTATTAATAAGACATCTATATAAGACTATATACCAAAATTTCATATCAAGTCTTAATCAAAAAAATAGGGATAACGTTAAAGAGTAACTGGAAATAAAATCAGTGATTATTATCAAAGTATAGAATTTCGGAACACCCTCTAAAATTTGTTGAGTCCTGAAACAAAAACAAAAGGACTCAGTAAACCGGGACTCCGTAATACAGTATAGATACGTACAGGACTCAATATTTTCACTGATTACACTCTTTTGTTGTCTTGTGGTAAATGTTAGTAAAATCACGTAATTAACGTAAGTTCTATGTTAGAAAAAGAAGGGAGTCTATTATTCTTGAGCACAAACCAAAAGAAGGGTAAATGACGTATAAGGAAAAAGTAAGATTATTATTGGACGTTAGACGTCGGAATTAGTACTATTCGTCAGAGTTTAGTGAAATAGAGTAGTGCCACAACCTATTTGTGAAGACTAAATTTAAAGTTATTAAGACGTAATCGTCACGACTATACTCGGAATCTACAGACTACCTTTAAGACGTGTCCCTAATGAATCATTAATAACCAAAGTAACTCCAAATGTAATCTCGATATCAATGACGTCACGGTCATTGGGTTCGGGGTCTCTCGTTCGGTCCGGTTAGAACGTACTAGTGACGACAAGTGGATAATTTACACAGTATTTTTTACTTTAATTTCAGAGATGTCCCACTAGTTCGACAGATTTTTAGAATGTCTTAAAATCTTAGTACCTGTAAATTTCTACTCTGTCAAGATAATGTAATAGATTAGTTGGAGAGTGGGGATAGAAGGAGGACTCCCTGACAAGAGAATTACGGTAAAAACTACTAAAACAGAAAACTTCACTGAACCAAGTATTCTGAAGCTATGAAGGGGGTCCTCTCGAACGGGACGAGATTATCTAAAGGAATAACCCTTCACGAAAAATTAACGATTTAGAGAGGGCAAATTAAAGTACGATAACAGAATAAAAAAATTAGAAACAAAATGACATACCAATATGTTAGGTGTAGAGTTTATTCAAGATGTAAACAGGATAACCCTAAGTCTTTTACTCGTTATTCTTTTGAGTGTCTTTCATTTTGAATCAATTGGCAGTATAAATAAGTAGTTGATTCTTTAAGAGAATAAATTATACAGACAACCTCTGACTTGATTAGTAAAAATATATTAACAAAGAGGGAAGTACAAGGACATAATTTTGTGACTCGGTGTGAACCAGTAAGTCTCTACAAACAGGGAAGTGGGAACCACCACCACCCTCTCAGTCTTGTTTATAAGGTAACTATACACGGTACCTGACCTAACGAGGTAACGA
This sequence comes from Capra ibex, assembly GCA_006410555.1. Taxonomy (NCBI): domain Eukaryota; kingdom Metazoa; phylum Chordata; class Mammalia; order Artiodactyla; family Bovidae; genus Capra; species Capra ibex. Next base: position 90,880,741 of record SJYO01016970.1, read on the forward strand.
GTCAGTATAGGGTGAGAAACACTGGGGAACCCGACATCAGGTGGTCCGAGGAGACAGGTACCCTAAAAAGTCCGTTCTTATGACCTCACCCAACGGTAAAGAAGAAGGTCCCCTACAAGGGTAGGGTACCTAACTTGGGTACAGAGTACATAGAGGACGTGACCGTCCGTTTAAGACATGGTGTGGACCCTTCGGGGTACCTGACTTAAAATTAGGAGATTCAAGTAAAAAACTTCGGGATTTGGGGTTCCACTGATGTAAACCTCTATCCTATAAATACTCCATTAATTCCAATTTACTCCAGTACTTCCCAATCTGGGATTAGGTTATCTTAACCACCGAAGTATTCTTCTCCTTTTCTCTGTAAAGAGAGAGAGACAGAGAGAGAAAGAGGGGGAGGGGTGGGTGGGTACATGTCTCTTTTCCGATACACTTCAGAGTAGTTCTTCCCCTGATACACGTTCGGTCCTTCTCTCGAAAGGGGTCCTAAACTTAACCGACCATAGAACTAGATCCTGAATTGTCGGAGTTCTTGAAAATCTTTTATTTGAAGACAACAAATTCAGTGGGGTAGACTTCATAAAACAACACCGTTGGGTTGTTTGCACTGACTACGTAGACTGTAAAACAAAAAACCTTCGACCATCGTACGATCCCATTATTTTTAGGGTATCGGGAACGCGAAATCAATGATTTTGAAAAAAAATAATAATTATAGAACACTCTAAGAGGACGTCCGAGTATCATCCGTGTCTCTAACGGTCCGTCGGGAGCAACCAGTATTCCGTCAACACCCTAAGTTATCGTATACATATCGGTCACTTACTACACCCAGTCCCGACTCACTCGGGTCTTGAGACAAGAATAACGTACTGGTTCGTCTCCAATGTGTTATATTTGGAAAATTTTTGATTGTGTCTACACCTTTGATACAATATTACTTGAGGGTATATGAATAGGGGTCTAAGTTGGGTATAGTTACTCTTTAGTAGTCACACTTAAAAGGAAAAAAGTGAAGGATATCTTAAAATTTCAGTTTAGGAACCGTGGTACTGTAAGTAGAGATTAATGTAGAAATAAACAAAGAAAGTTTTATTAAACAAGAAGATGTAAGCATTACGATAACAGTATGGATGTTTTAATTCATATAGATTCTAACTTAAGTAGAAACTTAAAGGGTTAAACAGTCCTTCTAGAGGACCTCATCCTTTATCGTTGGGTGAGGCTATAAGAACGGACCCTTTAGGGTACCTGTCTCCTCAGACCTCCCGATGTCAGGTACCACAACGTTTCTCAGACTGTGTTGAACTCACTTACGTGTGTCTGTGTGTGTGTGTCTCTGTGTGTGTGTGTGTTCAACAGAATTTTTTACAGAGACATTAATTTACAAGTTTAACCCTTCGTCCTTGTGACACGTGAAACGTAAACAACATACAGTGAGAAAGAAAAATTGAAAGTTTAAACTTTATTAAAATCAATAAACTTGTAACGTCTAATGTCATTCAACGTCTTATCGTAAATGGGAAAGGAAATTACAATGGTAGAACATATTGGTATCATGTTACTAGGTTCCCTTCTTCAATCATAACCACGTCATAATGACTGATTTGATATGTGAAACAAACTTAAAGTAGTCAAAGAGTGACTACAAAAAATGGGGGTCTTAGGTTTCACAGAGAACATATATGTTAGGTCAGAGGGTGAGGGAATAGAGGTCAGTGGATTAATTTTTTCGTTTTGTTAATCACCCGTCTTACAGAATGAAAGATTGGAACAGACGAAGGAGTTCCAGAATGATTTATACATGGACGTAGATATCAACATAAAAGACTCTTAACCTTCACTTTCGGTTCATGCATTAACTTAAATCTAAATATAAAAACTGTTCTTATAAAGTTTCGACTATGACATATTAATTACAGTATAGTGTATCCCATGCCCATTATAGACGAACAAGGTGAAACCACTACCTCTGTCCAACTCCCTATTTCCACCAGGGTCTGTCCAACAAAACAACAAGTAAAGGGTAGTTGAAAAAAGTACTAAAATCATAGGTAACTACTAGTAACGGACTTAGTAATAAAGTGGACCCTAACTTTTTGTCACCGCTAAAAGAATAAAACATCAAAGAACACATTCAACAATAGTCCTTACTATGACATTTCCGTTTGAACGGGAATTACTGATCTCCAAAAATCAATGGATTACATAATCAACCCAATCGACCCCACTGGTATTGTTTAATGGTGGATGGCTCACCAATTTTTGTGAAAATTTTTAAACAAACAGTGTCAAGACCTTCAACGTTCAGATTTTGAATCCACAGTCGTCCAAACCAAAGAGGACTCGAGACAGAGGAACCGAACGGGCACCGTCAGAAGAGTGACACGGGAATACACCGAAAAAGAGACACGAGGTCGTGACGACCAAAGGGAAAGAGTAGAATATAATTGTGATCAGTATAACCGAATTTGGGGTGTGATCACTGGAGTAAATTAGCAATAATGGAGAAATTTTCGGAACAGAGATTTATATCAATGTAGGATTCCATATCCCCGAATCTCAAGGTCAAATACTTAAAACTCCTCTATGTTTAAGTAAGGTATTGTAGGGCCTATAATTAAAAGGTAAATTAACGGTCAAAAACAGATTTCCTAACCACAAGGTCGATGGAGGTTACTGTTGGTCTTTAAAATAAAATAAAATAAGACAAACCCGTGAAACAGAAAGAAACATCGACACAGACAGATATAGATAAAGATATCTCTCTCTACAAAACTTCACAGTAATACTCAAGTACCTAAAAACATGTAAGTCACAAAGATAATTACCATGGACAATAAGAAAAAGTACGACTTTAGGAGGTAGACAATAGTCATGATTGGCTTAACTGAACAAAGGGCACATGAAAAATGTGCTGAAAATCTAAAACTGTCCAAAGAACAAAAGGTCATATTTTTCAGGCTCAAAGTGGAACACGTAAAGAACAAATTCTGGACCTTACTCAATAAAGAAGTTTCACGGACTCGAGAAACATACAATTTTACTCTAACTCTTAGTATTCGACCTTCGTACTGAGGTTTCATATCTGTGATAAAGGAACTTCATGTAATAAAGTACCCGTCTAATGACTCGTTAACTGATAACCTTTTATTAGAGGACACTCTTAATTTTCCAACTTGTATAAAACTTTTTTTTTAAAAGGATATTGAAAAGTTTTAGTCCAATAGATGTTTAGTAAAAAGAAGTCTCATGAAATTTGTCTTAGGGTAATCAATATAGACGTGGGAACATCTCTACCGAAAGACTAAAGTTCTTTCGTTTTGGTGGGTGTCTTCGAATATCAGTGACCTACCTTTACGAGCGTGGTTTTGGAAAGGTCCTTTCCTTTTCTCTTCCGTGATTAAAAAAGTTTATTCACATGCAGACAGACCGTCGTCTTCATGTGGTTTGTGACGTCGGTACGATGAAAAAAATAAAAACCTGAATCTGGTGGAATCGTACGATGACGATGACGAGTGATGTATGGGATGTGAGGTGAACAGTTTGAATTACTACAACAAGAAGTGTTTTTGGAAGTTTTGGTCCACGTCACATTATAAAAAGACTGAGATCATACTCTAAACCTTGTACTAGAGGTGTCTACAAATGTTCACTTTGACTCGTCCAAAAGTTTATAGACTCCACTTTATTCAGTATATACTCACTAAAAGTTATACACTTAAATTTTGATGTTGTGATTTCTTCCATAGGTGGAACGAAAGTAGAGGTCAGAGATACAGAGTATTAAAAGAACTTGGTGACCCTGTAAAGTCGTCGGGATTGACTGGATCCTATTGTAAATTTACAAAATAAGTCAAAGACAATAACTGTTTACTTTATCACTCACACCGTATATCATTTTCTTAACCTAGGTTCTGTTAGGCAGGTAAGTAATATTTGGCCTTTGGGTCAGAGAAAGGCAAACGGAAACGAAGTAACTGTTCCCACTTGACATTGGTCACGTCAACTTTGGAATACATCGTGTCTAAGGTTTATAAAACGACATTATTACCTATGATACAAAGGTACCCTTGTCTTATATGGACAATCTAATATTTTCATTTACTTAGTAATGAAATTAATTGCACGATTAATCTATAATAATTTCGATATAAAATCAAAGAGTTCAATAATGTCATTTTTATAGGAAAGATTTTCATAGTCGTAAATACACATGTCGTATGGTTATTTCTTATCCTGTTTTTTTAGACTACGTTATCTTTATGTCAAACATCATAAAATAATATTTACGAAAAACGAACTGATTCGTCATCAACTCAGAAATTTAAACCGTAACTTATAAAACACTTCTATAACTTCGAACCCTAAGAAAAAATTGTACCTCCTATAATAAAATTACTTCTACTATGTATATATAAATAAAAAACTGTCGAACCTTGAAATCGTCTACTAAGAATTATTAAATATAACGTATTATAACTAAGTTGTGATTATCTTTCATACTGTATATTTAGTACGCATACGTTGTGACTCAACTGAAAATAGGTAAAAATGATCAAATGTGATTACATCGAAATACTTAGTATTAACTTTCTATCTGTCACTATGTTGTTCCCTATTAGTTACAAGTATATCTTTCCTTGTAACTTCCTCAATTTTTTCCTTTTGTTTTTTCTCCGGTCCCAGTTCAGCTCCTGACTCTATGGTATCGACGACGACGATTCAGCGAAGTCAGCACAGACTGAGACACGCTGGGGTATCTGTCGTCGGGTGGAACGAAGAGACAGGGACCCTAAGAGGTCCGTTCTTATGACCTCACCCAAGGGTAAAGGAAGAGACTCTATGGTATCTCTAAAGAGAATAGATGAGTCACTTGTTTCAGGTCACTATTAAGTACCAAAATAAATAAGTCAGAAAAAAAGGGAGTTAGTTGTTTATAAAAAGATTGTGGATTGTACTATTAGAGTACTTAGGATTACGGAGACCGACAGAGTACATTAGACAGAGATTAAAATGACGGAAGTAATATGAAACTTATATAATATAGGTAAGAAAAAGAATATAAAGGGGAAAATTAGTATATAGAAAAGGTGTATAAAATTATAAAGACTAGAGTGGGTGTTACTGGTCATAGTCAATGAAGGAAAAAGCAATAGAGAGATATACATGTATATACAGAACGAAACAAGGATAACGTAAAATCACCCCATAAACAAATATTAAAACGAAGATATATTCCGACCCTAGAGGATTTAGTTTCCAGAACAGAATAAATAAGTAGAGACCAGACTACTGGTAAATCATAACACGTGTTTCGTTCATAAGTGTATGAACTTACCTCCTCACGTAAAAACTACACGTCATAAACTAAAGAAACGAATTCAAAATTTCCTCACTCTTAAACTCTTCTCAGATAAACCGGGATTTAATAAAGTATGAACTCTTATATAGTAACACAATGATTAAAATAATTATAAATAAAGAACCATATGAGTAGAAATAGAGGAATTCATAATTCATGCTCCGAAAGTAAAAATTGTTTCTCGACTCATGGATTTCATTATCTGTAATTTCAGTGTCATATGGTCAAAAGTCAGGAAAGTTGCAATAAATTTTCAGTTCTCAAGTAACACGCTACAGTGACTTTATTTTAGTCACCTGTCAGACAATTTTTTTTGAGTTACATATGGAGACCGGACGTCACTATAAGGAATTGAATCTTTATACATTTAGGTGAATGTTTTACCTCTTTGATAAACTTAGTATACTGTGTCTAGTATTTATATGTAAAAGTACATATCTTCGGTCTTTCGTCTTAGGTCAGTGTTCTTTGAGTCTACTCCTTGACACTTGATCTTTGACGGATATAGTTTTTGTCTAAATATCCATTGGAAGGTCCCCTACGTCCAGTTTCATGGTCTTTGATTACTGACATTCTTTCAGAAGAACTTTCCCGAAATCATTTGGTGTACACTACGAGGAAATTCCCTTTTATCAGTACACCTAATAACCCACGTCCGGTAGGACACGTCAGATACATTTCCTCTGGAAACTTTCCCTTTAGTTTGTTTAGACATTCCCTTCACTAGTGAACGATTCATACACTGTGTAAATTATAAGAAGTTACGAAGACACAAAGAGAGTTCAAGTGAGACGAATCATACTGAAGTACCGAGAGAGACTGGACCGACAGATACTTTACGGAGAGATACTGAGTCGGTACAGACTGAGATACGTTGGAGTACCTGACATCGGGTGGTCCGAAGAGACAGGTACTTTAAGAGGTCCGTTCTTATGACCTCACCCATCCGTAAGGGAAGAGGTCCTCTAGAAGGGTTGGGTCCCTAGTTGGACCCAGAGAGTAACGTCCGTCTAAGAAATGGTAGACTCGGTGGTCCCCTCGGGTATCGGATCAGTAACGGATGAATGAACAATACAATAATAACGAAATCAAGTCAAGTCAAGTCAAGTCAACGAGTCAACACATGCTGAGAAACGCTGGGGTACTTAACGTCGTGCGGTCCGGAGGGACAGTAAGTGGTAGAGGGCCTCAAGTGAGTCTGAGTACAGGTAGCTCAGACACTACGGTAGGTCGGTAGAGTAGGAGTCAACAGGGGAAGAAGAGGACGGGGGTTAGGGAGGGTCGTAGTTTCAGAAAAGATTACTCAGTTGAGAAGCGTACTCCTCTGGTTTCATGACCTCGAAGTCGAAATCGTAGTAAGGAAGGTTTCTTTAGGGTCCCGACTAGAGGAAGTCTTACCTGACCAACATAGAGGAACGTCAGGTTCCCTGGGAGTTCTGAGAAGAGGTTGTGGTGTCAAGTTTTCGTAGTTAAGAAGCCGCGAGTCGGAAGAAGTATCAGGTTGAGAGTGTAGGTATGCACTGGTGACCTTTTTGGTATCCGAACTGATCTGCCTGGAATCAGTCGTTTCATTACAGAGACGAAAACTTATATGATAGATCCAACCAGTATTGAAAAGAAGGTTCCTCATTCGCAGAAAATTAAAGTACCGACGTCAGTGGTAGACGTCACTAAAACCTCGGGTTTTTTTATTTCAGAGTGTGACAAAGGTGACAAAAGGGTAGATAAAGGGTACTTCACTACCCTGGCCTACGGTACTAGAAGCAAAAGACTTACAACTTGAAATTCGGTTGAAAAAGTGAGAGGAGAAAGTGAAAGTAGCTCTCCGAAAAATCGAGGAAAAGTGAAAGACGGTATTCCCATCACAGTAGACGGATAGACTCCACTAACTATAAAGAGGACCGTTAGAACTAAGGTCAAACACGAAGAAGGTCGGGTCGCAAAGAGTACTACATAAACCGTATATTGAATTTATTCGTCCCACTGTTATATGTCGGAACTGCATGAGGAAAAGGATAAACCTTGGTCAGACGACAAGGTACAGGTCAAGATTGAGAACGAAACACTGGACGTATGCCTAAAGAGTTCTCCGTCCAGTCCACCAGACCATAAGGGTAGAGAGAGTCTTAAAAGATCAAATAACACTAGGTGTGTCAGTTTCCGAAACCGTGTCAGTTATTTCGTCTTTATCTACAAAAAGACCTTGAGAACGAAAAAGGTACTAGGTCGTCTACAACCGTTAATCTAGAGACCAAGGAAACAGAAAAGATTTTGGTCGAACTTGTAGTACCTCAAGTGTCAAGTACATAACGACTTCTGACCGAACCTCTTAAAACTCGGAATGAAATGATCGTACACTCTACTCACGTCAACACGCCATCAAACTCGTAAGAAACCGTAACGGAAAGAAACTTTAACCTCACTTTTGACTGGAAAAGGTCAGGACACCGGTGACGACTTAAAAGGTTAAACGACTGTATAACTCACGTCGTGAAAGTGTCGTAGTAGAAAGTCCTAAACTTTGTTGAGTTGACATTAAGGTAGTGGAGGTGATCGAAACAAGTATCACTACGAAATATTCCGGGTGAACTGAAGTGTAAGGTTCTACAGACCGAGATTTAATCACTAGTGTAGTAGCACTAATAGACCCAGCACTTCTAGAAAAAACATGTCAAGAAGGCACATAAGAACGGTGGAGAAGAATTATAGAAGACGAAGACAATCCAGATATGGTAAAGACAGGAAATAGCTCGGGTAGAAACGTACTTTACAAGGGAACCATAGAAATTAAAAGAACTTCTCTAGAGATCAGAAAGGGTAAGACAAGAAAAGGAGATAAAGAAACGTAACTAGTGACTTCTTCCGAAAGAATAGAGAAGAACGATAAGAAACCTAGAGACGTAAGTCTACGAATATAGAAAGGAAAAGAGGAAACGAAAAGCGGAGAGAAGAAAAGTATCTATAAACATTCCGGAGGGTCTGTCGGTAAAACGAAAAAACGTAAAGAAAAGGTACCCCTACCAGAACTAGGGACAGAGGACATGTTACAGTGCTTGGAGTAAGGTATCAAGTAGGCCGTGTGATAGATAGTCTAAATCACGGAATTTAGATAAAGAGTGAAGGTGACATATTAGTATTCCCTAAACTAAATCCAGTATGGACTTACCAGATCGCCAAAAGGGATAAAAGAAGTTAAACTCAGACTTAAACCATTATTCCTCAAGTACTAGATTCGGTGTCAGTCCAGGACCAGAACAAAAACAACTGACACATCTCGAAGAGGTAGAAACCGACCTTTCTTATATTAGTCAGACTAAAGCCATAACTGGTAGACCACTACAGGTACACATCTCAGAAGAGAACACAAAAACCCTCTCTCACAAACGATACTGGTCGCGTAAAAGAACCGTTTTGAGATAATCAGAAACGGGACGAAGGAAGGCGTAAGGTCCCGGTTTAAACGGACAATAAGGTCCACAAAGAACTGAAGGATGAAAACGTAAGGTCAGGGGATATTACTTTTCCTGTAGAAAAAGTCCACAATCAAGATTTTCCAGAACATCCAGAAGTATTTTGGTAAGTTGAAGTCGAAGAAGTCATAATGACCAACCCCGTATCTAAACCTATTCACACTATAACTTACTAAACGGAACCTCTGCTTGTCTCTAGTAAGACAGCAAAAACTCTAACGTAGGTTCATGACGTAAAGCCTGAGAAAACAACTGGTACTACCGATGAGGTAAAGAAGACTCCCTAAGGACGGGCGTCATCATCTATATTACCAGTAGACTCAATTTAAGTGGGAAAGGTCAGGTAACATCAAGCGACTAAGGATCTTACAGCTGCAAGTGGGAACAGTAGAGAATAAACTGGTGAAGGTTAAACGGAAGAAAGTACCTGGACTGTAAAGTCCAAGGATACGTCATAACGAGAATGTCGTAGTCTAGAACGAAGATAGTGGTCAGTGTAAGTGTCGATCCATAACAAAAACGAAACCGAAGTAGGGAAGTAAGAAAGACCTCAATAAAGAGGTGACTAGAGGTCATCGTACAACCCGTGGATGACTGGACCCCTCAAGGAGAAAACCATAGGATAGTAAAACGGAAAAGTATGGCAAGTACCCCAAGAGTACCGTTCTTATGACTTCACCGAACGGTAAGGGAANCTAAAAGTTCGAGAACGATCCGACGTGGGAAAGTCCCGGGTGAAATGACTTTGTCCACGAGACACCGGGGACCAACCCATACGTCCAAGTGTTTGTCCCACTCTAGGACAGGTTCGGTTCTTAAAAGGACTTTCTGGATCCGAGTGATCTCGAGAGGAGGTCTCGTTTCCCCTATCTCCTCTACATACCTCCTCAGAAACGGAAAGGGACACTCACACCCCGATGAGGGATGCCGGGGTTCGAGTCCCTATTGACGGAGATTCTTTCCTTACCGTTCTTCGCGATAAGAACCTCCAACCCTGTCCCTCAAGCGTCGTACACACCTTTCTTTCTGAAGAAGTCCCTTCTTCTCCGTTGGTGGCGCCCACACAAACGTTCGGAGATAAACCTTCCTTGTCCAAACGAATATGTTGAGTTCTGGAGGTCTAGACGAGTCTCCTGACT